>NTHP01000178.1:310861-379371 GCA_003416845.1 Oplegnathus fasciatus | reverse complement strand
TTTTAAGAAAATACACATTGGCAGTCTTGAAGCATAAATGATCAGCATGTGCAGATATCTGTATCTGTACCAAGCATCACATCTCTACCACAGACTGTGCTGCACGGCTACGGGACTGTGCAAAAATGATTCGGTGGTTAAAGGGGGTCAGAAAAGGGGGAGGGTGTTGTTACTTTTCTTTTGGCTGAAGATGGAGTAGCCTGACTTTTTTCGGAGAGCATGGAAGGGTCTTTTACTTTTCCTCTCATCCGAAACGTACTGTATATTTCTTTTCAGCCATCTTTTGTAATATTGTGAAAAGTTACATAGACTGTTGCATCAAAACGGCGAGGATTTCATTAATGTGTACGTTGATGGTGCACATTAGGAGTTATTATCCTTTAAAAAGTGATGGCAATATGACAAGTACAAACTTGTACATTTGCAGTCTATAGGCATTTGCAGTGACGCCTATGTTGTTAAAGGGACCTTGCAGAGGTCACCATTGGTGCTGCACCAATAAAAGAGAAGAAGACAATTGCAAGATAGTGTAGACAATACAGGTTCCAAAACATTCATAAGTTATTAATCTGTTTATACCTGATGTATTGAATTGAATGCAGGAAGTATCCACCACAATAGTGGAACATCTGGCTTCACTTTGTATGCATACTGTGCTTTGAAAGTTTTGTCACTCTGCACATTCAAAAAACATTTCCCAAACCTTTCATAGTGAACAATGTTATGGTTATTTTTGGACGCAGTTAATATTAATCGTGTTTCCATTGATTTACACCAACATTTTGCAAAGTGAACCCAAGCTATATATATTACTGAAAATTGCAGTCAATTATTTCCTCCTTTATTACAATCCAAAAGTGGAGCCAACACTTATGCCAGGTATGATCCTGCAGCAAAGCATATCCAGAGTAATACAAATATCATCTAAAGTTGCATTAACAGATTTTTTTTGTCACTTGGGGGCTGAATAAGTCCACAACACGATGGCTGACATATCACCCTACAAAGTTGTCATAGGTGAAGTGATAGCAAAGTTGACTATTTACACATTCAGCAGACACAGAGGGACATTAGCATTCACCTGAAGTCATGTTTCTGGCCTCTTGATGGATATACGTCCCAATATTCACTTTCTCTGAGCTCTGGTTTGGTCTCCATCAGAGAAACATATCTGGCTCTTTAGCTTCATTACATTCACCAGCTAGTTGCTATATTGTCTCTTTGGTGCTGGGCAGGTAGCGCACAGTGTCTTTATCAATGCTGTTTTGCTTTAAACAGATGCGTGCTGCAGCTGGAGACAGGGTTGATGAGAACAGAGTTCATGGGCCTTTCATATTACACGCAGTCATTTGATTAATATAAGAATATTGATTACTGCGGTTTTAATATCTCCAGTAGCCCCTATGGTCCAGTATTACCACTCTCTGTGTCCAAGTGGTGAGTCCCCAGGACTATTAATGTCCCATCTATGGTTACGTTCTCTCTCTCTCTCCCTTTATAACGGCATAGAAATCCATAGTGATGACTTAGATTTGTTGCAGACATCCTGAAGCTTAAAATGAAGCAGTAACTGAGTGATGTAGCAAAACTTCACCTGTTCACCTGCAACCACAAGTTGGATCTCTGTGTTGAAGTTTTAATTGAAACTGATTTGACCACGCTGTAGCACTCTTCACGATAAACTTGTGTGAGAAGAGGAAAGAAAAAGGACATGAATTGTTTTATATGCTACGAGGACACTCATAGTGCTTGAAGAATACAGTCATGGGCCACACTTTTTATTAAGTGTGTGCCCACCAGACAAAATAATAGAAACACCAACATGAATTCAGGTCAGAGTGAGATATTTTGGTAGTCACGTATTGTTGTGGGCTGCAGTTCTTCTGTTGTTAAATTTAGGCTACAATCCCCTTGTAAAAGACATTTTATCAATACCCGGGAGCCAATACAGATATGGCTTGGGCTACTGCAGAAACTTGGTCAGGATGGAGCTGCGCATCAGTGTATTTGTTGTTTGTATTATTTAATTTCTCTCAGCAGAAATTAAATCAACTAATGTGTGAAAGAAATGCTCAACAGAAAGAAGAGAACAAAGGAAAACACACTCGACAGTTAATTCACAAATGCAACAAAGGAGTTACTCCCGAGAACCGTCTAAAGAGTTGGAGAGCCTTTCAGTCCTGGCAGTCCTCTTATTGCCTCAACGGCAAATGAGTTGTCCACCAGGGGTTTTGATCAGGCTCACAATGACGTCAGCCATACGCAAAGCCTTCCTCGTTAACCTGTGCTGATCTTTAATGAGTGTGGTGTGTATGGGAGATTCCTCTACGACATCTCTGTTTTCCATCTCTATTATTAACCCACAGTAAAGCACCCAGATTGTGCCTCAGACTCAGACTCTCTTAGTTGAGCACTGACCTTGCTTTAGCCAAAAGCTTTACCAAGAATAGCAGCCCATATCATTACCTGGATCAAGTGTTAATACTGGTTTCCATTAATATGATTGTGCATTGTCGGCGGTATCCCTTGGATACACTGGAATGATCAATGCACATCATGAATGGTCTTTTTCTTTCGAGGCTTTCATAGAGATGCAGACACGTGATAGAGCAGGACATGGGATACAATTATGTATTTCATGTAACAGAAAAGAGGACAGGTCAAAACAAGTGTTGTTATTCATTCATATTCAAGTATACGGGATGGGCAAAGGCTTTATAATGTTTATATGAACAAGAAGTGTAGCATCAGCTCTTTTTTTTTTTGCTTCAAAGGTGGAACCATGGTATTTTTCTACTCAGAGTCAGGAGATCAAAGGCTATGAACAACAGTTCAAGCACCGTAGCTCAGATGGTCAAAGGGTTCACTGTGCTTGGAGCAAACTAGGTCATACTAAGTGTTGTCCGAGCACGTCTAAAGGCACAAGTATTTACACCTGTGCCGAATGGAGACACAATTGAAGGGTGTATGGAAAGCCCATCGTTATAGCCCCCTCTTGTCTGTATCTTTCTTTCACATCTCTGCACATCTGGCCAGTTGCTGTGTAGTGACGGCATGATTGTCACATTGTCTGTCTGACATATTATCATCTTATAAGCTGATATGGCGAAACTTGTTAGTGGACAGTTGCTTATTTAGACATCCAGAAGTTACAGAGCAACATTATCTTTCTTTCGGAGTCGTGTTTCTGGTCACCTGGCGTAATGTACTCTCTTTTAGCTCTTTTTTTGGTCACTACCAACTCCTGAGGGTAATATCTGGCTCTTTAGCTGCTAAACGCTCCACTATGTTCACCACCTAGTTGCTAGCTGTGTCTGTCTGCCATTTGGTGCTGAGCAGGTAGTGTCCAGGTTTTTTTTAAGAGCGTTTTCATTTAAAACAGCTGCCTGCTGCGGCCAAAAATGGCAGAGAGCAGTAGCAGTGAAACAATGCTAAAACTGCTAAACAATGACCTGAAACTCGCTGTAAAGCTCCGTAAAACTTACATTCAGGTGATGATTCTCTGTAGGTTCATCACTATAACCTTTCACATTGTCACATTGTTATTAGAAAAATGTCGATTATAGCTGCTTTACAGTGTAACATAACCTTAATGGGGCTCTCTACCGGTTTTACACTTAGTTTACATGCCTTGAGGAGTACTACTCAGCCTGTGAAAACAGTTGTGTAATGTCTTCTGGAGAAACTTTCCAAAGGTTGAAAAATAACCCTGATGATATCAGGGTCTAACACACAATGCGATTGAGTTGCATAATGAGAAGTGTAGGTTAAAGAGTCAGGATGTCTCGGCCTCTGCTGCTTTGATTTTGAAAGTTTTTTTAAATGTGTCTCTTGTGAGTCCCCTAAAGCATCGGAGTACCATTTTAATATGAGTCTGCTTTGATACGGTTTATTTGTCTGACTCTTTTTGGCCTGTGGACAGTCACCAAAATCATTGTGCTCCCTCGCCATTAAACATTGGGAGGCACCTTCACTGTAATAGCTTCCCTGGCCTTCCTCTGGGTATTAAATAACTGTTGAAGGTTTGCAGAACTGCATTGTCTCATGTGACTGAATGTTGAATTTAAGTATGACAAACTCCAGGATAATTCCAGGATCCCAAAATTTCACACTAGCAATGAGATCATGAACAATCTGTTTTTTGGAAGTGTTTGGGTACACTTCAAGTTTATGAATATGCTTTCAATGAATAGTTTTCTTAAAGATGTAGCACCTATCTATACTACATCAGTACTCCGAGAATACCTTAACACATGTGGTGTCTTTTTCTTAGTTTATTTTCACATACAAACCAGTTTAGTTGATAAATTATTAATTACTACAGTATACTGTAGCTCAGTAGGCTAAATTTGGGTGCTACCAGTTGAGGAATTGCTGTTTTAAAGTTCTATAGAAATGTGTACATTTTAAGTTACATCACTTTTAGTTGTGCCTTTACCTGAACTGAAATTAAATTCACAAACTGCACCAACCTTTGCTGAAAGACCATTTATTATGCTCGTCAATAAGCTTGATAGTGATAGTGCTGGACATTTATAATGCAGGAAAATACAGGACTCTAGTTAAACAGATCAGAGAAAGCTGGTGTGGAAGTTATCGTCTGCTGTACATTCATTAAGTGTTCCAGTTGATCTGGATTAACTGTGAGTGTAGCATTTGTGAAGAGGTCAATTTAGCTCATGTCTCAAAAGGGAATTGCACCATACAGGCTCATCTACTTTAAGAGTCTGCTTAAAGGAACACTCCATCATTTTAGGGGATATGCTGCTTTAGTTACGTTAGCCAGAGTTATGGTAAAGTGTTGTGGTAAAGTGCTCCCACCCCCTCAGACTTTTTCTGGTTTTATTGCTTGGCAACATTAAAGTGGATGTAAATACGTATTTTTGCACACATCAGAAGAACAGAAAAAGATTCTTTAAAGCTCTTATAAGTAAAATGTTTATGTTAGCTAGGTAGTATCAGAAAACCGCTATCAGTACTCTGACATTCTCCTGAGCTTTTGATTGATCAGTTTCTTAACTTTTTCTTCCCTTAATAAAAGGAGCTATTCATCTTTTTATTTATTTTTCTAACTGCACTAAAATTGATGTAGGTCCAACCTTGTTCATCTTGGAGACTCACCGATGTCCGTGCAGTTTAAGACACAGGACACAGGCTTGACTTCTTGCTCAGAAAGCATTGATTGCTGCGTGTTTGTAACTTTATGAGGGATTCTGCTTGTCTGGCAGTCTGTGCTAGGGCAGAGACAGAAGGTAAAGATAATAAAGTGTTAGAAACAGGGATCATTTTCAGCTTGCGGCGTGCTATTGTTAGCCTGCTAGCCCTAGCAGCTTATGCTTGTACACCTGCCCACAGTACAGTATGTTCAGTCCCTTCTGGTTTTCGCCACAGCAAGGGAGTAAAGTTTGCCTTGCCAAATCTGCTCTGACTGGAGCTTTAGGATGGCGATGCCACTTGGTGGTTGGTTTTACACATTAGATCAGGGGCATTCAACCCCCATTATGTGGGGGCCGCTGGCCACATTTTTCTAACAGAGGGGGCTTTTTGAGTGCACAGTGTAAACAAAACTTATAAATAAATATAAGTAAAATAAATTTCAACTATATACAGTCCCTTTCCACTTTCCTCTAGTACCTTTGGTTCTACATGTTTAGTGAAGTAAGGCCTAATGGCACTTGAGATTGTATTTCTTGCAGAGGAGACAGTGAGAAGTTACAGTAAACTCTGCAAAGAATATAATCAATTGTCCACCTCTCTTGAAACTGTCTGTGCTCCAGGTCAACCTTTATTTTATGTTTAGAAAGAGACATTTTGGCATCAGGTGCACTGCGGTAAATCAGAGTGCTGTTGGTATTAGCTGAAGTGTTTGTGTTGACAAGTTGCAGACTTAAGTGCAAAGTTAGGTGCAGATTAGGTGCAGCTTGCTAAATGTTGAATGTGAAATAGAAAGACGACTGTGCTAGCTTTAAATTAAAGAGTTGGGAAAGATCTAAATGGGAAATCAAATTAAATTTGTGAGCTGGATTTAACAATAAATTCTAAACATGTGGGGGGCCTTATGAAATTGTGTTGTGGGCCAGATATAGCCCTCGGGCCAGTGGTTTGAGACCCCTGCTTTAGCTTCTTTGTGTCTTGCAGTTATCTCGGCCTACTAATGGTACAAACAAAGTACATGAACAACACTAAGAGTCTGCAATCACGCTACACTAAGATAGTGAAAGAGGGAGGCTGCACTTAGGCACAGTTGTGCTTTGAGCTGAATGCTAATGTCGGCATGCTAACTTGCTAACTCACAATGACAATGCTGACATGCTGATGTTTAGCAGGTGTAATGTCGACCATGTTATCTTAATTTATCTTGTAAGAACGCTAACATTTGCTAATTAGCACCAAAACCAAAGTACAGCTGAGGCTGATGGGTTTTGCAGTTTTGCAGGTGTTTGGTCACAAAACCAAAGTATTTGATCAGATCAGAGGATCACCAGAGTGATTACAATTCATCCTGAGGGGGACATGAATATCTGAGCTAAATTTCTCTTAGTCCATCCAATATTTGTGGAGATATATGCTACTACAGTACCATGGCTAAAGAGACATTTAGGATTAGTTCAGAGTTACTTAAAAATCTACTAAAGGGTAACTTTTTGAGAAAGATATTGATAATAGAAGTCTTTCTGTCCCTTTCTCTGTCTCTCTCTCACTCATCCTCCTGCTTTCATTTGCACTGAATAAGAACCAGTTACTTTATATATGCTATGTTGTTGCATTTATACCATACCATACCATAAACAAATAAAAATAGCAAGATATATTTAAGTAGATGTAGCATGAGAGTTATGATATATTGTAAGAATATGATATACAGTAAGAAGTCAACACATTTAGCCAGGGTAAAGTGTGTTTCTCTGTAGGTGTTGACTGAGCAGTCGCCTTATCGGGCAGAGCGTTAGCAGCCGTGGGCAGCTGCTGTAGGGTTTTCTGCATTCAGAGGTGACTTGCGAGTCCCTCCTCCACTGGTTTCTACTTTGGTATGCACTGATGTAGGCCAGCACTGTCTAATTTCTAGCAGTCATTTTGTAGGTGTATGTTTGGAATGGGGCCATCCAAATGCATCATCCTTAAGTCTTCAAGCATCACGTCACCCACTGTGGGCCTGGACCTCGTTCTGCCATCGTTTTTAATTTAGACCAATTGTTTCAGCTCAGAATTGCTTCACTACAAAATATACTTGCTGTAAATCTTACTTGACGTGTTGTAGGACTTAAGTACAGTCAAAACAAAACAAAATATCTCTCCCTCAACATGTTAATTGTTCACTCTGTAATAAGAAATGTCGCTGAAAAGATGTAAATCAAATCTATAGCTTTCTGATATAGTTTTACAGCTACTTCATTCTTTAATCATTTTCTTCTGGCTTTGGCTGCTTGTCTACATGCTCAAAATAAACAGTAAAAGTTGCCATGTCACAAGCGAAAAATGAATACATGTTAACATTGTGGGCTTTAGACAGGGGAATGTTTTGGATATATTAAAGAGTTGTGAGCAAGCAAGATATAAGCAGTGGTGGAAGAAGTATTCAGACAGTTTTCTTGAGTAAAAGTAGCAATACCAGTGTGTAAAAATACTCTATTACAAGTAAAAGTCTTACATTCAAAATCTTATTTAAGTAGAAGTACTATCTGAAAAATGAACCAAAAGTAGTAGTACTCATAATGCAGAAAAATGATATTATATATTATATTATTGGAATATTATTACTGATGCATTCATGTGGAAGTAATATTTTACTATTGCAGATGGCCGTGGTGCAGCTAAATGTAACTACGTTGTATACCGTTTGGTATATTTAATCTATAAAAAACAATTGATTATATGTTTTGTGTGAAATCGTAATCTGTGAAGTAACTAGTAACTCTAGCTGTTGAAACAATACAGTGGAGAGAAAAGTATTTTCCTCTGAAATGTAGAGAAAAAGAAGTATAAAGTATCTCAAAATTGTATTTAACAGTGCAGTAGTTGAGTAAACGTACATTATGGACAACTGTCATGATGTAATTCACAAGATTTATGTTAGAAGCGATTGAAAAAGGGTCCATGTTGGCATTATTACATTATTAAACAACAAATGTGAACCTACAAATACCAAAGAAATCCCAGTCAAGTTAATGTTAAATAGCGAATGCTCTGTTAGCATTATGCAGTTATTTTAATTTCCATTTTGTTCTGTTTTGTTTAAATATTTGTGTTCTGTATTCTAAGCTGGCTTTTTTTGTATAAAATGTGTGTATGTATTTAGTATTAGCAGACTCTGTCTTATATGCTCTGCATAAATTTGAAGTCCTTTAGTCCTTGTGCCAAATGTACTAATATCTACCCTGCTGAGGAGCGATAGTCTGTCTTGATGACTGACAAACAGAGTTTTTACTAAGAAATCCACAATAAACAAGTATATAACAGAGTCGTTTGGAAAAGGGTAGATTGGAAATAAACACACAGTGAAATAAAAAAAGAGAAGTGGCAAATTAACCAGGAATCATTAAAAATGTATAGAAATAATTAAAAAACTATTTTCAAATAATTATAAGATAAAGATTGAAATAACTGAAGCACACTTACAATAATTAAATGATTTATAAGGATTTATTTCTATATGTATATGACATATTTGTTTATGTATTCATTTAATTTAGTGTTTAGTGTAATTTAATTTACTTTTAATTACTTAATTTGATATTTAATTTATTTAACTTTTAATTTCATTCAATTTCATTGTGTATTAATATATTATGTATTTATTGAAGAAATATTTAGATAATTTTGTCACATTTAGGCTTCAGTAAATTGTGCATCATGTTGACAGAACCTCAAACTCACAAAATCATTCTTAAATATATATCAAATTAATTGTTAGATTGTCTCTGCACCACAACATCAGTACTAAATCCTGTGAATTTATTATACACGTCCAACTGCAAGGAATGGTTTATATTATCGGAGGTGGTCAACATATGTTGCTGTTTTTGACTAAATAAAGTACTCTGATTTGACCCCACAACCTTAGAGTGAACTCGGCTCTATCCCACCAAGCACACCGTCAGTACCTCTTTACTTATTTCTTGCGAGCACAGGTTCACTGCAAGGTCACTGCACTCTTGTCTGTAGATGTACTTGCTGAGAAATAGCACTTCAATTAGTAATACATTTTTAATAACAAGGACAAGGACATAAGGATGTATTAAGTAGAGCACTGTTATAAACAGGATACTGTTGTTTGCCATATAATCAAAGACCAGGAAAGGAATGCACTATAACTGCAAAAATACAAGTAATATGACAGATTTTCGAATATATTTAATAGGAAAATGTGGGATATGAAAATGAGAACCTACCAAAAAATTATCATTAATAAAACTGTGCCAGCCTTCTAATTAATAAAAAGAAAAACAGCTGAAAATAACTGAATCTTTTAGTGATCTTTACACATAAAGTTGACAGCTACATTTACTGTCACACCTGTTCCTTTGAATAACCGCTATAGTGATAGATTGATGAAGGCATTTACATGATTCAAACAATTACCTTCTGATGGATTTATTCGACAGTTGGGTTCATTTGTTCAAAACAAGCCTCCTGCTGTCATCTTTTTCATTTCATGTTTTTGGTTCTGCATGAAATGTGTTTTGTGGTCCCTCCTTTCCCGCTGCTGCTCACCATGCTGTTGTCTGTGTAAAGAGACACATCTCTGACCTTTCTGGCTCAATCACACATTTAACATGTGAACTGAATGGAAGAAGAATGTTTACATGGCAGCATAATTTATAGGTTGAGTGACTCAAAGGTGTTAACTGATTATACCTCACAGGATGTAATACTGTGAAAATCAGGTTAATTGTTATTGTGCATGGGATTGTTCCCCAGGGCTAATAAAACTCTGGGGAAATACAAATTACAAAATATCAATCAGAAAGTGAGAATAATTTCCTTAAATCCATAAAAATTTAGTTTGTCAGGGACATGATGTCCCACCCCCTGCTGACAACTTTGGTAAGGACACAGGTAGAAGCATATTCGAAATTGTATTATGGTTGTATAAATGATAATTGGACCACTGTTACAAAAACAGATTTAACAACTAGTTTCAAAGGTAGCCATGACTGAGACCAGAGCCAAGTAAGTTTTTAAGGATTGATTGAGATAAGTCACTCTTCAGGAGCTCTGTACTACACTTTCATTATGTAAGGTAATTAAATGTAGGAGTAAATGTAGGAGGATTTAGTAAAAGTACAGAGTGATACTCTTGGTACTATTTAACTGTATTTTATTTAGATTTTTCAAATGTCAAAGGTCAGTGCAAGCCTCAAGATATTGTTGCCAAAGCTGGTGGGATTCAGTGTCTTGCTAAAAAACTCTTCGGGAGAATGTATACTTATGGCCGCAGGAGCTTAAAACATCTGTCTACTGTTAATTTTTCAAATAACAATGAAAAATGTAATTTAACCAGTGAAGTCCCATTGAAGTCGGAGACTTCTTTTGCAAGGGAAACGACAACATGATGGCAGCATAAAAAGTTGCAGACAAAATAATACAAAGTCAGGCAAACAGATAAAACAATACTAAAAACCAGATAACAAAAGTAAGAAAGTTAAAATGAGCTAATAATCTCTTATTTAAAAAAAAAAAAAAGGTTTTGAAAAATCCACTGCAACCACCTCTGTCACTTTATTTATTTAATAATTTAAATGAGAAGAATACAATTTGTTGTTTGTGGTGCTCAAAAAACGACATTTGATGAACTCAGCAGCGATGAAATTGCACATAAACTTTAAATCACATATATAATCTACATGTTGTTGTGGTTTAATCATATCCTGCAGTTTTTATATGAAGATAAGCTTTGCAAATGCTACAGAAAGTGTTGTTTTTATGTATTTTGCATCAATGTTACATCAGTATGATTACAGGTCTACGATTACATGGTGTTGAGGGTCAGCTCCACCAAAACAGCCTGTATTTGTGACAGAAAATGAGTCCTACAGAACAGTTGCTACTTGCACTCATGTACCTGCACTTTGATACGACTCTATTGGAGCTCACCAGTATAAGCACAGCTTTCAACCACTAACACACGGGTTTTGAGCGATCTTGGTAGTGGTGGTTGAGGGAACAAAGAGTGTTGCATTTATTTTCCCTGCTGTGGTCATCCAGGCTGTCCAGGGATTTCAGTGACTTTGCAGTAAACAGTGAACATGAGAGTATCCTGTTCGCTACCGTCTGCCAGGACATCAACAGCACTGTACGTCTTAAGTGGCAGATAGCTTCTCTTTAATATAATTGTTATATTTCAAACAACTTTGATCTGTGGGACTTTTAGCAGTTTCTAAAGTGAAAAAGTCTTTTTCACTGACCAGCAAAAACTCTTTTGGAAATATTCTTGAATAAAATGATATCACAAATCTGATGCCTGCTTGCAAAATTAACATTTAAATATTTTTGCTCTCCTAGAACAGAACGCCATTCTTGCTTTGATTTTATAGGATGCAATAGGATTTAATACCTACCTTTGTACAGCAACATTTTCCATCATTGGGTTTCTATTTATTGTTAGTCATGCTTATGATAAGAACAGGTGAGTTCTTCAGGACAGGTCCAGTCAACAAAGTGCTAAATAGTGAAACAAGTAGGTCTATTCTTTAAGCTCTGCTAATTAAAGGCATTTTCATGTTTTCCCCTCCCCAGACTGCATCAGATTTGTTTCTGTTCTTTTCACAGTTGAACAGTACTACAGCACATGCAGTTTTCATGTTGTGCAGGATTAACAGTAATCATTTTTGTTTTATACGTGGCAAGGTGAAAATGGGGTAAAAGAAAAGGTTCAGCATTAAAGAAAATGTAATGTATTTCCAGCCATCCCTCACTGTGTTTGCCCCTCTTGTTCTCAGGGGAAGTTGGTGAAGTACTTCAGCCGCCAGCTGTCCTGTAAGTGCAAAGTGGCCTTAGAGGAGCGCAGTGCCGAGCTGGAGGACTTCCCTCGCCTCGGCCACTGGTTCCGCATCGTCAACTTGAGGAAAGAGGTCACGCAGGTAATATGTCCAGTCGCAATTTCTTTATCTAAGAAGGCACTCATCTTTTTTTCCAGAATTACTATGTGGGCATGTAAGATACTCAAATTCAAAATCTGGAATCTGATAATGTACAGGTGGGTGACAGAGGGTGCTGTCTAACAAAATCTCCCTTAGGTGTTCAATTGAGATGAGGTCTAATGACTGTGGAGGCAACATTGTATGATTTGACATAATCTTCATACTCATCAAACCATCAAGTGACTGCTTGTGTCTTTTATAGAGGCACCTGCATTTGTTATGTCTCTTTAAAAAAGATACCAAGTGTATCTTGTTTCAACTGATGTGAACAAAACCTGGTGGTTTATTTGACTAACACTCATACCATGTTACTGGCCCAGGGCTTTTTTCTCTTCATCATTTAGTCTTTTCTTTATCAAGCAGCAGCAACTCCCACTGCTGAATGTTCACGCCACGGCCGAAGTGTTTTAAGCTGCAGTTCCTCTGATGGCCGCTAGATGGTGGCTTCTACTTTTCTCTTGAAATACAAATGTCATCCGAGTTTTTCCACAGAAGGTTACACCCTTAATAGTTCATATCATATCTTCTAATACGTGTTTTGGTGGCAGTTCGGAGAATAATTATTCCGTTATCCAGCCAGCAAAGCTCGAAAAGAATTTGATTTCCAGGCATTTTTACAGATGTCTCAGCCCATTATAGTCAGCCGTGGTGGTTGCAGCTTGTTTGTTCCACCTCAGGATCACCCAGGATTTAAAATGTAGGTTTTCTGTCTCAAATTAAAAAACACTGTGGCAAGAGAAGAACCAAAATCCATTCTTTAAAAGTGGCACTGACAAGCCAGCGTTTTTACAGTCCATGACCTCTTTCCACTCTTAACTGACAATAAAACATAATCACTAAAAAAAGGTTAAATTTTCCCCACGTCTTTTCATTGTCATTTGAGTTATTTAGTGATTCTTTAACTGTACACCAAGTGTATCTATGTACCATGTGCATCTGTGTGAGTGTGTCACTGTGCTTGTGTCATGGTGCTTGCATGTGTGTGTGTGTGTCTTGTAGGAGATGAGCCCAGGCGAGGTGACCCTGGAGGGCCTGCTGGAGATGAGCGAGGAGCAGGTGTGTGAGCTGCTGCAGAAGTTCGGAGCCAACGAAGAGGAGTGCGCCCGACTCAACGCCTCCCTCTCCTGCCTCAGAAAGGCCCACCAGCTCGGTAAGGGTCTGTGTGATACGCTCACACACAAACACACACACATCCATAGAAACGCCCGCTGTTTAATGTATGAATGAAATTATCTGCTAACAAAGACACTTTTTATAGGACTATAAGACTTTTAGCTGATTGACAGTAAATGGAGTGTACTGTAATGGGATCACACATGTGACAGAAACAAAATAAAGTTAATGTTTATTATTTGTAATAATCTCACTCTATAGATTTAGTTTTTTGTACTGTACAGCAATAATGTAATATGTTGATTGGTAGACTAGATGATTGGTAGAAAATTGAGGATCATTCTGGTGGTTTCACCCTAAAATACAAATCATACTTACAGTACTTAACATTTGATTAATGTCCTACCTTCCAGGCTGCTACTGATTTCCATCAATTCGTTTTTACAAGTTGAAATCTTGTGCCTCGCTCGAGGTAGATAATACACCATAGGGAACACTTAGTCACCCTTATTTATCATTTTAAAAGAATAATTATCTTTTTTTCCACCAAAGTTACATTATCGTTGCAGGGTAATACAGTGTGAAGCAGGGACTGTTGTGGAAAATTCTCGCTGGTGCATTCAAGGCCACTCTGACATTTGAGACTTGAGAGCCAGCTGCTGAAGGGCAACTTATTTTTGTATTTTTTAGTATTAGTATTTTAAGTATTCTTGGGGGCATTTTATGGTTTTGTTAGACATTATACAGTAGAGAGCTGACAGGAAATGAGGGTGCAACAAAGGTCTCCGGCCGAACTCAAACTAGGGATGCAGTTAATTGTCAGTATCTTAAACCTGAAGGCCACCGGTATGCAACTAATAGCAATAACTTATTTAATTTATAAATAACTAAGTTCTTATAATGCTTTTCACAACAGTTGTGTTCACGTATTGCTTGTCCTCAGGGTCTGATTTCACTTTACTGTGGCAGCCAACTTGCAAATCTTAGATATTAGAACATCCTTACTGTAAATGCACAATTACTGCTTTCTAGTGGTTTCAAGTGTAATCTACAATAATGTTTCTTTGAGAAACAAAAAAAGTGAGTTTAACTTGATGTATTATTTACAAATGTCTTTGTTAAGCTCTGCAGTTTGATTTTTATACAAAGTGAAATGCTTCAAAATCAGTGGCTGCCTATAAAGCAGGAAATCAATCTGAAAACCTACAGTATGATTTAGAGACTGGTCTGCAGTGATGTAAAATATTTACAATGAATTAGTAAATGAGACACAACATGCAAAGATGGTGTGAAGCACAATGAAAATGCAGGAGAAGGATGCTTGTTTACAGCCTGTTATATTCAGTAACAACCAACAATTAGCTCATTATAATGCCTGTGATTCTATAGGATGTGTATACGTCACATGTGTAGGATGCATAATGCTGTTTTTAATGAATACAGAAAAGGAGAATTTTGAGGGAGTTTTATAGGACTGGAAAACAGCTGTGTTTTATTATGTGTGTATGTATGTTGGTTATCAAGAGCGTAGTGTAGTACAGTATAGGCCTCAGTATAGTAAATGTATAGTAAAGGCTAACCTCAACAGTCAAAGGGACTTTAAATTGACAAGGATGACAAACCAGGTAAATACAACCTCATTTCAGTCAGAAAACATTACCTTATTTATCTCAGTATTCATAAAGTTTTAATCTGGCAGATCCTCCAATTTTTTAATTTTTGTCATGACAGATGTATGATAGTCAGTCTTTGCTGTGGTGTTAATCCACTGCCAGTCCTCGAGATAACGTATTATAAATACACAGTGTGCCCAGTACTGTTTGAGTTTCTGCAGGTGGCACTGTTTCCTTCATGTGTTCTGCCACAGTCAGTTCTTCTCTGTATTCTAAAACTGTAAATTAAACTGAATCTGTGCCAGACAATAAATTTTTACAGAAACAAGACGCCACCTGTTTAGAACAGCAGCCTTCGTGAAGTGGATAAATCACTATTACATTATTATGAATCATCAGTACAGCAATCACTGACAGCAATTAAAAAGATTTGTGGGGTGTTACTTCAAATGTACGCGTCATGTAGTCATGTGTAACAGTAATCGTGTAAAAAAAAGAAAGCTATGTGTTTGCATGGAAAAGTCAGCAAACTCAGTTTATCAATTTAGCTCACATTGCTGTCTTTGTAACGACTCGGTAAAACCAGGTACGGACCCGAAAGCACGACTGGGAGAAAGTTAAAAGTTAAAAGTTCAGCTTTACTCATTTTTAGAAACACGCAAAGATCAGAAGGCAAAACAAGAAAGGATGGACCGCTAAACAACAAGCACGTTACACAGTCTGGGAGAATGAATGGGAATGGGCTGGTAAGGCTAATGAGGAAGTGGGAATGGGTGTGCAGGTGGGTGGGGGAGGTCAGGCGATGGGGAATGGCAGGAACACGGGTTACTGGAGGGCACGGGGGAGCATGGCAAGGACTTAGATGACAGGAGAGTTAATGTATGGCAAAGGCAGAGAGCAGATAGAAAATGTGGCACAAGAATCAAGCTGACATTGTGACAGTGTTGAATGGGCCAAACTGTCTATGAAATAATAGATAAATAAAAAAAATGCGAATCATAAAGTAGTATGTATGTATGATGGTCTACAAAGTTTTTTATTATATTAACACGTATTTATTATGTTTTATTTACACTAACAGACCATTGTCTTCATTTGGTTCACCTACAGTACACAGGTGTTTTCACTCATGTAGCCTCATTAGACCTCTTCTCAGGACTGTGTAGGTGTGTACAAACCATGCTTGACTGACATCTCCCTGACTGTTTTTTCCGCACAGTTAGGATTGAACTTCCATCCATTATCTGTACCACTTATCCTTAAAGGGTCGCAGGGGTGCTGGAGCTGATCCCAGCTGGCACTGGGCGGCGAGAGGCGGGGTACACCCTGGACAGGTCGCCTGTCGATCACAGGGCCGACATATAGAGACAGACAACCACTCACACTCACATTCACACCTACGGGCACTTTAGAGTCACCAATTAACCTAACTTGCATGTCTTTGGATTGTGGGAGGAAGCCAGAGCAGCCGGCCGGTAGAACCCAGAACCCTCTTGCTGTGAGGCCACGGTGCTAGCCACTGCACCACCGTGCCGCCCGGATTGAACACCTTTACATTTTCATTAGTACACAGACTTTGGTGACCTCACGTAAATCTTATCATGGCTCCGCCTACATTCAACCTGAGCAGAACAGAGACTAAATGAAAACACCTGTTGGTGTGCAGGGCCTTTAAGAACCCAGTGTAGTTAACACATCCGTAATGACACCCAGTTACACAGTGACTTGTCTGACCTATTGTTTAAGGTAAATTAAAAATGTGCATTTATTCACCATTACAGTACTTTATTACGCAGACCTAAACTGAATTTAAGGTTTCTTTCATGCAAAGCTAATCACCTCCTGGCTCTAGCTCCATTCTTCATGCACAGACATGAGAGTGGTATTGATCTTCTCATCTAACTCTCTGAAAGAAAGTGAATTTCTCAAATGTCAAACTATTCCTTTAATTCATGATTTTGTACCTCCGTCTGTGACAAGGACTTTAACTTTCTGACACAGTTTACAGTATCTGAGAAAAACATTAAAGTCAAACATTTTTATAGTGCAAAAACAGAGGAACAAGATACCGTCAAAGAAGTTAAAATTTCACCACACTCCAGATCTCTAAGATCTAGAAGTAATTGTTTATTCCTGCCCTTTTTTCTAACAAAGAACCTATTTCACATCCAGCTTCTTATCCACCAATTCGAAGAAAGGCCTTGAATTGCAAGTTCATTAGCAGCGTATAGTCAATATGAAGTCAAATTGATTACCCTTTGAAATTTGTAAAAGACAAATGAATGAAACCTCATTTAATGCCACTTTATCTGCTCTGATGGCTGGTATCCCTGAAGCCTTTGCCCGACCGCTCCTTTCCAACGAAGTAAATACAGTAGGAATACCTGTTTACCTCTTCTACCTCCACAGTGATCCAAAGTCTTAATGGTCTGTGGTCTGTAACATTATAATGCCACTTCTAACAAAAAAGCAACTATCTAAATATTTGCCTTTGTTGATGTACCGTATGTTCGTGTGCTGCACATGTGCAACATGTTGAGCTACAATGAAGAAGCATATCATTTTACAGAGCATTTATGTGACTGCAGAGGTTTATATACTGGTGACTACAAGGGAGCATAATGTAAAGGGTAAAGTAAATGGTTAATGGCTGCATTTATATAAATCTGCCTCTCATTTAGCCGCTCACACATCAATGGCAGCGAGCTACCACACAGGGCGCTGGCCTGAACATCGGGAGCAAGCTGGGGTTCAGTGTCTTGGCCAAGGACACTTCATGTGTGACATGTGGACAGGAGTAGCTGGGGATCGAACCACCAACTCTGTGATTAGTGGACGACCCGCTTTACCTTCTTACTTACAGCTGCTAAAATATGTACAAACATGGCGGTATTTCCACAAATAATTTAACAAGGAAAGTGTGCTGGTGGGGCTGAAATTGATATTTGTTGCCATGTGTTTGTTAATGACCCCAAATTTGGCATTTTCTCCTGTTTTGTTGCTTAAAGCCACAGATATTGCCTGTCTCGCAATTTAACTGGTGTGGTATCTTTGTTTTTCTACCATTGTGTTCCTAAGAATGAATTCAAAGATAATCACTCAGTCTTTGTTGTATTTTATTTTTCAAAAAGTGGGTTTTACAAACAGCGGGGACTTGCTAAGACATCTGCTGTGGGTGTGTTTCTTGTGCTTCATGGTTGCACACCAGGTGGCATTACAGGCCGCACTTGTTTTCAGTCTGTTAGGTCACAGCTTCGCAATGATAAAAATAAACCAGAAGGGGGCAGTAGATCACCACTAAAGCTGGGTTGCTAGGTTTAGTAACAACCTTTTGTAAATCCGTTTGATAACATATCTGTTTCTCCTCTACTCCCACTGAAACACACACACACACACACACACACACACACACACACACACACACACAACAACATACACAGACACACTCTGTTCTGTAACAGATGTCCTTTCAGACGGAAGGCTCTACTGAATAATTAAGCAAATTAACTTGATGAGTAGTTTTTCTTCAATGTGCCCTCGACAAAACTGTGCCTTATTAAAAGAGTGTTTTATTAGAGGAGGTTTAAATTGCTTGTTCTTCAAAGCATTTTTTATTTTTTCATGTAATGAATAAGGATTCAGACAAACAGGTTTCCTTCACCACAGCCCTAAAACCAGGCTCTTTGGGATTCTGCAGGTACTCAGCTGTCCTCTCGAAATATTCACACCTCTCTGCTGGTCCCTGTGCTCATTTGTCAGACTGCCGGAGTTGCTCGGCTTCCCGTGTGCTCCTCCAACGTCCCTCCTATCTTTCCGTCTCATCGGCTTGATTGGGGATGGAGGCGGATGTTGTCCAGAAAGACAGACATACAGGCAGGCAGGCGTCCCCTGGTAGAGTCCGTCAGGCGGTCCCAGCCGCCCATGCCTCAGTCCAGCTGGGCTCAGACGAGTCAGGCTTCAGGCGTCTTTGGAGACCAGCTCTCTTGTGCCATCACTGTCTAGGACTTTGGCTATGTTCACAGTGCATTTAAAAAAATGTCACAATTTGGGTTTTTCCCCCCTCGCAACTGATATTTTTTTCTAATCAGAATTAGTGCAAAAATATTCCAATTTGGACATGACAATAACTAACTCTTATATCATTCGTCTGACACAACTGAGAGTTAGGCTAAATGAGACCTAATAATAATAAAGTTAAATAACCAATGTCCCTAATGTGAGGAAATACCTCAATTCAATCAAAACACAAAGGCACAAAATGTGTTAAAACATGTCAGAAGTAGCCTAGATCCAAACATTTTATTTAACCATTTACCATTACATTTATTTTATATTGGTATTGATCGTGAGAGTTCTTCTTGGCCTTTGTTACCTGATGCTCCAGTCCCACACCCACCCTCACGTTAAGTGGCATTAAGTGGCTATGACCAGCCTGCTACTACAACTATAGTACAGCCCTCTAAACAGCATAAGCTGTGACCGAAGAGATTTGTCCAGTTGCTAATAGTCTCCTTCCTGAAGCCCCCAACCCATTGCCCTCTCACTACTCGCCTGAAATAGAGAAACACTCTTTGAACAATTTAGTTAACTACAGGTCCTTCCCGTAGCGGGTGTTGAATGTGCTGGAAAATTATTTGCTACTCTCCAGCTGTCTAGCAGTTCCTGGTTTGTTTGTTTTTTTACAGCACTGCATTATGCCCTAGAAACAGACTTGCATTTTAACATGTTTCTTAGAATCAGCATTTCATTTCTAACAGTTAAATTATAACTGAGCATGAAGGTCAAGTTTTTTGTGACAAAAAAAAAATCTTAAAATCTCAAGTCAAGGTCTACGGAAGTCGAGAACGGCCGTGCTTGCAATTATTTTTTTAATGCCATTATCTCGAGATCTTGAGAAAACAAGCTTTGTTATCTCGAGATAACGAGATAATCAACCTGTTATCACGAGAAAACAAAAGGTCGTTTCCTCTTATTACACATAATGTTTATATGTTTATTTACAGTTAGTTTACAGTCAACAGGTGTCTATAGGCTTTGTGGAGATGCTGTGGGGGTCATTATGTACAGTGGGACGGGCTTACAAGTCTCACAGCAAACCGGATGACCTTAATAATGTCTTTATATTATATATATATTATGTTAAATTTGCTGGACTTCTTACATAATAAGGGGATATATATACATATATATATATATATATATACATATATATATATTAATAGGCTTTATTGGAGCAGCTGCTGGCTGAAGCAGAGAGATGGGAGTTGGTCAACCTTTCATCTTTTGCTACTATAAAATGAGATTGTCTGCTCTAATGAAGTAACTGCAGCAAACAAAACTACACATTTATGCCTTGATTTACTGTTCAGTTATGGATCCTCCCCGACAGTCATGACAGTGATCTTGAAGGCTGAAATCAGGTGTGATCAAATGAACCAGGCACTCATTATATATGTAAATATAGGTCTAAATATAGATAAATTATCTCGTTATCTCAAGATAACAACGCTCGTTTTCTCGAGATAACGAGATAAATTAACCCATTATCACGAGAAAACTAGCTTCAGATCATGAGATAATTAACTCGTGATCTCGAGATAACGGCAGTAAAAAAAAAGATTGCAAGCACGGCCGTTCTCGGCTTCCGTACAAGATCAACTGCATCTCGTCTTCTTTACTTGATGGAGAAAGCATGCAACATGGTAACCCTTGTCTCTGTTCAAAAATGGATGTGAGTGGCCTCCAGGATTTTTCTCCGGCCGTCCGCTGACTCCTGCCTGCTGACCTTTGACCCCTTCCAAGTCGATGCTCTGACTGGTTTTGATTGGGTCTGGTGTTCACAGGCAGCTTTTGTTGTGTGTTTCTTGTGTTCACTCAATCTCTGTCCAAGGTCCTTGCTGTTGACCTATGTAGCATTCCCTACTGCTGTTGCATGATATGTCATACACCTCCCCAATTTTCCTCACTGGGGATTTTCTGTCTTTAAGGTGTAACAACAAAAGATACTAAAGTGTTAAAGGTTCAAATTCGGCAAACATGCCTTACTTTTATCCATTTTTTTCCATCCGTGGTAAACTTCTCAGATTTGTTGCCATGATTACAACACAGTATAATTTTATGTTTTTTTTTTCTATGGTTTTATTTGATGGATATTCATTTACTATGTTTTGCAATCAGCGCTGGTTGATTAGGATGGTAACGCTGTAATTTTCATGTCTTTATGGATGAATAAATTGAACCTTGAATGGCTAGTTTACTCAGAGGGCATGCCTTACAGACATGCCATGGGTGCATATTTAGGAAATTAGCCTGCGCTTATACACTGCGAGTTTTGAATTCAAACACATCATTAAAGATCGAATATTACATTTTTCCCCGTGTTTGAACTGTAGCATGAATTTTGAATAAAAAGTGACAGTCCTAGCATAGACTGGGAAGGGGTTAAAGGTCACGGTCACATTGATTGAACCCCAACAACCATGTTAGAACAGAGATAGGGGTTATGATCTACACCCAAATAGCACCACCTGTTATCACATGACCAAGGTTCACCATTTGGGTCACATAACAACAACTAAGCAAACTCAAAGACCGTTAGATGTGGTTGAAGCTCAGGAAAAAGCTAGTACATTAGATTTTGTTTTTGTCCAACATATTGGTATTACATCAAGGGTTGCATCTTATACGGACAATAAACTGCTCTAAAAGTATCTGCTACTTTTCAGAATTTACTGCGGGTGTGGGCTGATTTTGTTTGTTTCATTTATTCACTGTCTACCTCTTTTTCCTGTCTTCCTGCTTCTTGTTTATCATCTGCATCTCTTCTTCGCCCATTGCCTCAACCGTACTCCCCTCTCTCCCTCCTCTCTCTCTCTTTCTGGCTCTCCAACGGCAGGGTCTGGCCACACAGAGCCACTAATGGGCTCTCTAACAGGGGGGACTGGCTAGAGATGTGTGAATGCACCACAGCAACACCACAACCCCCACACAGAGCGGTGAGAGGCACTTTCAGCCGAGAGAAACACAGGGTGTGCAGTGCCGCTTTTCATATTCTTACCCAGATGGAGCTTGGAGAGGGAGACATGTCATAGCTTCGAAACATTTGCACATCTGTGTGTGTGCGCGTTGGTGGGATTGTGGGAGTACCTGTGTGTCAGCATGTATATATGCAAGAGTTGAAGATGTGCATGTTCTTTTGAAGGGTTACACCGCCCCATGAGGGCATTTAGCGCTTAAACCCCGCTAAGCAAGAAGCGGAGGATGTTCTTACATTTTTTTTAAGGAGTTATACATTGCTCTTAAAAATCTGGAGGTTGTTGCAAAAGTGCAGATATATTCAACCATTATGAATGAGAGCACAGAAAAGGATTTACAGATTTATACCAGGTTTTTTTTTTTCAAAGAAAATATGTTGCTCCAGTTTATGAGTCATCAGGAATTATGTTAAAATTGGCAGACATGGACGTTCATATACTTTACAATCTTGGCAGTTTATACGAAATAGACAACATAATAAGTGAATGTATGTTGCTCTGTGGTGTAATGGTGGAGGAAGGAAACTAATGCCAGTTAATAGAATTTTTCACTACAGGCTCTTGGGATTGCAGTCCACGAGTTGCAATGAGGATGAGTCATACAATTCGGAGGCAGCCGGTCGGTCCTTTGTGCCGCAATATACACACATTATCCAGCCCGCCCCTCTAGACAAGTCCACATACACACACACACACACACACACACACACACATACACACACACTCATACAAACATTTTCACATGGAGAATTTCTTGAATATGAGTTCTTCTGTTGATGAGACTAATAGTGTTGATCTTTGTTTAGCACGACAGGTCTCCTCTGTGCCTTTCCTCTGTAATCTTTGATAGCATAAAGGAATGTCCCTGTGCTGGCCTTGAGACAGCTTCACATGCATACAAACACCTAATTGGCTTCAAATGCCATCAGCAAGAAAAGGAGATGAAGAACGGCAGAGTAGAGGGAGGCACAAATTTATGCGAGAGAAGAGATTGGAGGAGAGGAAAGGAAAGTGAAGGAGGCATGTGGGGGAAGAAGGACATGGAATAACATGAGAGAAAATTAGGGTGAGAGAGAGGCAATGACGACGGGAGGTGCAGAAGAAACGTAGTCATGTCGAGAAGAAAAGAGCAGATGCAACAGGGAAGGAAAACGACCTGAAGAAGCATTGACCGAACCCCCAACACCCATCTTCCTGAACACCCCTGGGTGGTCCTTATTGGCTGTTAACTAATTAGCACAGTCTAACTTTGAGTCCCACTGATTACACTGCAAGAACGTCCACAAACCCTCAACTTAAAAGAGTCCAGATTAAAATGGGACACTGCATCTATTGAACGCAGCCATTGCCCTTTTCGCCAAATCCTGTTTACAGTGGCAGTAAGATAGACCAGCCTCTGTCCCAGTGGCATTTCACTGCCATTTAGCCCAAAGAAGCAACACATCTAGAGGTAATTAGTCCAATTATGAAGCTGTTATCTGCCTTTCTCAAAGCCTCACTGCATGTTAAGATTGCCCCATTAATGGTGTTGGGGTATGCTATTTGCATTAATCACTGCAGAGGAGAAGCAGTCGTAAATGCTTGGTGCATTGTTTGGATCGACAGTTGATGTGGAGATGCAGTGTTATTCAGGTGAAAAGAGAGAATGGAAGATTGATGATGATGTGGCTCTGAAATTACATCTGAAGTTATGCATAAATGCAAGCAGCATTTGCTAATATGCAAGAGGAAAGATTGGTCTATGAGGATTTGCTAACGGAACTGTGTGACATTTTGGGAAACACATTTATTCACTTTGTTATTTTGAATTAAATGAAAAGATTGTTATCACTCTCACATCTGTGCATTAAAGGCCCTGAAAACCTATTTTCTCAATCAGCTTCTTACCATGAATGATGAGATCCTACATGGACACACTGTCTCTCACTGGTTTGGAGTAGGCAGGGCTCAATTTAGAAAACTGCACCAATCTGGATTCAGCAACATTTGAATCAGAATCTGATGACTTGTAGGTTGGTTGGTTTGGTTACTGTCAGTCAATCACATGCACATTACTGATGAAGTAACTGATTTCATTAATTAATTAACTGAATTATCTTACGATGATTTTTAACTTTGATTGTTGATTCATTTTGTCATACATATTTAAGGTCATAGAGAAATACTTAAAACTGCAATAACTTCTGACCACTTGGGGGCAGAAACAAGCTGTAAACACAAGGCTAACTTATTATCACCTTATAAAGTTGGTATGGTGAACTTGTAGGCAAACAGCTTATTTACACATCAAGCAGACATGGAGCAACATTATCATTCATTTGGAGTCGTGTTTCTGGCCACTTCATGAATGCAAGATCAATACTCTCATTTTAGCTGTGTTTTGCTCTCTAACAACTCCCGAGGGAAATATCTGGCTCTTTAGCTGCTAAATGCTCCACTATGTTTCTAACTTTGTCTTTCTGCTGTTTGGTGTTGGGCAGGTAGTATACAGTTGGTTTATCAAAGCTTTTAGTTAGCGACAGCCACCTTCTTTTCTTTGTTTTGAAGACGGAACAGCCGTGCGTGCATGTTAGTGCATGTGAGTCCGCATCCCGTTTATAAAGAGACAAAGAGAGCGACCTCCCACACAGCATTGTAAAAGCGAGATGGCAGAGTGCAGTTCAAAGCGTTCAGCTGAAGGCATTCACAACCATCAAACTAGCGAGCATTAGCAGGATAGCTAGCGAGCTAATAGCTCCTAGCGAACAACAGCAGGCACCGCTGTGTCTGAGGGTGTGTGTCTGTGTGTTATTGTTCGAACTCAGCACTCACCAGAGTCTCCGGTTCTTTGTTTTAGCCTATTTCTCCAGTCTTTTCCCCCTCTCTTCTGTACATTTCCCCTCCAGTCAGCAGTCAATATGGACGAAGAGAGACTATTTACATTATAACACCCACAGTGGACGCTGGTCTGCTCCGCCCGGTCCTCACCACGCAACTCTCTGCAAAGCCCTGCGAGTGTTACGCTCGAGTTGAATATTTACTATTTATTTATAGACTATTTATAGACCGTTTTGGTGAGTTTTTTGGTCGAGTTTGAATGAAGCGTGTCCATTTGCACCCATTTGTTTTAGTCTGAGATGCTGTGCTCTAGTGCGACAACTACTGTTTCTGAATGTCGTGCATGGAACCTTTAAAGATCATAGGCCAAGTTTTCAGGGGCATTAAGGTGTGAAGCTATGTACAAGCGAAATCTTTATCAATGAATTTTCAAAGTGAACTGATGATACTGAATCACCATTGTTACTGAATGAATCAGTAACTTATCAGCGGAGCTCCCCTCGCTGATGACCGAGAACAACATTGTCAGCTCAGCTGTGGTTCACAATGTGTTACTTCCTCGTTAAAGACATATTAAAAGACCATGAAAGACACGGCAACAATCGTAATCTGATAACTCAGTCGTAATTAATAGGCTGCTGAGCTAGTCACCTTATGTGCAGTGCTTGTATAGGCTAGTTTTGTACTGAACTGAATGTGACAGCTTTGACTAGCAACAGACTGAACGTGTGACTGAACTGAAGGCGGTCTGAATCAGCGCTGAGCATGGGACCATATGAGCGGTGATCCGTTTACCTACTGATGTACATACTGAAGTACTTCTGAACGATGATGCGTTCACTTACTGACGTTCATACTGAAGTGCATCTGAATGGTGATGCGACAGCTTAGTTTAGGAGAAAAAGTGAATGAAGTACGAAGTCAGTGACTTTGAAGCTTTAAACTGAACTGAAAGAAGTTATTAGAATCAGCAAAGTGATTCATGTCTGCGTCTTTTTGTAAAGTGTTTCACATCCAGCTGCTTTAGGTTCACCAATCCATTTCAAGCCACATTTTCACATTAGAGGCAGTAATCCAGCTAATTAGACCAGACATCCAGCAGAAATGTCTAGTCAAGAGGTAATATTTCAAGATGCACAATTATACCATTTTACGATTTGGCTGGAGAATGTGACATTGATTGCTTGCTCATAGCACCATCATCATGTTTTGTGCAGTTGAAAATGAAAAGTGCTTGCAAATGTATCATGATCATTTTGTTCTATGATACAGTTTAAATATTACTTAATGCATCTCAAAGAAAAGCAGCAATAAAGTAAAAGAAAAGCCATATTGTAATGTGAATTCAGCAGCAGAGTTGGAATGCTTTCACTGAAATTGATTGAGCATAGTCAAACCTTGATATCAGCAAGTTGCTGCTCTGTTGAATTTAGCCCCGTAGAAGTTGTGATAAATTACAAGACTCAATGTATTTTTTTCCCTATCAAAGCTCGCCATGAAAAGCAACTTCTAAAACTTACTCTCTAACAAGCACAAGCCACACGAATTAACTTAAATCACAGTTCTCAAAGGGGTTATGCTCAGTCTGTGTTCTTCATCTCTTTTAGCAGCAAGCTTTTTTCTTGGTGTGCCTGAGGCTTTTGCTTAGGTGAGATCATGTGAAACAAGAAATTCATAAGTCAAGTCCTGTTACTCTTTTGCTGAAGCAGTTGCTAAGATACTAGTGTGCTTGATGAATTGACTCATTACTTGAAGCAACAGTTTCACGAGTGTGATTCAAGTTCATTGCTTCTCTTGCAGAGAAATTTCACTTGGGTATCAGCTTGATAAGCACTGTCAAAAGCATTTTTAAAGTGAGGCAGCCTCATGCAAGAATATAATTACCAAAGGGAAGCTCATGATTTAAATCAAAGGCGATTGGTTGACATTTCCAAAAACTATCTTGTTAGATTTTGCAAGGTACTAATTTTGAAACGGACAGTATAAATTAGCTTCTCATGTGTCAGGTACTAAACACCTCCTGACCGAAAGCAATCAGCTTTCTGTTGCTTCCCATCTGTAATATCATCCTTGGTGGTGTGAGCTCCTCAGTGGTCAGCGTTGATTAGTTGTAGTCGTCCATGTGGGGTCAAGCTGAACTTTTACATTTCTGAGTTGCCTGTTGCGGTTTTATTCGAGCTAATAAAGGAGGCTTGATTGAGCATCCCCTTCATCTTTCCCTACATTTGTGGATGAGCACTCTTTTGGGCCCACTCGTCCTTTCTGCATCTTGATGTCTTTCTGAAGGGGTTTTTACGGTTGAGATGTGGGCCTCTTAATGTGGGTTCAGGCACAAGTGTGAGTGTGGTCCTCGGGCAGCCACGCTGGGGGCAGAGCCGCAGCATCGGCTTGCCTCGAGAGACCCTACTGACTAATATCCATAGGTGTGAATCACAGCCGTCAACAGGGTGTATATCCATGACACCAATCGATCCTTGCAAATGTGATCTGAATTTCAAGAACATCAGTCAATGTAAAGCTAATGATAGTAATATGACTGCGTGTCTTCAGAAGTAAGCTTTCAAGTTTTCCATTTCACATTTTGTACTTTGCACAGAAACGTATTCTGTGCAGGGGATAGATAACAATGTGCCATGATGTGCTGAAAACCAGCAGGTTTCCATGGCAACCAAAGACAACACCAGGTTTACTGACTGAAAAACTTCAGCCAGAGAGCAGGAACTAAGCAGTGACATCATTTGGCCTACTGTAATGTTACGTTTGTGTTACATGTACATCTTTCCATAACCTTTGGTATGTATTTGCCCCTGTTTGGTGGATGTGTCACATATAAGACTATGGAGTTACAACGTAGGAGTAGCTGCTGATTGTGGAAATATTTTTACCACAGTAAATTCCCATTTGAAAATTGATATTTTCAATTTTCCCACATGGAAATCTCCTGGATAGTTCAAGAGTACTCCACAGATTTAGTATTGTACTGTTGTATTGTACTATAACTTTGCTGGACTCACTATGGACAGTTAAACAAAAGAATCAAAATCAATGCAGCAGAACTAGAGATATCATCTTTGTTATTCCTTGCATTCTTCCTCCTTGTCAAAACCTGATGCCTACATTACCCACAATGCAACTCCACTGCTGATAGCTCAGTCAGGAGACTGGGATGTGTTATGTGACATCATTTGAGGCAGTTCATCAGATACAGTATCGCACAGCTCCCTTTGGAGGCTTTATACAACTTTTTTTCACATGTGCAGTAGTACTCTCCAAGACCTGTAAGCAGACTTCGATGTGTAAAATCGGTGGAGTTACCCCTTTAGGGATGCTATAGGTTTATGTGATGGCCATCAGTTTTAGCTTTTTCAAATTTGTTTCTGATAAATGTTTTTTTTATCAGCTTGGTATAGAAGATGGTTTTAAATTCTATAATACTCATGATCCTCAGCAGCTGTTACTATAGAGAAGAAATCTGTCATAGGAGTGAAGCTGTGAGCTGTGGCAAAGCCAGAATGCTATGTAGCTGTAATTGGGGTTAAAACACCACACAGCTGCTAACTTATCTATTTATTTTTGTGAATTTGGGGACAGCTGTAAACACAACACTGACATATTATCACCCTCTAAATTGGCATGATGAACGTTAGCAAACAGTGGCCTATTTATTTACTATAAAGTATAAGATTTTAACAAATTGTTGTCTTTAGCTTCTGCTTTCCGTTAGTGGTGCGTGCAATTTTAAGCTTGATGACTGGAACTTCTCTCCTTAACTTTTATGTATATACCGTAGCCTTAGCCCTTTTACTTTACAAAACTCCCCTGATATTTCCGGATGCAGCTACTCACCCTGTGTACGTATGATTCAACCCGGAGAATTTAATGCCCAAGTGGCAATTGGCATGAACTGGACTTCTACTTCAGGAACCAAGGACTCCCAAAGTCCTCCCACTTTGCTACTTAAGGAGAAAACCTAATGAATATGTGACATGTTTAAACCATATAGTGTTCCAAACAGCCATCAACGCACCATGGGGCTCATTTTGTTCTATTAAACATACATTTTAATCTTTGCTTTTGAAGTTCTCTGAGAATTACTCAAAGAAGAAACACAGAACTATATTAATTTGCTGCCATATTAACAAATATTACGACTTCCCAGCCGCAGGACATTGTTAAAACAAAATGTTTTGCTATGTTTCTGAAGCACTAAACATAACCTTTGGTGAATGAAAACTTGCAGTCTCAACACTTGGTGTTTTTTGAGGGGTCTTTAGTCAAGATGACTAAAATATATTTCAAAAAAGAAAATGAGAGTCTTGAAAATTCCTGTATATTATGTCCCTTGTGTCTTTGCGGCCGTCTCTTCCCACAACTCGTCGCTCCTTGCAGCCTCTTCTTCATAACATTACAGAATAGGAAAGGCTGCAGGCGTTTTTTCCATCAAGTTTTGCAATTCCACCGGGACCTTTTACGGGAGATATTTTTCCTGCTTCATTTGATGTTGCTCGTGGTGATATTGTGTTTGAAGTTTGTGTTTTTGATGCTTATAGTTCCTTAGAGACATGCGTCACAGGGAACAAAAATAATGACACAAAACAAAAAAAGAAAAAAGTGTAGGGTTGTTGACAGAAATTTGCATTACATTTGGCTTAACGGTCAATAGCAGTTTTTGAAGACTGTGAGGTCAATTTTGCTAAGACTCAGTCATGCATGAGATACTGCATCTGCTGAGATGTACCCAGGATCAATTCTACCAACATTATGTTTTGTTTTGCTGAACAGCCTTTTGGCTATGCATAACTGCAGATGGAAAGACTAAAAGAATATTGCAGACTATTTCAGCTGTGTCTCTGCCAGATCAATAAACACATTCTTTTTTTGTTTCTTTCTGAAGAACAACTTGAGGAGGATAAATTGCACAGTAACGGAGGTAAAGTATTGTCATTTGAGCTCAAAAACACTCATTTTGGCTGCTCACCTTCAACTATTTTGCCTCTGTTGCTCTTTGTTTCTCATTCAGCAGAAAGTTTTGGTTGAAGTCGGCTTGTGTTATGACTCATGCAGCTTTGCCCTGTTCTGTTTGGCGCACTCTTCCATTTTTCTCACTCTCTTGCTCCATCCATTCATGCTTAATCTGCTCCACATCAGCATATTTGAACACCGCTGTTATCTGATTGAACATATTAGTGGTGCAGTGAAGTTAATTCTTCATTACCCAAAATTGAGCACATTTGCTGATCATAAATGTCTGCCTGCTGCCAGGATTACTCTTACCGCTGCAATCAAGTAGTAGGGCTAATAGATGTTTTAGTATTAAGTGCATAACAAGAACCAATTTAGTTAAAGTTGATACACTTTATTAGATGAAAAGGTTCACCCAATGAAAAAAACATATTTGCACTCACTCCAAGTGGTATTGAGACATGCAGATAATTTTGGTTTTATTTGCCCAGATTTTGAGATAGCTGCCCCTGAGATTTCTACAACTGAGGTGCTCTCAGTGCTGAAAAATTGTGTTAAATTCAACAGCAACATCTTTTTACACAAGAACACATTAACAGTTTTCATAGGGACTAATTTTTCAGTAGAAAGTAGTTCCAGTGAAAATGATGTGGTCTATGGACTATCCAGAGTGACTGGGACATTTTTTTTTAGAGATGTTGCTGTTTAATTTTTCAAATAGTGTTTTTGAAAAGCTGTGATCAACACGAACAAAATTCCATTTACCTCTATTGGCAGGGCAGAAAGCTTACAGACAAATATCTCAAAACCTGGGCAAATTAAACCCAAACTGTTTGCATGGCTGGATACCACGACAGAAGATATGTTCTTCTGTAATTAGTGTGAACCCTCTAACATGCATTTTATGCAGTATGTCACAACCAGGTTTTTATGTTGGCGTTAAATCAGTCTTTGTCTCTGTCTTCTTCCAACAGGGAGCCAGGCGAAGCAGGACTGGTCCATCCAGTGGCCCACCTCTGAATCGGGCAAAGAAAACACTCCGGTGTGCCAGCCAGAGGCCAGTCAGTGGATCCGGTTCCAGCTCTCCCAAAGCCCCAAAGTCCAGTCCAAGTACAACCAGCACATGTGCCACAGCCCCCAGGCCCTAGCCCCCCCTTTATATGCCGATCGACTGACCGTTGACAGCCCTGCCACAGGGCTCTTCCCTCCCTTGGACTCTGGTCATCGCTCCCTGCCCCCGTCACCACGCCAAAGGCATTTTGGCCACACACCTCCTCGGACTCCCTTGGTGGTCAACACCATGACCCCTCCTGGCACTCCCCCCATGCGGCGAAGGAACAAAGTGAAGGCCCCAGGAACGCCACCGCCGCCAAGCCGCAAGCTCATCCATCTGCTGCCAGGCTTCACCGCACTGCACCGCAGCAAATCCCACGAGTTCCAGCTGGGGAACCGCTTGGATGACACACAGACACCAAAGTAAGTGTTATACTTTTCTGGATTTTTAATGGAACCCAGTTGTGGCAAGCTTGGAGCTTTGTGGTTACTTCATAGCCCAAACCATGATGCAAGGAAGGAAGGAAGGAAAATGATGTGGAAGATATGGAAGATAAAAATTACGCCAAATATTGTTGTAATTTAGGACTGAGGTGGCATGGTTCTTATTGCACAGATTTGCTTGACTGTCAAAATTAGCTTGTTTATAAAGTTTCTTCAAGACAATATTCCAAGTTAATACTGGTCAGTCCATTTCAGCAGATAGCCTGCCTGAAGCGAACATTCAGAGATTCAGTCCTGCCTCTCCCCGATCTGTACAAGGTCTCACAACGTAATTCCATCTGATGCAAGCAGCACAGAAAGGAAGTTAGGACCCCACCTTTCCTTTCAGCAGTTTTACTAGAACATAATCTTCCACCAGAGCCCAATCTGATTAATTCCCAGGAGGACATCATTGCCCATAAAGAACCAATGGCCTGTCGGTAGAGATAAGGGTCCTCGAGGCTGAGTTCCTGACTGGCCATGCCTGCGTCTGGTGCTATGCTGATCAGATTTGGCCACGAACAGGGTCCACCACTGCTAGGTAATCAGGAACCAGAGTCTGCCTCAGGAGAGCTGCACTCATTTTGATAATGCCATTAGATGACAGTGCCCTATCATTGCTACACTTGGTAAGTTAATATTTGGGAGTTGTCCTCTGCTTTTACGATGGCCATCTGGGTTATATTTGGTGTGTGCTTGGTTGCGGACAGGGCTACATCCACACATGTCCGCCCACGCTGGCGGTTGTATCTGTATCTGCGCAGTGAGGAGTGGATCATAGCTGCAGTGAATAGGCTCAAACGGCATTAGAGAATTGATTACCGGTCCCTAAGCGCTGATAGACTGCAGGCTGTGAGTTGAGCCCCTCTAATCAATGGCCTGTGTGTGCCTGGAAATGTTGCAACTCATCGAGACAGGGCAGATCTGCTGGCTTCTCTGATAGCCAAGTACCTCTCATAATACATCATAATTGGTTGGAGGATGGTGCTGGCAAGCATCAAGTCAGTGGTTCAGTTCTGGCATGAGGCACTCGTAGTTGTTTGTTTCGTATCTGTGTGCGTTAGGGAATTGACTTCATTGCAAAGTTGGCATTTGTTTTTTTCTTGATGCATAAGAGTAAATACCTGAAGTTAGAAGCCTGAAAGTTCATATTATATTTTCTTAAATCCTGGATCAAGATTACTATTCCTCACCTTGTTTTTCACTTAATGGCTCAGGATGAAAAACAACTTGCAAACATTTCACCTGAGCAAACCAACCCTGAAAAAAATATCTAAAATATCACACAAAAGACTATTTCATACTTTAATGGCTGCTTTTCTGTGATACCCTGTTCCTTCCATACTATCCATATTTCTCCCTATTACCAACCTCAGGATTTTAATAAGCTCACAGTGCTCCTTAGGTCCTCATTTTCTCTGCTTAATTGCCTGGCACTGTGGCCAGGACACAATAACCAGGGATTACCCTCTGACCCCAAGAGACATTTTTCTCCCTTTATCTTAATGAGATATGGCCTAATATCTCATTATCACTGCATAATACAGCACTAAGACTATGTAGCTGAATGTGCAAGAATGCTTGGCATACCATGTTGAAGGTTTGGTTTTGGCACTGATAGATAAGTGATGTTTCATTTAATGAATTGTAATATTGTAATATTGTCTTTTTGCCTTGGAAACATTTAAGTATTCCCATTAACTTCTGAGATAAAATTGCTGTACCACAAAGTATACATGGACATATGAATATAAATTGATAAAGAGCATTTTCTATTCTTGGTATGTTATACTCACTACAATATGAAAACTGGAGGAATAACACTGGTAATTGATAATCAAAGCTATTTGGATTTTCAAATAGGGTTAATGTTCATGTTTTTGGATTAATACAATCTAAAAAAACTTATTTACTAAAAGTGGCTACATTGTGCTTTGTCCCTAAAGTTGGTATTAAGTGCTTTCAGGGCATCTTAATGGACTTTTTAATGTGCAACGTTTATGTGTCTTCCAGTGTACAAGATATGTTTTTCAAATACTGTATAGAGGTGTTTCTGCAATCATGGACTGAAAATTGTTTCCAGTCACTTGTATTGTAAAAACTCAGCAAATACTCTGGTCTGCCTGTGTGGACTCTCATCTTTTGCTTTATAGCTTTATGCTTCTTGGTTTAATGTGTTTGTCTGTGTGATAATATGTTTTCCTTTCAGCTTGCAGTGAACCATCCGAAGAAATAATGAGCAAATTGCCTCCTTACCGATGTGTTCAGTAATATCTATGAATCCAAGATAATCTCACCCTGAGATGAAACAGCTTCCAATTTTGCAAGTCGCCATGCATAAGAAAGCAAACTTTCCTCTGTGTGGGGAAATTGAAGTCTTCTTTCTCATGACCTGTCAAGTGCAAGTCCAAATATATTCAGTTGTGTTTCAGAACTGGTTTGGTCTTCCGTCTACTGACAAAGATATTTGGGTCTGTTTAGCTCTCTTCACTTTTAGCTTTTTTTTTTAGCTTTTAGATTTTGGACCTGGCAGATATGGTCATTTTTGGCTGACCTTACAAGTGACCAAGCAGAAAGCTGCATTTTGAGCTGCAGATTGAATTGTTGATTCTCAGTAGGATTAGTAGCACAATCACAAAACAGGGAGTTGTTTGGTTAAAAAATATTGCTAATGGAGCTTTAAACTTTAGCCAGAAAGAAGAATTTAGGAAGTAGAATAAATGTTTTCTTTATATATAATATCCCACAGGAGGTCGGTGTGGATGGATGGGACAACAAAACATCAGACTTTAACACAGGAGACTGCTGTCTGTTTCCCGTTTCCTACAAACAGTCAACATTGGTTTCTTTTAACCATGACCACGATAGTTCCCTAACCTTAACCATGTGGTTATTATTGTAACCATGATGATGGCGGTCCCTTAGCTTTAACAAAGAAGCAATAACACAGGAGACCGCTCTTAGTTTCCTTTATCCTACCAACAGTTAATGTTGATTTCTTTTATTAATCACAATGAAGGCCACATAGCCTTAATGAAGATCTAGTTTTTTCCCAAACCATGACCACCTTACCCTAAGTCATTTTTGTGCCTAAACCTAATCAAACCTTAGCCATAGCAGTGTCCCATCATAAAACAGATTTATTTTTCATCAGAGACTTGTAATGGTTTTGGAAGTCACTGATAGGGGTGTCAGATCTAGAAAACTAGCAACTTCTGCATCAAGTTTTAACCAGTGAGAGCTAAAGCCAAGTAGGAAGGTCTGAACATGGTGGTTAACATTGCAGTCTTTATTACTAGGGACCAATGACCTAGATCTTGATCTTCTGTGGGAACAGTAATTGTAAAGCATAATATATTTTTAATATATAAACTTGTTGTGTAATGGGAAGTGAAAACACCACTGATATTAATCATATTTTCTCAGTGTGGTGTGTAATTTCATATGTTAAAATCACATATACATTTTCAGCAGATCTTTGGAGATACTGAGCAGATTCATCTTGTTCCTATGGTAATGATTCAGGCTCTTGGTTGATAGATGTAATGTAAAAATAGAACTTCTGGCATGTGTTTAACAAGTAGCATAATCTTGCCAATTAGTTGCATGTGAAGTCATTTGCAAGTGACATGGTGTGCTTCCTTTTACAGCTGAAGCCATCAAAGAAGTCGGAAATCTTTTTTTTACTTGCTTCAACTTTACATTAGCATCTAAATCTCAGATTTTTCCTTCGCATTTTTTCATCATTTGTACCATTGTATGTTAAAACAAATCCTCTAAACCAACAATATGTCAAAACAGTATTTGTTCCGGCTCAAAACTGCAAGATTTTATCAGTATTTTATTTTATCAGCATGCTGTTCAGGAAGAAGTATTAGTTTTACAGTCACCCCTCCTGTTTACATCTGTACCTTCTATATCAATTTGTGATGACTACAAAGTAGCAAAACACATTCCCCATCCTGTAATTAATGAGTTGTTTCCCCAGCATGAAAAAAAATATGCTGAGTCCAGGATGTTGCCAAGTTTAGGGGAATTTAGGGAAGCAATTAGTTTGAAATTAGTCTGAGTCATTCAGTGTACACTCGCAGTAAATATGCATATACGGTAGGAGACTACAGTTCACATTTAAATACTGATTTATTTTTCCAAAGTGTTTTAATAACAGTTGTAGTCTATTATGTACCTTCTGTTTTTGTTAGACTGTCTTTAGACCACTAATCAACTAGCGAGGGAAACCAAAATGAAAAGCATAGATTCTCAAAGGTCTGATTCACAGTTCAGTCTCATGCCAGAGGAGAGTTTCCCTTTCTATGAACTTAACTATGAGTTTGGTTCATTTAGTTAGTCACCAAGCTAAACAAGAAATCACAATCTTCTGCTCATCAGTCAAAAATTACGTACTTTCTGTCCTACATCCATCTCTGCAACCTATTTTCCTTGAAGGGATTTGCCGCAGACAGGGTTAAAGAGCACAGCTGTATGGGATCAATACAGTGCCAATATTACTGTTTGTTCTGGTGTGATGACTGAAACATATGCTGCTGCACTGTGAAAATGTCATCAAATCATTGTTAACTTTATGTGACATGATTGATTACGTCCAGTAAAAAATCAATTTTGAAATCCTAAGAAATACATTAAGGTGTGGCTCACATGATGTCCCTGATTATTTTTTTAAAACCTTACTTGGTGTGTTCACATTTCCTGGAGAGACAGAACATCTTTTTCCGTAAATGCATTTAACATCTTGTCATTAAGAATTGCTTAATGACGCCATCTTTTCCCCACATTTCCTAATTTGACTTTGAAATGTGAGAACCAATTTCCGCAGTCAATCAATCTCTACCCACCCCACTGAGCACCTGCAAACATCAAACCAACAGAGCCGTTCTTTTGGTGCATCCAAGAGATTTGCTAATCATTCTCTAATCTCTCTTTCAAGGAGTATCCTGTTGTCACTATTGCGCTGAGAATTCCTTAGACCACTAAATTAAAAATTCAACTGAAACACAATAATGATATCATGATAAAAAACTATTAAAATTGAATATTTGATAAATATTACAGTCCTGTGCAGGAAGACATGGTGGAAACTATAACCAGGAGCTAAAGCAGGAACTGTAAATCCATGAATTTGCATTTCCACAACATATAAAAACTGGTAAAGATACAAATTAGACTGATAATGGCCTAAAAAGCAACAGATATCTTTTAGAAATCTTTTGCATGCAATGATGCAACGAAACAAGTCATGTTGTTCTTTTTAATTGACTACTGCAAGAGTGTGATGTTTGTAGGGATGCTGGAAAGGAGTCTTGCAGAGGTAGAAAAAACACCAGAAAGGCAAAGTAGCAACAATCTGGGTCAGGTTACTTTTAAACGTTTTTTTATTTCAGCATTAAAATTACAGCACCAGAAGCAAATCGTGTAACAGGGCACAGAAACAAGAAAACAACTCAAACTCTCCTTGTTTGGTTTGCATTCACAAAATCAAACTACAACTCGATTAAATTAGTTGTTTTGTTGTTGTTGTTTTTAAACAAGAGGCAAAAAACAACAATCTGACTTGATTTCCCTTTATGCCATTCATAGCGAAGAAACCAAAATGTTGGTTGATTGTTAGATTTTCATGTGTTGGTGGAACTTCTTCTCATTAGCCAATTCAACATAGCTCTCAAACTAAAATAAGATTTTGTCATATTTGACATTTTTTTATAGACAAATAAAACACAAATACATTTGCATATAGACGCAATTGTGCAGCCTGAATAATCACTTTGTGGGTATACGAGCAATGATGAGCTCTGCCTAATAGACATGTTTGTCCCACCAGTAATAACCACAATAAGACTTCAGGCCTGAACCCTTCAGAATAAAATCTCCAGAAAAGCTGAATTCGGGACAAAAGTTAACAAATCATATAGCTCACTTGCTCCCACTCTTCAGATCGTCACTTTCTTTCCCACTTTTCCCTCTCTCTCTTTTTATGTCTTTTTTTTTAGACTAGTGGGAAAGTTTACTACAGAAAGTGTAAGACTACCGTTTGAATAAATGTACACAAGTTGAGACAGCCACGAGGCCTGTGCTTGACCAGTCAGTGACGTTTAGGGCTGTAATACCTCAATAGTTCCTGGGCCAATGGAAACTAGTAACCATGGAGCTCGGACTTGTTTTGGGTCCAGGAACTGCAGCAGAGGAACTAAATCCACACCCTACTTCTCTTGGGTGTATATGTCAAAATACAGGCTAATTTTCTGAGTTCCTATAAAGGTTCCTGAATCTGGAAAGAATGAAATGCAGCAATTAAATGCCGAATTTTTTTGGTCTGATGTTGCATCTTTTCTCATTTGGAAACACTGACAATACCAGTTGCGATAAAAAAATACATGAAAAAATACAATAAGTTGTTACAAAATACCTTCTGAACAGCATTGATCATCACAAATTGATTACATCTAACAACGCAGAAGTGTCTGCGGGTGGAATATTTCTTCAAGGGCTACGATAGCTGTTCAACATGTTAATAGTTTTACTTAGAAAACATAAGTGCACCGGATACCTAGCACCACTTAAACTTTAATTTCTAGGCAGGAGTGCAGCAGCAATTTCATTTTGCTTATGTTGCAGCCTCTTTATATCCCACCCTCTCCTGTCGTTATTTCTCAACATCTCTCTCCCCCTCTCTCTCTCTCTCTCTCTCCGTGCCCTTTTCAAAGCAGAGAGGCTCTTTGGGCTGGAGTGTCAATTAATGAACCTCGTTGTCTATGTTAATGAGTAGTAACATGCGTGCGTGGAAAAGGCCAAGTGAGTTTTCAGTCTGTCACAGTCCCACTTGGCACGTCAGACCAAGATCGTTCTGGAAAGTAGGCGTGTTTGTTTTCCACGGTCTCTTGTCTTGCCTTCCCCCTGCCAGTGGAAATGGTAATATCATATAGTTAATGCCACCTTATGAGACTTTCACAGCTTTTTGAATGTTAAGCACTTTCTTATTGAATTGGATGTTTGCTAATAAATCACATGGCGCCGGGGGTTGGCATGATTCACCCTCTGCTTCTCTCAGGGTAATTCTACCATGCAACGCTCAGGGGAAGCAAATTTGCATCCATTCCATGACTAATTTAGCTGTTTGCTTTCACTGAGCTGGTGTACACATCATATATTTCTCTCCCCCCTTTCCTTTCCCCTTTCTCACTCTGTTTCCTTTTCTTTCTCTCTTCACCCCTCTCATTATGCATCTCTTTTGAGAATCCGTCAATGTGTTATTTTACAGTCATCCGTAATATCTACCAGTTCAGACAGAAAATACATTTTTTATTGGATTTAGTTTTCTCTGTGATGCGAAGGAAACTGTGATGAGGTTGTTTCGGTGTTGACTGAGATCAAGCGTTGAACATCATTGAGAGAGAATTCACTAAAGGGCAGCTATGAGGTGGTACATACTTAAAGATACAATCTTTGATTCAAATGTAAACAAATACGTTTGCCCCTGCACAGGACTGGAACCTGCTATTACTCTCAAATTGATTTTCAGCTGTTTCAAGGTTCAAGGTTTGTTCACAGACAGAAAACACATTGATCTTTATTTTCAGTTATGATGTGATCCGAACTAAGCAAGAGCTAACTTTTTTCCATTTAGAAGTGTATCTATGTCAAAATCTATAATTATGTATGTGCATATGCCTGTAATTTATATAGCAAAAAAAAAAAGAATCATTCATTTGTAAGGGATGGAAATGAAGGAAGTGAGAAAAATGTCCTAATATGATAAACTGTAGAACAAGGCCGAGAACACCACAAGGTGAGGCAAGCCCATTGTTTCTGAGTGAGTGACTTATTGCAATTGTTAGATGGCCATTTACTAATGGAAAAAACAGACAAGCTGTCTTAAGTTTGTCCAAGATTTATTCACTTTTAGATTTATCACCTCTAGACCATATAGTAACATGGTATGGAGTACAAAAAACATAAATAAACATATAAAAACATAAATTACCTTCTATTTGCTGATGAAGCCGTGTGATACAGTTCCAAGCTAAAGATTACTTTGTTGAGAAAACTAGTAGTACAACCTGCAGCCTGAATGAGCTCAGATTTTCAGAGTCAGAGAGTTTCAGATTCTGGGTGAATTCAGTAACCATGGCACAGTGTTCATAAGTGCATCAACAAAGCATTTTCGATTTGCTACATCTCTGATTTGCGCCCCTGGCTGGCTTCTTCTCCATAGTAACGGCAGCCAAGGCTCATGGGTGTTGTAGTACCACAGCAAACAGCGCACAAAATAGGATTTCTCTGACACAAAGTTCTGGAAAGTAATCAAAACTGGATAGACTAGATTCTTTTAGGCATATGTTGTTAATGCAGGTGATCTTTCCAACAAAACACACATTGTGTATGAAAAATGCCTTTTCTGCTCAAAATTAGCTTGTATGTGTCTGCTTTGATTTGAAGGTTTGTCTCAGCCAAATTCTCTGGTCCCTTCCTAACCGTGACGAAATAGGCAAGACACCGAGGCCTACGTATACTAACCCCCAGACTGTGAAAGCAGCTGCCACCCCGGGTGTGCATATGTTGCTAAGCCACTGTCAATATGCTCAAACCACACTTTTGACTGTTGATAGTCATTAATATTTAATTTCATCATAATTTAACAAGTTGCACAGCTTCATTAATCTCATCCATCCTTGATGCCATTTTTCCGCTAATTTTCATAAAGGTAGCTGGCTAGCCATTTAGGAAGATGACATCTCCATCCCCATCCCTGCCTGCTAAATCTGACTGGTCAACTGTTTCTCCAACTGGCTAAAACAGCCGTTAGTGGGCATGACACAAGACCGATTTGACTGGCTGAGCAAATCTGAGATGTGGGCAATGGTTCAGAGGTCTGGAACCAGGCTAATCTGGTAACATAGATTGATGCAGAAGTAGCGTTGGTATGGTTACCTGCAGTTTGGTACACCTTGTGCACTGGTCTAGAACGGGGATTAAACTGTTGACTGGAACTATTACTACTACTACTTCTGGAACTTGAGCTGTCTGATACTGGGTTGGACAGACACCAATCAGAAACATTTTTTGTGGCTGTGGTATAATAACATTCAAAAGTCTATTAAGGTTTGTGTTTGCCATAAAACACCAAAAGGGCCCCACAGCTTCAGTACAAACAGCAGCTCCAGAGTACAAAAAGTGAAAAATCTCACAATTAAATGTAGGAACTCCACGTCTCAACTCGGTTGACTAGAGTTACTCCTTACTTCATGGAGCGATCTGTAATGTGAAGACACGTTTATTGCCTTTCATTGAGAAGAAAAAAACTCATGAGTGTTCTCTGAAAATTCAGCCGGCGTCAAATCGATGTCGCTGCTCCCCAGATGATCTACTGAGATACTGATCCGCCTCTCCCCGGGACACACACGTCGTCACATTAGCGACCTCTGACCCTGGAGGATTATTGGTCCCACATGCTCTGCTGCGCGGGACATTCACTGCGTAGTTAAGTGTACTGCGCACGGCCATGTATGCCAGTGCAGCAAGATAATGTATGTGTGTGAGAGAGGGAGGAGGAAGCAGCAGCTTTGGTGGTGGGTTAAGGGGGAATGTGATTGTGTATCTTCTTTTCTCTATGGACTGAAGCTCATCCATGTTAATCAGGACTTTGGCCCCTTTGCCATTAATGACAAGTCAGGTGAGAGGGGATGTCAACACGGGGCCCTTAACAGCCAGACGCTGCCACCGCTCCCCTCCATCCATCCACCCATCTATCGGCGTAATGAGCGCTCATCCCGGCCTCCACAAGCGGCACAGAAATTGGAGTCATGATTATGAATTTATATGAGTGTTTAGGAGTGGCGGTTAGCCCAAATGCCACAGTTGCTGGTGGAGAATGGATTTATTAGGCTGATGGTTTTTCTGTGGTGATTTGTGAACAAGTGGAAGTTGGGTGGGGCGGATAACAGGATTTGAGTGGGTGATTAGAAGTTATCCTTAAAAGTTGTGTAATTCTTTTCTAAGTAAGATGAAACAAAAGGATCTCTGAAAAATTACCAAGCTGTACACAGGAAAGATTTATAACATTAACACTGCGCTCAAAGCATTTAGTTAATTTTGTGGGAATCTTGTTTTGCGTTTGATTTAATTATACGAATCCCAAGTTTCCCAGCATGACCATTAAAGTTTAATTTCAATCTGTCTTACGGGAAGATCAAAATTTGAAGCGTGAAAATGATGTCAAACATCGCTCTGACAGAGACCAAGCAAACTAAAACAGGCCATATTGACAGCTGCCTTCTGATTTATTAAACAGTAAGTATGACTGTTCTACTGTCCAACAACCATAAAAGGAGTTATTACCATCATTCATCATTCAGGCCATCAAGTGGAGGCTTTCATCTCAGCGTTTCTCTCTGATGTTAAAGTCAAGACAGATAACATCTGCTCCAGGTTCCGTATTGTCCCTGACCCCCTCCTTCTTTTTAGGCTCACTGTCATTTACTGCTCTGCCTGTGCTTCAAAACTACCACTTAACCCGCACGGCTGTGGGCCAGATAGCTGTTCTCGCTTTCATTGCTGTTCCTTTAATACTTGGATTAGCGAGTTTAAGGTTTGAGCTATGGTTTCATTTTGACTGGATTGAGAAAATAAATTCTCATTCAATTCGATGCTGGGGGAAAGTACACACACACACAGACCTGCTGGCGTGCATGTGACAGATAAGAGAAGGAAGCTGGAACATGATAAAACCTCAACATTCAAGACCACTGATTGCTCTCATAGAAAGATGACTATATTCTGTTTTTTGTACAAAAAGATTTAATTCAGTTTTATAAAACTGACATGTCAGTGTCTAACTTCCATGTACATGTCGTGAATTTATACATTTACAATACAGTTTAGTTATGCCTTCCATAATACATTGGTCCCTCCAAAATATATAGGCTTACAAAAAACAAAACATGTACACATTTAGAATTAGAAACATCCAAATCACCACAGCAAAAGCAAATTAGCAGTCTATACAAAGGTACCTAAACTGACAACATGAGCAATGGTGATATATCAACACTATAGTCCTAATAGAGAAAAGAAGGAGTATGTAGCTCTGAGCTTCAGTCAGGGAATTATTTTCCATATTTCCTCCTCTGCACCTGGTTCGATACTTTGACGTTTTCTCAGTAAGTGTGGTGCAATGGGAGATTCTGTATGACCCCTATTAACCGTAGCCATAAATAGGCATAACATGCATCATATTGGCATAATAACCACAATTTGTCAGATTACTGACATTTTTCAGCCCTTCAATGTATTGCATTCTGTGATTGCCTTTCTATACAGTAGTTTCCATTCAGTTAGTCACTTGTCTTTCCTGCGTGGGATTCAGATTGCGTGCTGACACACAAGGGATTCATAGCAAATGATGTTTGCGTGTACAGGATGTGACACAGAAGACAAACGCTACTGCATGTACAACGTTCGATCATGAGTTCAGTGTCTTCTTACTTTTTTTATTCAAACAACTTGAACTTGAAAACTTGCAACGAATCCTCTCAGCCCAAATTTTGTTTGGCTGCACTGTAAAGAAATACACAAGTTGCTCTTCTTCTATTGCATTTCCGACAGAGTAGCCATGTTTGCTGCCCCTAGTGGTTGATATACACACGTACAATAATAAATTTGATTTTGTTTGTAACATTGGTTTGGAGAAGTGCTGTACAAAGTGCTTTGCACAAAAAAATCAATACAAATATGTAATTTTGAACAGAAATCTGGAGCCTACAGATGTCGCCAAATCAACCAGGACTGAAATCTTTCTCATGTTAATATATAGGAATGTTTTTGTGGGTAAACATGGGATGGTGTTTAAATACCCTGTTTCACGTATTAATGCAAAGCACCAGTGTTTCATAATCATGGGTCAAAAAGATTAGATCTTAACATCATAACACAGTTAATGAAAAAAATCGCTGTGGCCTTTGAGTTTTTGTTAAGACCCAGAAAGCTGCTTCTGGGCTTCATGGGTTTTTTTTCCACAAGCTTTTTCAAGTTTATGTTTTAATTAAATGGTTATTTAAATGTGGACAGATAAGCATAAGTACAGAATGCTCAACTAAATATTTGTAAGTCACATATCTCAAGATTGAACAAGCAGCAACTCAGCTTGCACTGAAGAAGAAACTTATCATGTGGTTAAACAAAGTGAGAAGAATATACTTTATTTGATAGAACATGCTGAGCAAAACTCACTTGACAACCCACTGTGTGTGCAAATTAAGAAGGAAATGTGCAAACAATGTCAAATTGTGATTCTTTTTTGAGAGGGGGGCTCTGACAAAGGATCTTGGAACACCTGTTTGTATTTTGAAGCCTCAGAGATGAATGCTTCTTTATTCCTATTCATACCAAACAATTCAGCAGCAAATGAGGTACACTTAGACAGAACAGCGCGTTTGGATTTTCAAAAGGCATGAGGATAGTTTTTGAATCCAGTCCATCGGTGGCAAACATCCAAAAGTTGGCTGCCAAGAATATTTCATCACTAATCTGCACAACATTTCCTGATTGTGGGCTTTCAGAGCATTTCAACACTGAAGAATTGGTGTGTTGTCATCCTGAGCTGAGCTTTCAGTTAAAGACTCCTTTATGGAGCCACAGAATGTCTCTTCAAGCAACAAATTATCACCAGGTGGTGAAGATGCCTGAAGTACAGCACCGATATTGGCAGGAAACAAGGGCGCCTGAAGAAATGGTACTAGGCTGAAGAGTTTTAAGAATCAGTACTCTTGTTTTGTTGTGGATCCCACTCACTAGTGCTCAAACCTGAGAACAAAATGTCATGTGTTGTGTGGACGCAAAATGTTCTACAAAAAAATGTTGCCTCTCAAAAACATCAATCTAACACTGACATCTAACTGACAGGCAGAGATGCTTTCTGCCATCTCCATGACAACACCTCTCTCCCTTGTCTCCACCTCTGCTTCCTATACTGTACTTCCTCACAGGGGGTTTGGTTCTGTTATACAATTTGAAACAGTGGAGCTTAGTGCATTCTGCAAAGAGCAAAATGGGTGTTGCAGTCAGAGTAAGTGGCTCTTTGCTGTTTTTAATAAGATATAATGGTCCATCGAAGACTCAGCGTTGGTGTGTTATATCCAGAAGGAATTACATATGTATCTTAGATTACACTTTATTGTCCTCAGAATTCATCTTGCGTCAGAAGCAAAATCAGTTTCACGTACAACGAAAAACGAAAAACCATCCACATACTGTATATAATATGCAGTGTCTGACATACCAGTACATATTGCCAGTCTTGGAGCAATTTAATGTTTAAGTTTCCGGGCTAACTACACATTACGCTGCTTACTAAGAACCCATCTTCTTATTCACCTGTTTGACAGATTGTGAAATAAATGAGTTCTGTCTGAAGTCAAACTCCAAATTTTCTATTAGAGTGCAGAACCCGATATTTCCCAAACAAAACATGAGAGGAATCTCATGAAATGCTACAAGCTAGTCAACTTTCTTTTGGTATATGCCGTTTGAAACTCGAGTCAAGTGTCTGACCCACGGTCTTCGAGCATGCCTGTCAACAAAGATCGTGGGTCAAATGCTTGACTCGAGTTATTTAAGCTGAATATACCAAAAGAATGCTGCCTGTAGCGAGGAGCTTGCAAATTAAATTTAAATTTGTGGCATGAAAATTAATGCAGAGACAGAGGGCGAATGATCTTTTCTTAGTATCTCATGCTTATTCACAGAACACCATGCCAAGTACTGACTGTTTACAGAGTCTGTACTTTGACCCCGATTGATTTTACGTTCTACTGCTCTCAACCACCATCTCAGCTTCTCATAGGGCAAGTCAGAATAATGTTACTTTTCTCTCCTTCAAAATGTTTTTGTCTGGGTGAGAGTCTCTGATCTGAGCTGGCCTTTAAAATTCTTGCGTTTTGACCAACAGTAGGTGTTATTAATGTTTTAATAGGTATTTTTTCCATTTTTAGTTTTTTCTGTTACATAGCTTTACAGTCGAAGCTACAGTATGATGTCTTGGCCAGTGGCAGAATGAAACCTATTTAAAGTTTTAAATGGTGCTTAAAATATTAGTTGCATTTGAAAATGGGGCTACAGTTAACAACTTTTTCTAAAATTTATTATTTTCACAGTTACCCTTTCGATTAATCACTTAATCATTTAGTTGTTAAATGTCAGAAAATAGTGTGAAGTCTATGAGTCTGCGAGTGCGAGGCTATACTTTGATCTGAGCTTAATGCTAACATTAACAATCTAACATGCTCACATGTCCACCATCTTGTTTAGCATGTTAGCATGCTAACATTTGCTAATTAGCTCTGAGCATTAGCTTTTGCTTTTATAAAGTAAAGTATTGGACATTTTTATTGGACAATTATAATTTTGACCTGATGGTGTCCCTAGAGGAAAAGTTTAGGGATCACCAAATTCATTAGGTTATGTCATCTGGGAACTATGAATGTCAGTACAAAATGTCTTGGCAGTCCATTCAATAGTTGATATATTTCAATCGACCAAAGTTCTGGACCTTCAGATTGCTTGTTTTGTCCGGCCAACAGTCCAGAATCCAAATATATTAAATTTCCAGTGATATAAAGGAGAGAAAAGCTACAAATTTCACATTTGAGAGGCTGGGACCAGTGAATGTTTCACATTTTTGCTTAAGTCATTTACTTAAAGCATTTATCAGTCACATCAAAACACAATTTACTAATTGAGTAATTGATTAATCATTTGTGCATTGATTTGAAATGGAAGTAGTTTCAAGTGGTACTGCAAAAGCAAGTAGTTACAACTGAAAGAACCATTTTTTTCATTGATTATTATTTTATTTTTATAGTAAAGTTTATTCTTGCAAAAAACAGCTGTTGTTGTACTGGTTTGCATGCAGACAACAACCCTATGGAGTGAAAGCATAAACTACATTTTATGCCCATAACATTATCATACTATGCTCTTGGCATCACATGGCAACAGCATGTAGGAATAAAGCTATTTTAACCTGACAGGCTGTGCAGATTCAGTGTGCACCGAGAAACTACTGAAAGGACAACATGTCACAGTCCGCCTTCTTGTCAACTTGTCTCTACTCTGTCCCTGCTCCCCGGTCTCAAACCACTGGTCTCGCTTCTCATCTGGTCATCGGCTCCCCCACATCCTCTTCTCCCTCTCATTTTCCCTCTCTCTCACGGGCTTGCTCTCTTTTTCAATCCTTTGTTTCACTCTTTTTTTCCCTGCCTCAGGTGTCTTGCTGTCTCCTCAGCATCATGTTCAGCTTTCAATCTACAACACACACACACACGATTCCCATCCCCACTGAGAGTGCTGTGCCTCCCCTGGCCTCTGACAGTGCACTGACACCCACCTGTATCCCAGTGGGAGACACTGACAGTTAAAGAGGAGATAACAAGTGAGGGAAAGAGAGTTTTTTACTCGTGCGTTTTTATCATCTGAACATCTCAACAGGTGATCGGCAGATGTCGTCATGATGAGACATCAAACGACAACCAGAACAAAACAAACCGTGGACATGCACACACACCTACACATACGGTATGATTTGAACGACATGCCCCTCTCTGTGTCCATGACACACGTGCTTTAACTAACATGGTGTTATATTTAGTAGTGACGTCTGCAATGGCAGCGTAGCAGTGTCTCTTGGTTGCTTGGATGATCTGTTGGTACAGAGGTTGAGACTCTTCAAGATCTGTATGTAGCTCTTTTGGCAAACAAACATAACATTTGGATAAGGCAATAAATAAAGCAAGCCAGTAAGAGAGTTTTGCTAAAACACTGCTGGCCGTAGCAGTGAAGGTTCAGCTGTTACATGGTGCTGTATATTTGTTTTCATTGCCTTCTTTTGCACACAACAAAGTGGTCAGGTTTGCAGATTCCCTGTTTGACTAAATATAAATCCACCTTCCTTACTGTGGCTCTGTTTCCTTTATACTCCTTTGTCACTGTAAATGCAAGACATACATTACTGTTAGATAAACAGAGGAACTGTTGATGCAAGCATAGTCTTTGTTTTTCCCAATGCATTGGATACTCTATGCTGAAATTCTTATTCAACCTAAAATTAATTAGATTGTTGGTTGGTAAATTCCGGTTTATTACAGCTGAGGTCTTATTTTCATACTTACAGCCATTATTCCTCTTGGTACTCACCAAGGTAATTGCTTATATTTAGTTTTAGACATATAGATAGTTTAGCCATATTATCCAAACTAGTTTATTTGGAGGTAAAAATGAAAGTGAACACACCCAAAATGACAGTAATAATCCCTCATTGTCCCGAAAAATGTTGTATGTGCACAAATGGCAACTATGGTAGGTCAAAGTTGAACCAGGAAACTGATCTCTAAACTTTGATGGATGTTAACAATGGAGAATAATGTCACAATTCACTTTTGTTTTCTTGTTTTTCCAAACAAGTTTGGCTAACCTTGGGATTTTATTTACCACTTCCTTGAGCGCTTGACTGCTTACATTCCCAGATTTTACACTTTGGCAACTCCTGGTGGTATGAAATAATAAACCATGAGAGACAGCAGTGCATAGTGCTGCCTCCCCCCTCGTGAAAATGCAAAGCAGAGACTGCACCAGGATTGTCTTATTTTCTGAAATTTTAAACCACAAGAGTAATTTGAAAATATATGAAATATTAATTCTACACATAGGGGCTTTAAATTGCAGCAAAATTGAAAATTAGTTCATGCATTACTACCCCATGTGTCTACAATGACATTTTTTCTGTAATGTTTTGAATAACCTTTATGTATATGGACTCATGGCATATGTAGTGTTGTCCAAGGTGAATCATATCAAACTAAATCTTCAAGTCAAGAGTTTAGTTTAGTGAATGCATTTAGTTTTGTGATTAATGAAGGTGAAAGTTTGATTTGTTGCACTTTCTGTGCAATAATAATAAATTCCTCTTAGATTAAGTTTGACATTGGCTTAACTACACAGCCTCAGGAAAGAAAAATAAAAAGCCTACCCAGGGTAGCTGACTGCCAGCTTTTATTCAACTCAGGCTTGACACCGTAGACTTCTGAAAGCAAGACAGCCTGCTTTGGATGAAACTGCTCAAAGGGCTCACAGTAATTCTCTGTTGTAATCATTATTCTAGCCACCTTTATTTCATTTTCCACCAACTTTATTAAAGCAGCAAAGAGCAGTGGCTGCCAGAGATATTATTCCACAATGCTATTTGCATAAAAAAGCAACAGGGTGCTTTTCTCGCCATATGGGTCTCAGCAGAACTCTCTGCATATTTCTGAGGTAAAAAGTGGAGGTATGCAGATGGAATCCTGCAAGTAATTTACTCGCCTAGATGGACACAAGTGTTAATTAGACAGAGCTCGAGTGTTTTGCAGGATCATAGCATCACTGTTGAGTTACGCCAGTTGGATGGTGATCAAGTTAGGCAGAAAGCTGTGCAATATTCATGACCCTGCCTTTTTAAAATCGTCTTGATATGCCAGAACGTAAAGGAAATATATCATTTGAATGATCGCTGCTCTCCTATGCTTTTCCCCCTTGATCAGATGGAACTTTTACTTGAAGGTGTCACTGTAATTAGTGTCTGTGCAAGTGTGGAGGAAGTGGATGTGGACGGAGTGGGTGGATGAATGCGTGTACGTCTGTGCATGAATGTCAGATTGATTTTTCCTTGCTTGCATATTTTGAAGTGGAAATCTCATCTTTCAAAAAAATCTGAACCATCTAGGAAACTTGAAATAAAGCTTTGATCCCACCTCACAGGTTTCGTAAAAAACAGAAAGTCAAGGTTTTTGACAAAATTGATATGGTGGTGTTGACATGTTATACTTGTGATGAATCTACTCAGTTTTTTTGTACTCTGCCCACACAGCATTGTGCAGGATTCCCTTGATTCCCTCTGACAGAGCCGACAACATAGTCAAAGTCTAACCTTCACAGATCATCGGCATTAAAAAACAAGCTATCGTCTGCAAACATCAGGACTTTGGATCCCTCGATTAACGCAAACACATGTTATGCACACTTTAGATTGCACTTTCACTCACTTCACAATAGATACAACAGGACTTTAATGATTCCAGAGCCAACAGGAAAACAGGAACAAAGAATATGAATAAGAAATCATCAAATCAACAGGTAATAAACATGACACAATGGGTACTTTAATCACTACAATATGGAAATGCCTGAATGATGCTGTGAAAACAAATTTTTGGTCTTCCTGTTTACTTAGTATGGAAGACCTGGGGAGATAAAAGACTCAAAAATGCTACCTGAAATGTGACACAAACATGCAGTGATTTCCATCTGTGAGAAATCGTGATGTACAATCCTACACTAGATCAAAGGACAACTCTACTATTCACACCATCGCTGATTTCTCTTGACACTTGACAAGTCACCCACCTCCCTCTTCTTCTGTCTTTCTTCATCATGTATTATTTAAGTTTCTTTTTCCTTGAACTTTTTATACGCAGAGTAGAAAAAGGTATCTGAATAGATGCTTTAACAACTGTGGAGTTGACAGTCTCCCCCTCTGCCCGCCTGCCTTCACCGAGAGCCGTTTTCAAAACCAAAATTGGGAATCCTCTCCCTTCTCTCTACATTCATTTTCACTTTTCCCTCAGTGAACGTCTACAAATCATTCGGGGAGAGGATAAAGGCATGCATAAAGGGAGATGAATGGTTTAATTTAGATTCAAATGGCATAAAGTGGGCTAATCGGAATAGCTGACAAAAGCTCTATGACGGAGAAGTGATAACCTGCAGGCTGCTTCCTTATTGCAGGAGATGGAAGTGAAGTGCTGGGCTGGTTTACAGGTCTAATTGCATGACTCAGTGTAGGGAGTGAGAGACTGACATGGGAGGAAAAATTCCTGTGGGATTTAACACTTAATGAGTGTTACTTTTCATGAAACGTCAGGACTCACAGCCTGAAGTTTTTTACTTTTAAAAGTGTTTTGATGGATAAACTCTGCTTTTTCTCACCTCTCACTCTCAGGTTTGTCTCTGTCTGGACTTTCACCAATGTCTTCTCATCTGTTTGCATATCGGCCTGCTTTTATCTGCATCCTGTTTCTGCTGGTTTGTTTTTGTTTAGCTCTGTTTATTACCCATGCTAGTTCTTTCTCGTTCTTCTCTACAGCTTTTCCTTTCGTAGTCTCTGTTTCCTGTTCTTTCTGGCTCACTCGCTATACATCTCTTTGACCTGTCCTTCATTGTCTAGGCTGTGTATGTGTCAGTGCATCACTCAGACATCAGTTTGCGAGTCATTTTATAGACGTACGAATCCGATGTTACTTCCCAACTTGAGAACTCAAGGGTTTCCGTCACTTCCCAACTTGAGAACTCAAGGGTTGCCGTCACTGTTCTACATGTCATTTGACTTCAGCTAAGCCTGAGGACACAATGTTGATCCTTCGGGTTAAAGGAAGGTTTATTTTTGTGTCTCTGCATGAATTTTTGTATGCATGCACACCTGAGGTTAGTTGTGTATATTTTCATGTGTGTTTGCCTGCTGGGGCCTGTATTAAAAAGCAAGGTCAACTAAAGCCTCATTCGGATGGGATTAACATTACAGGGGAGGTGAGGAATTAAATATTCACTGTGCTCCTCTGTAATTTAACTAATTGTTCTGGATGGCATTTTAACTATTGTTAAATTACAGGATCTGTAACAGACATTGACATTCTGAAGGACAAAGCCAAAAGAGAAAGCCAAAAGCCTCCTCTGGGGGGCGCGGGAGAGTTGAAGGGGAGGCAAAGATACTGCCTTAGGTGAATTTGAGTCAAAGTCGTACTCCTTCTCAGAGTCATAACTCAGTCAAGGTTTAACACACAGACATGAAACACATACTGATGTCAGTGTGACTTACACTTTCCGGGCATGTCTTTGTCTTCGATGTCCATCATGAATAATAAATCCGCTTAGAGATCTTTTCTTCCATATCAATGTAAACCAGTGATAGTTGTCTGTACATCCATGGGTACATCGCAAACAGGAACTGCTTGTAGCTGGCTTTCTTTTAATGGCCAAAGTGTAAACAGATATTGGCTAAAAGAATCAGCGGGCTCAAAAGAGAATACCAGTATCTACCTGTAGCTGACATTACAACATTACCATTAATGAGCTTTTATGGGGGCTTTGTCTCTTGATGGCTTTAATTTTTTTATGGTCATATTGGTTCCCAAATAGGGCCATATTTTGATGTTAGCATTTTTCCAGATTAGCAAAAGCATTCTTGACTTCCTCCATTTCCACATAAAAGTCAAATTTCATACTGAACTGATTAAAAATGTAATTAAGTAGAAGGCAAAGCAGCAGCTCCTCCCCTGAAAAACTAAACTCATATCCACTTTAAAATACAAGGATGTCACTCCAGACGGGATTTAAATTACAGGAGAATCAACGAGTTTGCTGAAAAACAGTAGGTGATTGCGGCTGTAATCATTATTGGTGTGGGGGTGAAAATTACCCACATACATGCTCTGGGTGGGATTAAATCACTGACCAGCGCAGGTAATGTTAAAATCACCCCATCTCCCCCTGAGAAATAAAACTAGTCCAACTGGGGCTTTACTCTGTCTCTCTTTGGCTTCCCTGGCTTCACTGAGCCTAACATTGGTGTTCCTGAATAACTGGTATCACTGGTTATCAACAGGCTTTTAAAGCTGTCAGGAATCCTGTCAGGAAAACTTGTAGCTAAAATGCAGCTGTAAGTGTCATTCATTATGTATTTAGCGTCGTATCCTCAGTTTGTTAGAAGCCTATGTTGGCTAAAAGTGAGCCAGCTTTGTGATACCAGAAAACCGGAGTTCAGCTCAAAGATAGCTGGATAATCCACTAATCTCGCTTTGTGGTACAGACCTCTGGCTTGACTACGACTCATGTTTTGAGCCCAAAAGACAATCAATAAATAAGTAGGCAGTTGAAATAGTCTGATCTGTAAGTATCTGTATTTTTAAATCATAATGAGCCCAGACTGTGTAGGTTATATCACTTAGTTCACTGTGTTCACAGTTACCTCACTATTACATAAGGATTTGTGTACTTACAGGTGGTATCTTACTGAAATACACAAAAGTTTTACAAGGACACATTTTATGACAGGCTGACAAAGACAAATTGCACTCCAAGTTTAATTATCCAAAACTCATTTCTGAAATGACAGGTCTCCCAAAAGGAAGCAGGCTGACAAACAGAAGCCAGTGATTATGGTAAATTATTGGTGACTTGCGATTTGACATGAAATACTCATTTCAAAAGATGTTTTTCAAGTAATTCACAAGCTTCGACCGAAAAGTAGGAATGTAACCACAAAGACAGCTTTGGGTGTTATGTGGTAACACCCCTTCTCAGCTCAGTCCAAAGAGCCAATTCATTAAGCCTTGATCCCATCATTCCCGTCACAAAATAAACCTCAAACTTCAACTTTCAAATTCACACCGAGGGTCTCGATCCTCCCCAGATGGTTGAGCAGGTTTTATATCTTTAAGCCGCATGAAAGTGCCTCGAAAACTGATAATACTTGCAAAAATTCATGGCTGTCAAACTGAAAACCTGGCTGTCTTTTTCTGAAAGGTTGCCAAGTTTACTTGCTGTTTCTTTAACTTGCTGGAGTACGGCACACATTTTCTGCATCTATTTATTGATAAGAATTTGTTAGAACAGAAATGTTTGCTTAAGGCAAACACTCTTCATGGCGGAGCTTAACAATGGCCAGGCAGAGAACAAATCTTTAATTTAAACCTAGCAGGAATAAAAGTATTGAATATGACTTTGGGTGTCTTTAAATTTGGTGTCTTCAAATGAGATGATACACAATTTGTATCATCTTACGCTTTGAGTAAGTAACTGTGTGGGTACTAAGCTACTGCACAATCAATACTCACTACTAATACTGCTAATACTGCAGCTATAATTCTATCCACTGTAATAATGGTGCTATGATATCTGTATATTAGATTTCTTAACAGGTTGTGGGTCAGTTAGTCGGTCTGTCCACCACTTTGGTCAAGACTGAAATATCTCAACTATTCAATGGATTGCCATGAAATTTTGTACAGACAATCCAGTGACTTTGGTGGGCCGACGACTTTTTCAGGTATTAGGTTGATATTTATGGTTTTGACTGAAATGTCTCAACAACTTTTGGGTGAATTTGTGTCTCCCTCAGAATAATTTGCGATCACTTCGGTGATCCCCGGACTTTTCATCTAGCGCCATGAGATGAAATTTTTACTTCATCAAATACTTTTATGTCCAAATACAGTACCCGGCATTCCCATCTGCCTCTGCTCTACTTTGTTAGCATTGTCAATGTGAGCAAGTTAGCATGCTGACGTTAGCATGTAGCTCAAGAGCCACTAGCGTGGCTGACTACGCTTGAGTAGCTTTGTGATGACATACTATGCATGTAGGTATGGGACTCAATATCTAACAATAAATAAAACTGACAGTAATGTATCAGCAACAACACTGAATTACAAACATTAAATCCATCATTAACTCCTAGAAAAAAAGCTTACAAATACATAACAATGTATCAAATGATGCGTCACTTTTCATTTCAAATGAACTGCCTTTTCTTTTTTCTTTGTGTTGTCTTGTGTAATCTTTTTGTCCGTCCATCCTGCATACGTTTCTCATCCTGTCAGCAGTTTGTGTTCTTTCTGGCCTGATGCCAGTAGTTTTGTTGTCAGCTTATGAACACCCAACTTTACACACTTAATCATGATCACTTAATCCCATAATTACTGTATGTTGTTGCAGTAGAGCATACTTACTACGGCTTAAGGGTGCTGTCACACCTACCGTTAGTTTTCTGTATTCGTGCAAAAACTTTATATTGTAGTAGTTTTGTAGTTAGTCTGTTGAGGTCCAGAGTGAAAAAGTAAATCAGAGCTGGTGCATTTGGATTTATAAGTAGTATGTTAATTGGACAAATGAACAAGATTTTCATACTAAATAAAGAAGGAAATCCCCAGTGGGATAATCTTAAAATCTGTGTTCAGTGCTTTCCAGGAGTTACTTTGTAATTATTGGAATTGACTTTTCTTTGTGCACCTTTCTCGCTTTCTCTGCTTTGTCCACCAGAGTGACTTTCATACCCCGCCAAGAGCTGGTGTGAACTTGTTGCATTCAGCCGTGGGGTGTACAATATGTGTAGGTGGAGAGAAGAATAGTGATAGTTACTGGTATGAGCTGAGAGTTTTTCACTTTGCATGCTAACAGCACCAAACACAAAGTACAGCTGAAGCTGATGGGAATGTGATTAGTTTTGCAGGTTTTTGGTCATAAACCAAAGTGTTGGAAAATTGAAAGTTTGACCTGATGATGGCACTAGATAAAAAGTTAAGATGATAACCAAAGTGATTACATTTTATTTTGAGGGGAACATGTATGTGTGTACCAAATGCCAGGCAATCCATCCAACAATTGTTGAGACATTTCACTCTAAACCTCAAATGTCAAGCTCATGGTGGCGCTAAAGGAAAAGGCAGGTAATCACAAAAGTCAGTGGGATACATTAATGACAATCCATCCAATAGTTGTTGAACTATTTCAGTCTGTTTTTTTCAGTGTTTAAGTTGTGTCCTGTGGTTAGTTTAGAGTACTTTTTCACACCTAACGACAGAAACACACATTGTCAGACTGTGTTTGTGCAGATATTTACTACTGCTGGAATCTAAATAGCATTTACCTTTTTGATTAAACCAGTTTAGCGTGTGTACACTCCTGATCTGTCACTCATTGTTTTTCTTTTCTTGTCTTGTTTCCCTCAGAGCCAAGAAGAAGACCAAGCCCTTGAACCTTAAGATCCACAGCAGCGTGGGCAGCTGTGAGAATCTGCCCACGCAGCGCTCGCCCCTCCACACCGAGCGATCTCTGCGATCCTTCTTCTTCCCCTCCTTCATCCCTTCCACACCTCCTGTCCATGCTGAAACACCCTCTGCAAGTAAGTGAACTGTTCTTTTTTTAATCAGCTCACACTCTAGCTTTTATAGTGCCTTTAATATATCTCTTTATATTCTAATCCTTTTGACATCTGCTTACTTAGTTCTCAAGCAATGTCTCATTTGTGGGATGCCATTCTGCTCTCTGCTGGGTTAAGTCAGACAGTCCAGTACACTCTGGAGTTGAGAACTGAACTAGGGTTGATTTTTAACCCAAAATTTGTCTTTCTTGTCTTTACTGTCTATAAAGGATAAAGCAGTTTGAACCTGTGGAATACATCTTAAATCAATACTTTTCTTACCTTTGTCCTAAAATCAGCTTTGCAACAGTTGTCTCACCTTGTGTTTGACTTTCTAGTGTCAGTTTAAAATTTTCTGCCTTGACACTTTACCAAACCGGCCTCTTCACCTAACAAAAAAAAAAAGAAAAGAAAAGAAAAGAAAAAGAGCACCCACACCCCTAATCATTCTTACGACAATTCTTTTTGTTAAAAATATACTTAAGTACAGCTCTGTTGGAAAATGCAACAAATGAACAATCAGGCCTTGCCATAATGACCGGAGGTGGTGTGTTGCTGCACATTGGCAGCCTTATTGGCTGATGCATTATGGGCATACTGCGGAAGCCATTAGACTTAGGAGGAGATGGGGACTAATGGAGGTTGTGTCAAGGAAAGGAGTGATGAATGGTCATCACTTAGTGTTGTGAATAGTTGTAGACCTTGACTAACAGGTATGTGGGGCACGGCAGTGCATATTTGTTGGTAGAGGCGTGACATGGAATAATCACACACCGTATGCATGAGGACAGACAAATAAGGATGTACTTGAATTACAAAACACAGATGCTGGGATGAGAAGTATCACTGCAGATATATGTGAATTTATTGATACAGTCTCACTTGCTTATGTGCATGTGTCTTAAGAATAGCAGCACAATTACACATTTGTAATGTTTGGTCCAAACCATAGTGAAAAGGTTTTGCAGTGCCACTTCCTAATAAGATATTCTTTACAAAGGGTTTATAAGTTGTAATTAATGGCTACTCATTAATACATCATTTACTAATCCTTTATAGTTCAATAAGCCATTAATAAGCACAAATATTGTGTTGCCAGGTTGGACCAAATCTGTCTGGCTGCTGTTTATCCTCCTCCAGTAGAGCACTTGCTTTGTCTTTTTAGTTATTTACTTCATTATATAGACTGCTCCAATGAACCACTTGACCTCTGGCCTTCTGGAAAGTGCTACAGAGTATTTGGACCAAAATTCATTTACAAATGCAATTATAAATGACTTACTAGCTTTTTACCGCTTTTTCTGTTGGCTTAATAGAAAGTGACAAACCTGTACCTTTGTTATAAATGACATTTACAACTGCAGACTTGATTTTATTTATTATTATTTTAATATTTTATTTATTAGGAAGTCAGACACTTGCTACCCTTTATTAATGACTTGTCAATTAATGACTCACCAGTTAGAGAGATTTTTCACAACCAGGCAACCCAAAATGAGTTCTAGTTAATGGCTTATAACTGATATATATAAAGCATTAGTAAATGAAAAATTAACAATTTATTTAGTCATTAGTTTTAACTTCTAAACTATAAAGGGCGTCTTATTAGAAAGTGGTACCAGGTTTTCTTAGTAAGTCCTTTGCTGTATTTGATCCATTTGGTGAGTTACCATCCCTTCAGGTTGAACAGTAGATTTGGGAAGAAATAATTCTAGTTCCTTTATATTTTCTAAGTGTGATGATATGATAACTGTGATGTTCCCTGGTATTCATACCATTCATATAAGAACACGTGGTTATATAGCTGAATATCGGCTTTCCAGATGTAAGGAATTGCTGGCTATCAGACTTCACCATCAATCATCAGTCTGCCACAGGAGTAGTTTGTCTCGTAACAGTTATTTTGTGTTCTCAGCTGTCCAAACAAACCAAGCTCATGCCATTCAAACGCTCCAATCCAATCCAATCCAAACAAATGCTGCGAATGTCACCATTGTTATTGAGACGGAAAGGTGCCTTGCCACATTTCACTTGACATTTTTATGAAAGTCGTCTATCGCCTGCTTTGTCTTTAACTAAAGTTAGTCAAATGTAGACAAGTCGTGGACTGGTTTCACAACTTCAGCTCTCACGTTCATATAAAATGTAACCTGGAAAAGAAAAGCTAATGTAGTTGACCTGATGGTAGGTAAGCTAAGTTCACAGCTTCAGCAACATGATGCATTGACAGACATTAATATAATGAACTATAACTGAAATAGACTTCAATGTCACGTTGAAGAAAAGTGTCTTGATTCTGGGCTAGACAAGATCTGTCTACCTTTTTAGATTTGTTACTTTATTGTATTATTTCTCAGTCTTAACCATTTTGTGTCCCCTCAAAGTACCTTACCCATGAACACTTTCTCTTTGAGGTGAAAAGAGTTGCTCCAGAATCCTTATTAATCATTATTAACTCCTTATTAATTACAGGAAATCCACTTTGCATGAGCTAAGAAAAACAGTCCTGTTTTCAGCTTTGTGACAATGCATTTATCAGCTAATCCAAGAGGGGGTCTAAATAGTTTATTTAGCTTAAGAAGTAGGAGAATTTATCAAACCATTTATTAGCCAGATTTGGAGATACGTGGTTTTACTGAACAGAGAGGTTATGAAAAATTGTAATCTACAAAGTAACTAGTAACTAAAGCTGTCAGACAAATGTAGTGGAGCAAAAAGGACAATATTTGCCTCTGAAATGTAGTGGAGTATAGAAGTATAAAGTTGCATAAAATGGAAATACTCAAGTAAAGTACAAGTACAGCACTTGAGTGAATGTACTTTGTTACATTCCACAACTGAACCTAACCACATGTGGGACGCAGGATGCGAACCCAGGTCTCTGGTGTCAAAGTCTTGCACTGTTTTTGCCCATCATGCATCCAACCCCCCCCCCATGACTTATTAATGAATGACCTGTATAATACATTTCCCATCACAAAGTACTTGTCATTCACCCACTCAGCTGTCTTAAAGCTGTGCATTAGATCATGTACTTTTACGTACCATTACATTTGCCAGCTTTTGTTTCACGAGTAAAAACTTATTTCAAGTACGAAAAACATTTCATGAAGTGAAGATGTAATTGTGGCATATCGACATTTAAAGTGCATATTCACCAAGAACAACCAACAAAATGATCTGCAAGTTGTCTTAAATAACATTGCATTACAACAACAACATATGCATCCATTGTTTTCCCAAAATCTCATGAATAAGTGGAGGACTTCTGCACACTGTCCGCACAAAATCAAGTATCATAGAAGCAGCTATGTTCTGGTCATTGACCTTTGTTAGGCACTGGCATGCACTTCTTTTTCACATGAAAATGTGGGAAAATATGTTTACATGTGGACATTAGGTAAAAACCCAACTTGACACCTGAAGTATTAGTGTTGAAAACAGGTATTTCAGGTGTTTTGTGGGACTGCGAGTTCATTACCCTTCTACCCCCAGATAGAGATAGAAAGTCAAGTATCTAAATCTGAATGTTAAATGAATGATGATATTTGATCACAAAACTGTAAATAATGATCACATGCCTGCAGTCATTCACAATGAAGCCATCTCCCATGTCTCCACCTGTACATGTGTGGGAGTGCATACTGACAACCCACTGAGCTGGAGCGTCCGCGTTAACAGCGTCTGCTCCAGGCTACAGCAGAGATAGTACTTCTTACGTAGATGGAGAGTTTTTAAGAGTTGGAGGAAGTACACATTGCTTTTTTTATCCTGCCTGTACTAGAAAGCATTATTAGACACGGTGGGTATCACAGCTAGGTTTGGAAACCTGCCTGTATACCTGAAATCCAAGATAAGCCATGCACTGTGGACAGCTCTGAAGGTTGAAGGCGTCCCACCGCTTCATACGCTCCTTCAGGCTCTCTGGGAGGAGTCGCTGGGCAGCCTCGCTCAGAAATATCACCTCTGACTTCTCACCTCAATATGAGTTACTACCCCAGGCATACTTTTCAGTTTTCCCAAATACAGGTTAGACTTCGAAAAACTTTGTTTGTGCTGGTGTCGATTACAGTTGTAAATACTGATGGCGACATGTAAGCGGTGTCTGTTTGAGTAGCGGCTTATCTGCTGTTTAAAGTGTTTTTGTGCTCCTGTGTGCGATGTTCTTGTAACACTGAGTTTAAGAGAAATTTACCTTGAGGGGAAAATAAGATTCACTTGATTCTGTCTTTTCTCTGTTTACTTTACTGGCCTTTTTAAATAAAAGGTGGTGTAATTACTGCCTTTATTGTCATAGTTTCAACATTTAACTTAAAGGTAAAACGAGTTGGACTTGTCGGTTGCGGTTTGTAAACACAACAGTCAAAGTTGACCCCCCCCCTCCCCGGCTCAAAGCGCACGTGCTTCTGGTGGTGTCACATGCTTACGATCTGGCACCTGGTAGCTATGTTTTTCTACGTTTCTCCATGTACGTACATAATGTGTGAACCAATAAGCTATTGCTTTATTGGGAGCAACACAATAACGGCAACCACAGATGATAGATATCCATCTTCAGGGAGCTGATCAAACACATGCCAAAGAGATATTGTTGAATGGGCTGGTGCTGAAAGGTAGTTTTTAGGACAATCCTACTCATTATACCTTTAAACTGTATAATTTATAATCTTTTGAAAAATCTGAAAAATTTAGTTTTGCAGAGAAACTGTACTCCACTTTCCACCCTTTCATTCACAAACATTTCTCTTTATTCATATTTTTATTTTAAATTATATTGTTCGGTAAAATGAAAAAAAGGAAATATGATGCCATATAGTCGATATAAGGCATCGCCAAAATAGTGCTTAATAATACAAAAACAGAAGTGAAACATCTGATCACTCAATGCTCATTCTGCTTACTTGTAAATAACTGAGTAAAGCAAAAATGAGACGCTCCTCAGCTGACCCGGGGGTCTCCAGTTCTTATTTTAGGAATGGCATATGTGTGTGTTTGTGTGTGGTCACGTGGACAAGTGTGTGTGCACCCGGTAAGCCAGGCTAAACATCCGTCCCGGGTCTATGTTTGGGATTATGGTATCAGTGCCATCTCATACGTCAGGGCCCTCCAGCCAAAAGCATTATCACTCATCTCTCTAGTCGTCTGAATCAAAACACACGGAGGACCCACAAGACTGGCTGGGGTGACCAAACGCTGTCTGCTCGGGATGAGTCAGTGGCCAGTCTAAGCTGAAACGTCAGAGCCTTCCAGACTTTGTTTGGCTTTCCATCTAAAGATACCGTTTGTGAATGTTATGATACGGTTAGAATATATAAAATATTCACACTGGTGTATCTTTGCTCTGGTGGTCTTTGACACATAGTTGGGTTCTGGAGAAAAGATGCAGATAGTTTTTTATTGAATGTGCAGATAGCTGATGTTGTGTACTGATATTGAATCTATTTGAAAGGATAAAGCTGTGATTTTTCTATATTTTCCTTATTGTAAACACACCCCATGGAAAGACCAAAACCAACGTGTTAATACTCTCTGACTTTAAGATTTAAACCTTTAAACAAAAGGATCACAAAGCTCAGTAAACTGCATAAAACAGCGAGCAACTGTATTTTTTAATTACTCAAACATGGTTAAATAGTGCATTTCTTTGGGGCTGTGTTAGGGACTATGTCACCCAGTGCAACAGTGTGGCTCCTCCAAATTGAACAACAAAATATGTTGCTTGTCCATGCCTTGTAGAACAACTGTTAGAAGTGTTTTCTGACCTTCTGTCACTATCGAAAAGACAACATAATTTGTCCATGCCTTCCAAAACTGTTATCACTATTAAAAAATAAATCTGTTCTTTGATGTGACAACACTATAGTTAAGACTTGGTTAGATTTAGGCACAACTTGGTTTAGGTTAAGAAAAAGATAATGGTTTGGTTTAATTAAGGTTAAAGGAGCTTTGTCATCATGGTTACAATAACAGCAACTTGGTTATCAACCTCTGCAGACTTTGTGGCTCTGTAATGTCACGTTACTTCCTCCTTTGCTCCCAGTTGACGACAGTCATAATTACTATGGCAGCTAAAGGGCTTTGTCACTTGTACGTAAACAAATGTCGTTTTGGGGCATTTGCTGAGATGACTGCTGATTTTGTTATTCTTGGGAGGACAGTCTCTGGTTGTGGCACAGAGGAATGAGACATATCAGGCTTTGGCTGCATAGACAATACTTGTTAGTAAATCATTTCAAGTGTTTTTGTGCTCCTGTGTGCGATGTTCTTTTAACACTGAGTTTAAGAGAAATTTACCTTGAGGGGAAAATAAGATTTATCTGTCTTTTCTCTGTTTACTTTACTGGCCTTTTTAAACAAAAGGTGGTGTAATTACTGCCATTATTGTCATAGTTTCAACATTTAACTTAGAGGTAAAACGAGTTGGACTTGTCGGTTGCGGTCCGTAAACACATGTATGTAAACAAATGTCGTTTTGGGGCATTTGCTGAGATGACTGATGATTTTGTTATTCTTGGGAGGACAGTCTCTGGTTGTGGCACAGAAGAATGAGACATATCAGGCTTTGGCTGCATAGACAATACTTGTTAGTAAATCATTTCATTATTGGTTTTGGTCATCTCATGGGATTTGTTGACAGTAAGAAAAATATTGAATATCACCAGCCTTATCTTTTTGAAAAGGACACACACACACACACACACACACACACGCTTTTATATACCATGCTTACCATTTTTATACATTTTCTGTGTATGTAGCGCGGAAGGGGCTACAACGTCATTTCATTGTGCAATCCGGCATTGTAAAATGACAGTAAAGCTGAACCTCGAACCTTGAAACCCACATAGGCGATTTCACTTATTTTGGTTGACTTCCTCTCAGTACTGTGTGGTTGTGTACCGAGTGAGCTTGTCCAAAATCACTCCCTTGTTCATTCCTCCACGCCCAGTCCCAGTAAGCCATGCCAGTGAGCCAGCATATGCAATACCAGGATTGTGGAAGCTGCTTCACCTAAATGGAATGTGCTCATTACATATGTTATCAATAACAGCTGTGCTTTACCTGATATGACATGCCAAACCCTCTGTGAAATAGGTCTATTAATAGACAAAGTCCTGTGACCCCACATAATCACCAGCATAGCTCTTACCAGCCAAAAAAACAAACACCTGTGAGGGTTCACCTCTTTATCTCCTTATTTAACACCCTGCATTTACTCTCATTATTTGTTGATAAAATTGGGGGAAGTGGGGAAATAAGCTTCTAGCCTGGAGTACAGAGAAATAACAAAGAGATACAGTAATAGAAAGCTCCTTGTTGGCAAAAACTGACATTATTTAGTAAAGCCTCTGATGCACATATATAAACAAAAGTCTGCCGACAATGAACGTTAGAGTCGCCATGCCAGTACATGGAGGTAGGTGGGCTATTGCACTGGTATATCCACTCTCATGTTCATTTTCTTGCACTGTATCCGCTCATGCTGATGTATGCACCACAGAAGTTTTAAAAATTAATTTAACTTTTTGCAAGCAAGGAGCGTCCTATTGGTTTTTTTTCGTTGTTTACCCTTATGGTCAACTTGAATAATAAATATTCAGTTTTCAGTGTTTTTGCTCTGGCTCCAGGTGTTATGATAAGCCATTGTTTGTCCAATGTGAAAAGTCATGGTGGCCACAGAGGGACATTTTCCACAGACAGCTCACCTCTAGTGCCTCAGGCTGTTTGAGCTCACACAGTTGGACGCCCAAACTTATGATGATGCCTTGTGTCCACTTGGAGTCCAGTACCAGCCCTGGGACTCGACCAACACACACACCTGCTGCAAAACTGATGTGTGTGTATGAGTGTGTGTGTGTGCATGTGTGAGATGCAGAGAGAGAGAGAGAGAAAGAGAGCGAGCGAGTGTGGGAGTCTGTGAGTGTGTGCTTGTGGATATAAATGGCTTAAATGTTCTTCATACGCTTTGTGCACAACTCACTCTGTTTATTTCTATGTGTTTTTAATGACGTCACCCTCTCACCCTAACCTCGCATAGACGCTTTGCAGTTGCGTCACAGATCTCCTAGCAACCAAGTGTGGCACCACAATGGAGGTCCCTTTGAGAATTGGCAAATAAATAATGGCTACAAATAACGGCTAAATTTAAAACAGGGTGAGGAAAAAGAGCTACCTGAGAAGAATAGTTGAGGTTTGCGTCGATTCAGTATTTCTGTTACGATGTACACTTTTATGAGAATGGTTGTCGTTCAGCCTTCGTGTCAAACTTTTATAGGTAAGAGATGGATGTTGACATGTTGACTCATGCTTGAAGAGCCAAGCATGTTCAGCTTTTTTGTATTTTTGACTCGTAGACAGAATAGAACCGATTAAACTCACCCTTTAACCCGTGTTTGTTTTTTCTTCTGTTCACTGGCTACAAAACTCAAAAAGCTCTCAACACCACATATTTCTAATCTCTTGTTCACGTATAATTGAGCAGCGTTAACCAAGCCAGTTTTATCTAATAGGAGGACCTGGTTTGTGTTTTCCAGATAGTAAATGTTTTGCAGGTGGGACTTAATTGACTCTCGCATCAAGCTCTCGCCTCACTCCAACTAATGAAACCCTGCAGAGGAGGTCATAAACACCCATCAATAAAGACATGGATTGGTTACTATGTTGGTTCCTAGGAAAGTAGGGCAGGTGTTAGAAACAGTGTCAGGGGAGTCTTTGTGAACACTGTGCTGCCACTGCATCTACATTGAAATGCTGTTTTTGTGCAAAAGATCCCACTGATCTGTGAATTTTGCAAACTCTGCTGCCATAAACGACAAATGAATCTTTAGTCTCTGAAGAAGTCTGAGTAGTAACTTGACACCTCAGCTAATCTAAACAAACTGTTTTAATAGCCAGCTAGCCAGCAGGGTAGTGTAATAAAGCAACAGATGTTAACAACATTCAACTTGCTACTAAAGCTTCCTTCTACTAGTTGCAGAAATCAGATGTGCTCATTCTCATATTTCAACAAGCTGTGTGCTGTACAAGACCGTTTTAAGACTGTTTGGTCATGATGCATTGAATGCTGCATGCATGTTCGAGATTCCCATCCGTCAGCACCACTGAAGCGTCCTTCCTGTCCACCTTTGGGATCTTCATGTAGCCATTTTTTCACTTTCATACAAGATAGAACAACACATGGGGGGCATAAGAACGCTGTTGACAAGGAGTCCAGTTCTAATGAAACAGAAAATTTGTATATTTACTAAAACAATTAGCTGTTCATCATCTGTGTTGTCCAAGAGCCATGGATCTCTGATTTGGCTGCCAGAGGGTGTGTTACGTCACCTGAAAGCCTTCCGTAGCGTCAGATTGGCCTCACCACCAAAACCTGCTCTGTCTGTCGGTCAGTTTACTCGCCTGCGTGCTCTGAGCCACTTGAGTTCTCCAACTGAGGAAGTCACTACTGAGCCATAAGGCCTCGAGGCATCATCTGTTCTCCCATCCCTCCTCCCTCTGTCTCACTGGCACACTTTAAACCGCAAGTCTTAAAAGACTCCCACTATCTATAAGGCCGTGCGGAGATACTTGTTTCATCCAAGATAATTGCTATTTTTCCAGCGCTGTGATTGCTATTGTCAGTTTATCACAGGGATTTTGTGTGTGTATGTGGGTTATTTGTAAACGTGTATGTGTGTGCTTGCTCGTCAAAGATGACAGCACAATATTCTGCAAAAAGGCTGATCGGCGTGTAGCTGTTGCCATAGCAACTGAGCAACCTGGCTTTGTCTCTTGTTCGTCGGAGGAGTTTTTTTTTCTCACACTCGGATAGAAAAAAAAAAGCAACCCTCTCGTCTATTTCCACCCTTCTCTTAGTTCGTTTCTTGCTGCCGCTCCAAAGAAGTACCTGTTTAGTTGTGTACTTTCACCGTGTGGAAAGTGTCATTAAAACACATGGATGAGAAACGATGAGAATATGGTGAGCAACAGCCTGTAACATATCGCTCATATAACACTCATGTGCTATAATGCAGTACATTGTGCAGCAAACGCCCACACATTTTTTTACAGTCTTGTTCACTTCTTCTGCTGCTCTGCACAGTCCACTGCATATACCATAATGTCAGTTAAACAGGCTTCTCGTCGACATGTTGCTGAATTTGTTTGGTATTCTTATCGTAAACTATCGATTATCTCTTGATGATATCGTGCCAGTTATGCCGTTGATTGCATTCAACCATTTGATTGAAGCTTTTATCCAAACCGTCAAAGTGTTACACTCTTCCCATTGAGCCGTAGGACCTTGATGATTCTGATAATGACAAGAGTAGGTGTGGGTGAGATGACTTGGTGACAGCCGACAATGAGAATAATTAGAATTTGTGTGTATCACTCCACTGTTTTCATTTTTACCTGCAATAAAGATTTCTAATCCATGGGGAATAGCAGTGTTTAGCACTCAGTCAATCATTTGGAGAGGCATCTCAGTCTAACGTCAAATAAACTATATTTGGCTCTAAATAGGCTCCTAGACTCAAGTAGTCTCTTTATCCCTGCACACATACACACTCTCGCCCCCCTTCTGTTTAACCCACACACAGACAGAAACATATATTCCTTCATCTTTGAGTGTAGTTACATTTCTCTTTTTAACCCACACAAAACACACACACACACACACACACACACACACACACAGCATACTCAACCCCATGGCCTGCCGTGTGTCATGTGAGCCAATAGAGGAGGGGGACGGAAGGCCTCGGCTTAATTAGGCTGAGACCAATCAGAGGAGATGGAGGAGGACACTGTTGTCTGGCGCCTTGGGGTTTCTCGGCTCCTGCAGGCTCATCTGTCACACACGCACACATGCATACATGCATGCAGGCATTAAGTAGAAACTACACACCGTTGTTTGTCTTAGTTTGCCGTTCTTGCGTGTCCCAAAGTTTATACACATGCCTTTTTTTTAATCTTCATTTACACTTACAGTTTTGTTTCTATTCTGCGTTTCAGTTTTCTAATTAGAAGTGTGTTGCGTGTGAACAAATGTTTACCTTTCAGCATATTTGCCTTCTGGCCTAATATAGATATCATGGCAACATCAAACTGTGATGCCGACACGTTTTGTTTTGCCGTTACACCTAGATGAAGAACGTCTCATGCAAAACTAATGCTGAACTATCAGCTGGAGGATGACACTGTTTTTCTCAAGGTCATGGGTTTGAACTTCATGTTGGTGTAAATGTTGAGGTGTTTTTGGATGGCAGTGAAATTAGATTTTTTTTTTTATTTGATTAGATTTATTTATGGATCTACAAAATACACCAGTCTTGATCCCAAGATGTTAAAGTTGTAAGATTCTTAAGGATTCAGTAATGGTTGATTTGGTCATGCCTGTGGTTACCACGGTAACAGCAAGAGCAGTTTAATACTACAGCAAACAGATACTACAGTATCTGTTTATACTGCAGCCAAGCAAACTCACATTGTTTTAATAAAGTAGTCAATATAATTGCAACTGTGATCTGATTGAATTCTCCGGATGCCGTGAGTAGTTTTCGACACACCAGCAAGGCACAGTAAAAGCCAGTTACCTTGTTGAGAAGTTGGAGGTGTCGCCTGCAGGTCTTCATTTAACAGCTCACTGTGGCTGCTCTTTCTTGTTCCATTACCCCCTTGCAAAATTTAAATGAGTTACTAACGGAAAAAGGCCAAAATGACAGTTGTCTTGTTTGGTAGATGCATTTTTGATGAATGATTGTGGTCAGTGTTCACCGCGGTGACAAAGGCAATGCGTTTCCTGGCTGCTTCACAATAAAATCCACCCTGCGTTTTGTCGTTTGAACACCTTTAATGTGAAGCAGCAGCAGTAGGCTCTTACGGTTGCATGAGCAGTAGCTTAATACAGCTGTGACATGGTGTACAGAGAGCGAACAGTAAATAATGAGGCTGATGTCAATGAGATTGCGCTGGATTACATACATGCACTGTTTTCCTGGGAATCCCTCGTGTTACGAAGGTAATCTGAATTCAGCACGGGAATGGCGGACTCCGCCACTGCCACAAATACTAGTAGAGAGATAACCTTAAAAGACAGACATAAACCATATAACATAAAATTAAACAACAGAATCTTAAAATAAAAACTACATCAGTGCAAACCAAACCAAAAGATAATTATCCACATCAATACAACTAAATACAACAAAAACAGATTAATAGCTCAATAAAAAATTGTAGTCCTCTTGTTTGTAAATAAACTCTGACCTGACCTCTGACTTAACCTCCAATGGCCATTCTTCACACGGAAGTCCCAAATTCAAGGTGTCTTGTCATTTCACAAGATTATGCTTTTTTTTGTATGACTGGCATGTGTGTACGAGTTTCTTCTCATGAGTACGTGCTGACATATATCAACACTCCCCCGTTCTTTGTGGGATGGTAGGATCATCAAAGATTGTTGTGGAAGACAGACAGCGATGTCAACAGCACGCACACACAATGATGAATAGCCCTGACCACGCCGCTGACAAGTCCAATCATCTGCCAGTCGCCAACAAGGCCGACAAGAAGCAGATGATGTCAGTTTCCCCTCTGTATTGAGTTATCAGGTTGATTGAGTGTAATTGAGCGATGCATCGGAGTGCGGAGAGAAGACACCAAGCCTCTGGAGAGACTGGAGGAGGAAGAGGAGGAGGAGGGAGGAAGGGTGTTTCAGGAACCAGGAAATGCAACACGGCACCGGGGCCATGAGATTAGCACAGTCAACGACTCGCAGCCTCGTAATCAATTAATAGGACTTATTGAGCCCCTCACCAGATGAAAAATTTGAGTCATACAAAGATTTCTTATCTCTCTGATCTACTGTGGACGCAAGCATCAGTCGTCTTCAATCCAACACCAATCGTTGTTAAAACTCGACACAGACAGGCTCCAACTGCCCCTTCAAACCCAGAGTCTTCTTGCTGTGAGGCGACAGTGCTAACCACTGTGACTGTCAAATAAAGGCAAAATGCTAAAAAAGAAAAAGAAGTAAGATTATCACATGTCTGACAATGTCAACAAAGACCGACAAGTTTTGTAAAAATAGAATTCATGGTATAGCTGTTGTATTGTACAGGTGTACCTAAAAAGTGGCAGGTGAGTCTATAGCTGTGTCTATATAATGTCGCCAAAACTATGGTGCGGATACACGTACAACAACATCATGCCCACTGGAAGGGCAGGTTTATCAGGTTATTTTGAAGCCGCCAGTTTCAAAGGCAACTGAAAATTCCTCCAAAACTTGTGAAGACAAGTG
>NTHP01000178.1:289235-307453 GCA_003416845.1 Oplegnathus fasciatus | reverse complement strand
AGTTTCAAAGGCAACTGAAAATTCCTCCAAAACTTGTGAAGACAAGTGTGACTTATGGAGTCTTGTGAAGGGAGGCACAGTGCTGTAGGTCAGTGACAGTTTTAGTCAACATGTAGCACTTAGAACTGAGTGGACCTGTGAAAACCTCTATTCCACAGAGTGCCTAAGGAAACAAACTCAACCNGCCCAATATATATCAACATGCCACAACCTGAGGGACAGTGAATGACCTATACACACACAGCACACGCATGCATAACCCACACACAGGGTGATGTGATCTGTTGAAATGTAATTGTAGAGATGTTTACTGAGTGAATTACTCTGTTACTACATACAATCCATAACATTACTGTTAACTGTGGATTCATTCATCACCACTGTACCCCGTCATCCATCCCTAAACATAAACCATTCACTCACACACACACACACACACACATACATAGAGTATACTGTATATATGTAAATAATGAATCGTATGATTATAAATAATTTTTATCAATCAGCTGATCCACTTCTTCAATACACGCGTTTGTTTTGTAATTACTACTCTCTCTGTCTCTCTCTCTCTCTGTCTCACTCGCACGCATTACAAAATCCAGATAGTTCAAGTTAAGAGCACAATTTCAAGAAATGAGCGGAGTCAGATATTTATCAAGGAAAAGAAAAAAAGCAGACGAGGCAGGTAAACGGACACCGGGCTGGAGAATGACGTGCACAGTCAGCTAATGGAAGATGGTTTATTGACCAACAGACCCATCACTCTGTTGGTTTTTTGAAAACCTAAAAGTTGCAACCCTCTGTAACTTTTAAAAATATCTAAACGGTGCAGAGGGGCTTTCTCTCTTAACAAATTAACAAATCATCTTTGGCCGAGGTTACAGATGTTCCACAGTAAACACTGTGGTAGTAATTCGGGTTTCCTCTATGTACATTTAATAAATTATCAACTGCTTTTGGCGAATTGCTCTTAAGAAATGTTTATGTTTATTGCCCCCCCCCCCAACAATGAAATGAAATATTCGCCCCTGGTCATGTGATATGCTACCTCAGTACACTTTAAGAACAAATACTACTGTGACCACATCAGAAAATTGCAGATGATCCAGGAATTCACATTATAGACACGACCGCTGACTGCCTGTAACGATGTGGCCACAATATAGCACACTGACCATACACAGTCCAGCCATATACTAGGTTTTGACCTAGTCTTGTTCCTCTACTCTTCCAACTGTACTCACACCCTACACACACACAGAGTTAGTATAGAGACCTACACTTATTTTGACAGGCTGTTATGTTACGTTACATTACAAAGACTATCGTACATTCACACACTCAATGATATCATATTATTTTCGAGGGCTTTAATGCATCGGAATGACAGATGAAAAGATCTGGGGCTATTTTTTTTTATTAGTATTCTTATTTTTGTAAAATAAGAAGGGCTATTCATAAAACATTCAGGGCTGTGGCCTCAGACGCCCAGGCCTAACAACGCCCCTGGTACTTTGGCTCTACCCAGTGAGGTTAAAGTCAACCAGCGAAAGTACTTCTGCCTCCAGAGCAGATCTTTGAAAACAGTTTTCATCTGAAGACTCCAATCCACAAGGTTTTAAGAGTTTTCTGGGTGGAACATTGGATCAATAATGAATCTTACTGTACTGTACTTCTGTAATAGCTTTACTATTTCCTTTCAAAGAAAAACACATAATGAAGACCATTCATTCTTTTGGGCAATATTTGTGGGATCTCCAGCTGAAACTAGATCTCCTCTCCGCCTAATTGAACTCCTCTGTCCTCTCATATGGAGATCAGTGTCAGTGCACGCCTCGGCCCACAGTTCCATTTTCAAGGCATTAGGAGTTTGATGCATTGAGGAAAGAACTTCTAGGCCTGTTTTTTTTGGGTTTTTTTGTGCTTGTGTTTCTCTCTTTATCCTCACAATTCATTCTCACAATTTATTGTTCAACTCCTCCATCCACCCACACTCAAAAATCTCTTCCTGGCATTCATTTCCAGCTTAAAAGTAACATAATACTGAATAACTCTGCATAAAGGTCAGCGCGAAATTACTCAATTATTACACATTTCACTCTATCCATCCTTTCCTCTTGTCTTCGCTTTTATTTTGTCAGTTCAAAGCTGCACATTTATAGACAGAGCTGTTTTATTAAAACACACTTTCCGATCAAAATTGAGAGTGACGGCCAAGAAGATACAAAAGATGAGAGATGAGACAGTGTGTGTTTGTGCATAGTTATTCTGTTTTTATGAAACCTGTTTACTCTTCAAATATGAGACGTACACAAGTTGTATGCGTATGTCTCATATTTGAAGAGTAAACAGGTTTCACATCAAAGTTTGTTTACAGGTCTTGGGGACTAGTCTACTTCTGCATAAGTGAAAAAGTAATGTATAAAACCTTTTGTGGCTCCAGAGGGAGCTGCGCATAGTCTGATAAATTGCCCCATAAATTGTTATTGTAACAACTGTTATTGTAATTGATAAATTGTTGGGGCTGAAGATAAAAAATATGGGGGTGTGAAGTGAGCTTACCAGACCTCTGTAGCACGCTCCTCATTTCTGCTTGAGGCTAGTGGCTCAAGGCTACATTAGCCGTTACTAGCATAACACACCTGAATCTCAGACTGAACTGTCAGTGGTCAAGTTGCTTTGTGGGTAATGTAGGCACAGGTTTTGACAAGCAAGAAGAAAGTATAACCAGACGATATCTCTGATTCTACTGCATCAGTTTTGATCCTTTTTTTAAATTGTCCATTGTGGGTATCATAATGTTTTAGGAGAAAATGCTCTTTTAAGAAACATTTCAAAGGGTGTTGGTTGGTGTGGTGAAAATGTGGTGAAAATTATATTGATACCTCTTTCAGTTCCATGTTTTGTTTAGGATGACTGTATTCATTCATTTCTAAATTTGTCAAAGGTGTAACAGAATATAACCTAAATAGGCCTGTATTATGTGGGGTCTCTGCAGAAATTGAAATAAAACACTAAGAACAAAAATGATCTTGCATGATGCACTTTCCAGTATGACCTATGACACAGTCAGCATTTTTCAGCATGGCTCTTTTGTTATTGAATTATTGGCAGCCAGACCATCATTACAGTGCGCTATGATCTCAATGCATATCCACCAGCCTTCACAGGCAACTGTGTGGAGGCTGCCATTCTCACCTGGTATTAAGAGGTGGCGCACAAATGTATTGGGCTGCTCAGTCACTGCGAGCACTAATGGACCAAGCGAATGGTTTTTGTTGTGAAAACCTTTTGAAATGAGAGTGCCTTGCAATGGAATACAGGTAGCACAAAGGTAGCCTTATCATACGAGATGTCTGAATCTAAAAACAATTCAAACAGGTGGTTCAGACAGGACGTTGACATTTTGATTCTGTTTTCAGCCCATAGGCCTGAGAGAATGCACAGTTATCTCATATAGTCTTTGTTGTTGACTGATGTAAATGCTCTAGGAGCTGGGTTTTCTATCTATCTGCCAAGTTGCTATCTATCTATCTATCTATCTATCTATCTATCTATCTATCTATCTATCTATCTATCTATCTATCTGATGTGTTGACCGTGAGTCATGATATGCAAACAGCTGATTAAGTCTGACACCAAAATGTCAGTTTGTTGCTACAAAATTAGTCCATTCCCCGAAATGCCATATGTGCTAAATTAATCTTTAATGTAAGATTTTTAGTCAATTCTGAAAGACATTCTGTCAGCATTACCATTTAACTAGAAAAAATGAAAAACATAACCTCCTGTCTCTCCCTCCCCAGACACTCTCTCAGTGCCTCGCTGGTCCCCACAGATTCCCCGAAGAGATCTGGGAAACTCAATAAAACACAGGTAGGCCTGAAGGAAAAGTGTGGGTGAGTGTGTGTGAGTTAGCCTTTGTGCATACACTCATCCGTGATAGAATGCCAGTCCAATTAAAAGGGGCCTCTTGCATAACTCATCTCAATTCTCTGTCTCTCTTTGTCTGTCGTTCTCTTTCTCTCCCACCCTGCTTGACACCAAACGCAAGTGATCTAAAAAGTAAAACAATACCGTATTAGTTGTGGGATCTCAGCAACCTCCAGAACGTGGGTGTTTTGCCTGCTGAAAGTCAGCGAGGTGGATAGAGAAGCTCTAAGCCTCATCATACGCAGCCAAACTGAGTGCAAATGTAATTTATAGAGCCGTTATTTGAAGATTAAGGCTGGTTTTAAGAGAAATGCCATTATTCCATCCAACAATCTCCTTGACGTGCCAATTTGCATATTTCTAACGTGTGCCCTTGATCGCATTGTTGGCCTGTTAAGATAAGTGCATTTGTGTAGCTGGTACATGATGCACCACTGTGCCTCCATTGTGCTGAAAGAACATTTCTTTGTGCAGAATCTGCCCTTAATGTCACATCATCGTTCATATTTGACAGCAGAGTCCACTAAAAAAAAAAATAAAAAAAAATATCAGGGGTTGGATTGAGTCGTGCCTCTCAATTGAGGCGAAGGAGGGGCTTAATAAAGAGATTTGGATTCTGTCAAACTACATTAGTCACCTGCCATTAGCCAGCCAGTGGCACTGCTGCCGCAGAGGCGTCACATCAGTAAATACAGCCAATGGTCGCATACGTGCTCAGTCAGTGTGTGCAGGGAATTGGTTGCTACTGCGGAGCACATTGTGGATTCGTTTGTTTGAGAAGTGACTGTGCTGGACCCTTTAAGAGTGGCGCAAGCCTCTGAGCTCCCATCAGTCCGACTGATTGTTGTATTGATGTAAACCTTATGGCCTCTGTCCTGCGCTGCAGAGCGGCTGCGTAAGACGTTCATTCGCACAGGGTCACTAAAAGATGAAAATGAAATGGGCCCAAATTAAATCAGCAGGTGAGGGAGATTAGGCAGCTAAACACTTTTACAGAAGCAGCTTCTTCAGGCATCTATTATCCTAGCAGAAAAGGTCTCTTTGGCAAAAGCCGTCTGTCAGAATGAGAGAATGTTGTGGAAGGCAAAAGGTCAGAAGCAGTGTTCTCATGGTAATCCACAGCTCTTACACATCATATAGATGTGAAACAGGCTGAAAGTGATGTCCTGACTTTTTTAAATGTCCGTCGCTCACTCGCTCTTCTTTTGCCTGCAGGTTTTCCACAAAGTATTGGATGTCCCAGACATGCATAGTATGTGGAAAGGGAATGTTGTTTGGACTGAAATGTAAAAACTGCAAGTAGGTATCGAAACTGGTTTTTGATTCATGTCACACACACATATTCGCTGATATCTCTGTCATTATTTTATGAAATTAGTGTCATCTTGCTCTCTTTTGTTTGTTTTTCTTTTATTGATTGTTTTTTTTGGTGACACATGTTCATGAACCCTTTTGTTTTAATCTCACTTGAATAAATGAGCAATTTCCATCTCTTGTCTGTTTTGCTACATGTTAATGCTCCCACTCTGCATGGGTTTCATCACCCTGTCTTATTGTTGTTATCATTGTAATTTATTTACAAACACTAATCAAATGTCCCGTCGTTTTGTATGCGCTCAGGCTGAAGTGCCACAACAAATGCACCAAAGAAGCCCCACCTTGCCATTTACTGATCATACAGCGAGGCGGACGAGAATCCCTCAAAGGTATTTTTTTATGTAACATTTCATGAGGAATATGTTATATTAAATGTATTACGTGTGAATGAAGTTACCTGAATTGAACTTGTAACTACAAATTGTAGTTACTAATACCACACTCTGAAAACAAGCTGACTCCCAAAAGTCCTTAGTTTGCATCACCTCAAGCAAATTTGTATCTAATCACGCCCATGGGTGTCTTTTCATCAACTCTGCATGCTGCCTCTAAAATGTGCCTCGCTTTCTGTCTGAACTGTCACCGTGTTAGCTTAGCAGGTGTGGGGAAGTGGTTGGCCTCTGGCAAAAGAAGGGCGAGAATCAGGCCTCCCAGTAATTCCAAGGTTGACTGATTTACATTTTGTGTCTTAGCTGCTAGCTAGCCACCGTTAACTTTGCCTACATTCAGGAATCACCTGGTTTTGCTCAGACGGGGGTGTGTGAACCACGTAACTTTAAAGTGGTGACGGGACCTCTGGAGTGTTGTGCGCAGTCACCATGGCTAATGTAAAGAGTCAGTAAATACCTCCAAAATGTAGGCTTGTTAACACAAAATGTCACGTTTTTGAATTCTTACACGTGTTGAATACAGAATATGTGATGTGTGGATTGACAGAGCTGGGCTGAGTAACAAAAATAATGTAATGACTAATTTAACAAATGTAATGAGTAATTGATTACAATTTTCAAGAAGCTTTTCTAAAACTATCCCAGACTGAAGGGCATTACTGGCCCTTCTGACCCAGCCTGTGCCAAAGATGTAATAGCTTACAAATAAGTTGTGTTTGTGTGGATACTAAATCAGGGGGTAAGGACCAGAACTAGACTGATGCTGTAGACTGTCCTCATGATTATTCATATATTTGAATGTGTCTGAGTCCTTACAGTTACTGAAGAGACATTTTTTTTCCGTTGCATCCCCATTTAAGAAAAGTGAAAGAGCCTCTGCTGGTTTAGGCAGATAGAAGGTTATCTGCTGATTAATTAAGCCACTTAGGTTTGACAAATGTGACTGCGTCATACACTGTTTGTACTGACACAGACAGCACTGAAAAAATTCCTATTATCTGCTATCAGAATTGAGATTCTTTTGTCCTTTCTCTGCCTCCCCCCCCCACCCCCAAATAAGACCACCAAGGAACAACTCAAGGTAAAGAACCCTAATTAGACTTCTTCTACCCTGCTTTAGTAAGAGAAAGTGACAGTTTCTTAATGACATAGTTTGCTTAAGGAGACTTTCTTTCTTAAAGTGTCTGTATGTGATAACAAATGGATGGTGTTCAAAAAAGGGCAGTTTGTTCATTTTTCACTAGAAGCAGGACCTGATAAAGAGTTTCTCCTAATTTTCCAGAAGCTATTAGGCGAGTGTTGTTTAAATTTCAGTCTCCCACAGTGCTTCATTGTTCCTTTGCGCTTTTTTTCTGTAGTAGCTCGTCTGGTACGGACCGAATCAGTGCCATGTGACATCAACAACCCACTCAGGTACACAGACCTGCACATCAGTCAGACGCTCCCCAAAACCAACAAAATCAACAAGGTAAGTATAAAAAATAAACCGTGTATTACAATCTGTGTGTAACCTGTCCTACATATCACATTTCTTCCATTTTTGGGGGCTGGAAAATGGCTATGAGTCATTGTGTCTTTCTCAGGGGATCATGAAACCGTACGAAAATATCTTCAGTGGTATTGATGTTTGCACAGATGGATTTGTTTTCATACATTGAATATTTTGCAGCCAGCACATCTAACAATGTCTCAGTTCCAGAGGAAAAAAATTTATCACAAGATCCCCAAGGTGGTAACACAATGATGGAAATCTTGTGAACCAACTGTGAGTGTTGAAAGTGCAAAGTGTGTGCGAACATGTAAAAATAAGACCTTTACAAGTGCACAACTTTCGTGTTTGTCCTTTAAAAATGCTGGTAAAGGATAACCAGATCATGGTGAAATATGTTTGTAAACAGAGATCTTGTTTTATGCCGAATATCATGTCTGAGATCGTGACAATATCAGAACATAATGTTTTGTTATATTGTCATGTTTTGTTATGGCATTAGACGTTTCCCACTGGAAGATAAATTAACAGTACATAACTGTGTACTAGCATGTGACACTAAAGATGACATCGAAATACAACCTGAAACAGCGTAACACCTTTATTCTCAAGGTTGTGGGTTTGAAATTCAGACCTTGCAGGATGGTTTACCAAGTGAGAAGGCCATTACTGAAGTGGAAAGCCAAGATTCAAGCCAGGATTTTGTCTTAAACGTGTATGTTTCTATGCATTTATGATATTAGATAAACTGCTTCAATCAACAAAAGCACATCTGTGAGTTCAACAATGCACTTGATAAGTTGTATTTACCTGCAATCAGATTTTATAGGGCAGGAAATTTTAAATCTTTCATAATGTGCACATCAAAAGCCAAAAATCATCTATAGTTACATCAGGAAACCACACATTCGGAGGTGATTCAACCTGGTAAATATGTTTTTAAAGCATATCAAAGAGATGAGAACAGCCACAGATATGTTGATGCAACCGGTTTCTCTTGCTGCTGCCAAATGATTTATCGCTTCCTGATGATGATGACGTGATTTTATTTGGTTAGATAAGACAAAATTGTAAAGGACCATATCAATGGTTGTACACCTGTTTTAGCTCATTCATTACAAATTGCATATACTTTACATCATTTCAGGCCATTTTTCAAAGCATACCTAAGTCTTCTGATTGATTTCCCACCGTCAAGGCCGCCATTGATTTCCATTCATTTCAGTCAGCTACAGGCATCATCTTGCGGAGACTTGAAACTTGCTTGAGGAAGATAATCCATCAAATTGCAAGTTTGCTGTCTTTTTTTTTTTTGTTGCCAGTTATGTTATCATCACATTGCACATAGGTAGGATAATTTTGAAACATCTAACTGTTGGTGCATTCAAGGATGGTCTGACATCTGAGATTTAAGAGTTGGCTGCTGAACAGAAGAAAATCATTCAGCCATTTTTTCTAAAACACCAATTGTTTGTTTTTTGGATTAAACTTTCAAACTATGACATTCATAAAGTGCTTTTCTCAGCAGAGTCTGTACAATCAGGAGAGACTTACTGAAAAAAGTGATTATTTTTGACTTATTACTGAAAACAGGTTGATTAGACTCCATTATGAAATTATTCTATTTAGCCATTATTTTAATTGAAACTGGAAGGAGTCTAGACAGTTGTCGGGATGTAGACCTGAAAATTGAATTTGATAATGAAGAGACTTCTTCCAGAAGTTACATCTTCAGTTGAAGAACTGAACAGATGTGACCAGGAGCAGATTACTGAGAAACTCACTGGATTAGACCTTGAGTCTGGTTCAGTCTGGATCTGGCTGTGATGAACATAGAAGATGGCAAAAGCAGTCCAAAAAACTGTTTTATGTTCTCGCGACAAAAAAAGATGATGAATTAACACTCAAAGTCAGCTTATTGAGTGAAACATACACAAATACGATGAGAGTATGCATATAAAGTAGCTTTCCTGATCCAGTTTTAGCTAATTTTTTGGATGTTCGAACATCCTTGAATGCACCACTGAGGGGAGTTTTGAAAATGCTTCCTGTTCACAACTGCAGCCCGACACAATGATAACATAACTTTGTCAAAAAAGTAAAGGCGGTATATTGCTCATTGTGATGGATTACCTCTGTCGGGCAAGTCTCTGCAAGTTGATTTTCATATTGTACTGAAATTAATGAAAACCAAGTGCTGCCTGGAAGGGAGAAAATCAATCTAGAAACTTGTGGTATGATTCAGAACGAGGCCGACAATAAAGTAGAGTGCAAGCATTTTGTGATTAACAGACTAAAACTTGCAAAATCACCAGTGTGGAAGTTTAAGTAAAGCTTCTGTTGACCTTTCTCTTTTCTGTCTCTTCTCAGGATCACATCCCAGTCCCGTACCAACCGGATTCCAGCAGTAATCCCTCATCCACCACCTCCTCCACCCCGTCCTCCCCGGCCCCTCCCCTGCCCAGCAGTGCCACGCCCCCCTCACCACTACATCCCTCCCCACAGTCAGCGCGGCAACAGAAACAGTTCAACTTGACAGGTATTGATACATTTAAATATTTGAGAGGGTTGTCACAGAGGAAGCAACGAATCCTTAGCCTTGATATCAATATATGCAATATCCATCTCGGATAAACAGGAAGTACTAATAACTAATTTGACATGACTTTCGACAAATATGGGCAAAAAAACAAAACAGGGCTCAAGTTGTCGTCCGCAGCTAGCTCACTGACTCCTGACTCCACGGCAACATTATGCTTCTGGCTTGCATCCCCGACAGTATTATGGGAACCGTGGTTCCAAAACTTAAACGTGATTATCCCAAATAGAAGTTGAAAAAAAAAACACAATAGGAGTCCACATGACTTCAGATCAAACTCCAGCTCTCCTTTTGTCTCTTTCCGCAGCCTCCAGTTATTTCAAATACAAACAACAGTTCATCTTCCCAGGTAAGCACCTCATAATTGATCATTACCTATAATGCACTGCAACCAGCCCAGGAAAAGTAAGGAGGAGGAGGGCTCTTTTGATGTTGGTGGTGAATTTCATCTCCTCACCTTGGCCTGCATTAAGACTCTCGGCCCCTACACCCACTCATTGCTTGTCTCATTTGGGCCCCCTAATGATTTGTCAGTGCCCAGACTCTTTGCTTTTGCCCACACTGGTACCGCACAGTCTTTGCTCATTTGGCAGGTTATTACAGCAGAGACAACCTGGAGTGGTGTGAGGGAACGAATGAGGTGTAATTGAGATCTGGGGAGACAGGTTTTCTGGTAATGCATAAATATACAGCACGCAGCGTGGTACCCAGGTTCTGATTATTGTAGCCACACATACGGTTGTCTGTTTTTCAGCTAAATTACATCCGCTACCTTTATGAGCCGCATAACAACACGGTCAAACACTACCACTTACTGTTAGGCCCATCAATCTAAAACCATTAAGCTGGAAGTGGAACTAATGCCACATTCACGTCATATTACATTTACTGTAAATGCCAGCTCTTGTTTAGAAAAGAAAAGAAAGCAAAAAACAAAAACATTTGCATAAGCCTCCCAGGGGCAATTACAGTATGATTAAAAATGTATTCATTTATTGTCTTCGCACAAGTGCTCATTTTCGGTGTCACAAGGGGCTCGAGCATGTCCCAGCGTACATTTTTGGTAGAAAGTAGGAATACCCTGCAGAAGCTGTCAGTCTGTCACAGGGTTCACAGAAGACCGACTGGCTCAGATTCACACCATTGGCCAATTTAGAGCCAATCCTCCTGGCTTGCTGGTCTTTGGAGTAAATCCATGCAAACATCCATGCAGGCTCCACACAGAAAACAAAACCACGTCCTTCTTGCTGTGAGGCGACGGTGCCAGCTACTAATGCACCGTGCCACAAAGGGAATGTTTTTTTGTGGCTCCCACTTTGTGTCACAAATTGTCAGAGTGTGCCAACACAGGCGGCAAGCGTGGCAGCGAATCCTCTGATGTCTTTCAGAGGTAGATGCAACACAACAGCTGACCTCACTCATCTCCCATGTCGAACAGAGGTGCTTCCAAAGACGAACAGACAATTCAACCTGCTGCTTCTCTTTCTCTGATAATACGACATGCTGTATGTGCTGTACGTCCGCTTATGGTGATCAAATTAAACATGCTTTTTCTACATGCTTTAAGGACGCATACTGTGAAGGTGCAGCAAAGTGATGTCACATTGCCACACAGCAACACTTATGTTGTATCTATCCATACCACACAGCGTGCCACCGTGTGATTGATATTTCCATACAAATTATGTCAAGAAAGAAATATAGCATTTCAATACGGTCAGCAGAATGTGAGGTGTTTCTATTGTACAGCTAGCATTTTCTTCGTTGTCTAATGCACACCAGGTGTGTAGAAAAATACATGTAAAAAGCCGTGTTGAATTCCAGCACACTGTCACCCAAGTGTTTTGAAAATGCAGTGTTTTAGTCATGAACCTTTGTCAGGCATGAAACGCACAATATATTCACACTATATCATTATATTGTGAATTTGATGCCTGACAAATGTCTGTAACTGAGATGTTGTGCTAACCTAGTGCTGACAGTGTGTGATAAATTCCATACATTCCCTTGCTGCTGTCAAGCCAGTAAAAAAGACTTGTTGTTGATTTGATAATGCCAAAGAATAATCATCAACGAGGTATTTTGATATCAAGTAAATCTGAAAAATCTGGAAATCTTACCCTAGCCTCTAAAATCTCTAAAACACCAGGACACACCAGGTAAGTTTTTTCCAAACAGTGTGCCAAGCAATTTCTTTGTTGGCATAACCAACATCACTCCTCCAGATGTGATGGATGGCAAGAGGTCCAGAGATTGATTTTGATTAAAGAGAGTATATTTTAGATGCCAGTAAATACCTTCGACGTAGGTTTTGATTTATAGTTCGGCATCAGATTTCACCCACTGATAACACCACCGCAGCACTAGATGAGTGTATCGTACATGGTCAGGCCGTATCATGCTTTAATTATATTGTAACAGTTTATATTCTTTAATTTACTCCGTGATGTGAGCAGCAGTGAGAAGGTTCATTTAGGTTCTTTCTTTCATGATATGATAGAGAGTGACGATATCTGTGAGCAGAGAGTTTGCAGTGGAGATGGCTTTGCTACATGTGTGTCACTGAAAAGGAGAAGACCACTGAGCCTTTCTTCACCTTACCTAATATTGTGTTCACAATCAAAAATCTCGGTATCAGAAACTTGTAGGAGAAAACACAAGCAGCCCAGGCTGACCAATCACAGGTTTTGCAGTCTCTATGTGGTACCTCTGTAGCCACCGTAGCTCCAGGTTAAGATGGAGATACGTCTATACTACCTGTAACTGATATCTTTTCTAAACAACGTTAAAAAGAATTTAATACTGAATGCAACTTAATTCTAATTTGTTGGTTTGATATTTTGTGACTCTAATATCTCCAGATGTTGCTCCAGAAGCTCCTCCAAGCAGAGCACCGCAGGTCATCCTGCACCCTGTCCTGTCTGAACCAGGGTGAGTAGAATCTATTACGCAAGTAATTCAATAAAACCATATTTCTACCTTTAAGGAAATTAAGAAAGTACTTCTGATCTTCATCAGGCCCATGTCTCCTCTCAGTTATCTTCCTCTCATCTGCATGCTCCCTCGTCTCCTTCTTCCTCCTCTCCTTCTCTTGGCTGCTGGTCAGAGGCCAAGTCAAACTTATTGGAGCACAGATATTTGGGTGACAATTTCAATGCGAGGGCCGACATGACGAATATTCAGAGACTAATGTTAGCATGACCTTTAGTTCACGCTACACTTGCGATGCCAACTGGATTTTCACTGGCTCTTTGAGGAAGCCAGTGGTCACGGGAAAACAACCGGAAGAGGAGGAGGAGTGATGAGATGCCTTTCGACCCAGATGTTAATTAGATTAGGATCTCAATCTATCACAAGAAACAGGGCAAGAGAACCTCCATCTATAGGCGGATGGTCAATTGTGATGAAATATGGGCCGCGCCCATAGATTGTAATGGTTTAATCAATAGCAAATAATGCCACTCTTAATTTTATTTTCGAAATATCAACATGGTCTTGAAAGGATCCCAGATAGAGGAAGGCAAAGGGTATGAGTTTTTAAATTAAGGTATAGGGCATTGGGTTGTACATGCTGGTGATGTATTTGGATGACAAAAAAACACAAGATGTGTTTGATGTCATATGCCTGTAGCAGCTGCCAGCTTTGAGATAAAAAATGGAAAGCAATGTCTGGAAATAATATGAATCAGAAGAAAATATAAGACTACAAATAATGGTATGCACACATCACAGTGGGCTCCATATGTGTTTGAATAGAATGGGATTATTTGAGGTGTAGTGCAACATTCATTACCATAATCATTATGATGAGGCATAAAGATTATTTTCTGTATGTTCGGATCATATTCAGCCATTGAACTGTAAAGCTTTACTGCCGGTTTTGCACAAGGCGCGACAAATGCATGTAGGAATTCTGTTTTTTAAGGCAGCAAAGCAGCAGAGATGATCAGGCCAAGACAGGCTTGTCTCTGTATGTACACTGGGGCTGATTGCAAGTGAGTTGCAGCTGTGTAGGCAATTGATGTCAATGGGAGGGAAACTCAGTGAAGGCAAGATGGTAATTTTCATATATGGGACATAATAGACATGGGATGTAATAATAGATATATATGAAACAATTTCTATTTCATTGGGTGGGACAGAAAAAAAAAGTGTGCATGAAACTCACCATGAAACAATGATTTTGTTGTCAATCCTTCAACAATTACCACTCCCATGTAGCTTTGACAGCTACGACTTGGATATAATTGTGTTGTTTGCCAATAAACTGTAATAATCATGGTTTAATCTTTATCTAAAATTACGTTTTCAGTACAGCAGTAGACTAGATAACCATTTAGCTTGATACTGATTTAGATACCCCTTTTAGGGCCATGTTTTACCTCCTCAAAAACAGCATGAAAGAAACCTCCTATAAACTAATACATTATGTCAGGCTGAGGCTAGTGGGGGCCAGTTTTCGGTTCAATGGTGAAAGTTAAATCAAGTACAGTAAGTGATAGTTTGCCAATATGTTGAGGTGTTTGTTTGTTTGTGTAGGGCTGCATCAGAACGGACCAAAATGCCCCAAACAGTTTGATTACAGAGGCAAAGAATCTCTGAAACATGTATGTCTTAAAGTCTCTCACAAATATTGGATGAATCTGGTGACTGTGACAGTCAGGTTACTGAATCCAAACTGATCAATGACCACTTATTTCGTGATGATGAAAAGGTAAAGAGTGGAAGGGCAATAAAAATAGTGTTGAATGGTAAGAGAATGCCTTTGGTTCACTTACCTACGGCAGGTTTCCTTCTGGTCATTGAATTTCTGGATAACATTGATTTTTTTAAAGGTGTACTCCAAGCAGAAAAGGAGTGCACACATCAAATATTTAAATAGAATACAGTAGCTCATTCTGCAAGCTAACCTCCTGATCCCCACTGGGATCAGTCAATAAAAGCATCACATTATTTACCATTGCTTCTCTAGAGCTGAGGAAATATACCAGTGGTTCTAAATCAAGGCAGCCATATGCCCCTAAATATTCAAAAATTAGATAATGAAGACATCTCCTGAAAAAAGGGTGAAAACATACATGAAAAAAAACTACTCATTACTATATCTCTAGATGGACAATTTTACTATTCTGCTTTTCTCACTCTCACCGTCTCTCGTTCTCTGCCTTTTGACGAATGTGAATACATTAGCGCGCTTATGAAACCCATATTCCTCTGATTTAATTAATGCTATTGTCCCTCCTTTCCCACATCTTTGTATGCTCTTGCAGTGGCAGCTGGCAGATTTCTTTGGCCTTAATGGCCTCATCCCAGGGTTAATGAGGGCCTGTCTCAGACCCCAACACCCGAGAGGTACCCCTCATTAGAGCAGAGATCGAACCGGTGGTAGGGGCCCTCGGCGCCACAGGAATCACATTATTTTATACACTGCCTCACCTGTGGTCTTTGCCCAGAGTCCAGGATTGCTTTACGAAACAGTGTTAATATACCACAGAGAGGTTGTGAGAGGTTACACGCTGGTGTTAGACAGCCAGTTATGTGAACGGAGGAGGATGGGCTGAAGAGGAGAAGTGGGTTCATTTGTGTTGTGTCCTTGGCACCTATGGTGTAGGTGACAGTGTACATGCCGGGGTCAGAAATTAATAGGGGCTCAGGGCGCAAATGCACTTGAAAGTTCATAAAACGAAATTAAAATTAGAGTCAGAAAATGCCGCTAGTAATTAGGAGTGCCCTTTTCCTGTACACGTTTTATTCATTTATTTGTCAAATAGTCTTGATGTGAGTGTGCTCTTACCACCTGTGGACCGCTGCAGGTGATCTACAGTATAAAAGCCTGTGGTCCAGTCATTCTCTCCAGTGTAATCTGGGCGTGAAAATATTTAGTAATATATAGAAACAAAATACAGAGCCTGATTGAGCGGAATAGTACCAAAGAAAATGCCAGCCCCACATAAAATTGTGTCAACAAAAATAAACAAGATGTTAAAATAATCAACAAATAAAGACTGGAGGATGGATTAGTTGGAAACCATGGAGAGGAAATCTTCTGTGATGTCAATTGCTGGAAAATGGCTCATGGTCATTAAAATGGCCTCAATAAAGGACCTTACTTAGAGCAAAGGGATTCTGCATCAAGGGAGTATCTCTTGTCTTCGGTGTCTTGGTAAACAAACAAACTGAAAATGTTACCTGCTCGCAAAATAGGCAGCTTCAAAATCCAGCCATGCAGTTTTATTGCGTTGTGTAAAAATGATCTAATGATTAAAAAGTCCAACTAAAATCAGTGGCAAACAGTTCAGTCCCTCAGAGTTTTAGCAGTGCTCACAGATTTAAGTTCTCAGTTCTCTTAAATATACAAGACACAGGTGCAATCAATGAGCAGTCAGTTCAATTAAGTAGCAGCAGAATGTACTTCAGCGTCACAGCCTACAATCATGAAGGTCCACATATAGATTTGCCCTGATTGATCACAGGTGTAGGTCCCAGATACCACAATTACATTAGCATATACACACAAGATGTAAAGTTTGAAAATCAAGCACGAGTTAGTTTATCAATCAATACAATGTAATATAATACATGTGATAAAAATTACTCAAAAGATTTGGACTCATAGTTTAAAGGGGAACTCCACAGATTTTACACATCAAAGTCTGTTTACAGGACTACCGCATACATGTATATGAAAAAAAGTCGTATAAAGCCTTTTGTGGCTCCAGACGGAGCTAAATGCATGAAATCTGATATAAATTGCCTCAGGTGAGTCAGCGTTGATTAGGGTTGAAGACTATAAGTTTGAAAATGAAAAAAACATGTGGAGTTGTGGAATGGAGAAAAAAGGTGAGCTTACCAGGCCTCTGTCGGCCGCACCTCATCTCTGCCTGAGGCTAGTGGCTTGAGGCTTACATTGGCATATGGCATATGCTGTTAGCATAACACCGATTTTGATCCTTTTTTTAAACTGTCCATTGTGAGTCTGAACATGGAGTGCATATACAGTATATAAGTGTAGTTAACATGCCTACACAAAGGAAAGGTATTACAATCACTACACCACTATTCAGCCATATCGTTCAACTATTAAGTTCAAGACATGAACAATAATAAATCCACAAGTAACCAACATACTTAATGACCATCAATCCTTAATAAAAATAGTTACACTAACCAAGCAAGATTGACACTTAACACAGAAGGTCTAATGTTAAAATCCCCCAATCTACTGCTTATAGGGTTATGTTGTATATCCAGTTCGTCTTTCTTCAAATGACTTTCCTTTCATAATCTCCACTCCCAGAGGGAGCAACTATCTTATTATCTAACGTTGCAGCTGTACTAATCAATCAAGACTGCAACATTGGTAGGATACTAGACATAAAAAATGGATCAGTCACACTTCATTAGGGCAATAAAGAACCAAAACCTGATCTATGGAGCAAAACATTTAATAAAAGCAAAACAAAAATCACGTAGCCTTGTCAGTTATATGTGAGACCTACTTTCTTAACGTTGTTTTCTCATGAATTTATTTCTACATCTGTTCTTCTTGCTTTTAGGAATGAGGGCAACCCTTTACTTCAAATCGAAGTCGAACCTACATCTGATGTGAGTCCTTGTTTTGATCTCTACGCGTGACCTTTGCGATGCTTTTGAATGTATGTGAACGAAAGCTTTTCATTCATTACGCTGCTTTTGTCAGTAATGTCAGTGTGAAATTACTTCCCAATGAATCCCAATGAAGACAAAATGCCACTCTCACCGTCACTTGTCGCAGTTCATTCGCGATGTTCTCTCATTTAGCATAATTTGGCTCAGCTCTCTGAAGAGCCTCCAGGTAAGTTATGCGTCGAAAGCAGCAAGAAGGGGGGAAAAAAACACAGCTCTGCTGATCGTCATCGCTGTTCCAGTAACAATGATATATTTTGAGAAGATGTGATGCAGATTGCCTTGAATAATATTCCAGCAAGCGTCTTTGAATAGGTCATTTTCACTCCTGCGGTACATTATATTTAAAATCAAATCAGAATAAATCAGCCAGCTCCCCCCTCTGGCTGTTTTCCCTTTTCATAACTCTCTGTTTTTTTATTGGTAATGGCCTAAACAGCAGTCATTATTTCAAACCCAGCCAGCTTGAGAAAAATTATATGCTATTTTGTATAGAGGCAAGATAAAAGTATGTGGGTTTTTTTTACATACTGCATGTGTCAGAGCATATGAAGGATTTTAACAGTCCTGACTACATATTTATTGATGACCTCTAATACATAGATTTATGGAGTATATAGCTTGGAAAGACAAGAGATTTATTCAGAATCAGAATCAGAATCAGAATCAAATTTGTTGCCAAGTAGGTTTGCACATACAAGGAATTTGACTTGATATATTGATGCATGACATATAAACATGGTAAGTAGAAAAAAATGTAAGA
>NTHP01000178.1:262588-288906 GCA_003416845.1 Oplegnathus fasciatus | reverse complement strand
GGGAAAAGGTGACAGCAAGTACTGCGAGTCAGAAGCATAGCTTAAATATATAAAATAGACAATAAAAATATGACAAGATATTGTAGAATAAAATAAAATAAAGATATAGACATAGACAATATGTACAATATGGCTTATTTAAATGACTGTACAGATTTATATAGGATTTATATTTTCTTATGACTTCACTGCCATGCAACGTCGGAGTCAGAAATGAACTAAAATTCATTCGATATGTAGCAATGTACAAAAATAACATGACACCACAAGGCACTGCAATCAGCAGATAAACAATTATGCATGTTTATTACCTCTGAAACTCCTACTTGGTTTGGAGGAGGTTTTAACAGATTGTAATCCTCCAGCTGTTGAATGGCATTTGTCAGAATATAAGCATTTGACATCTTGGTAGAATATTTTAACACCACCTCTTTGTGTTGTATAAGGGCATTTTAGTCACCATACTTGCAAATCTGTAAATCTATGAAATGCAGGCCTACAGCTACCAAAGAACAGTTCAATTTTGCCTCATCACAGAACGAGGAGGGCAACGACGAGGACTCCGGTGACGAGTTCGAGGAGATGAACCTGTCGCTCCTGTCGGCTCGCAACTTCCCGCGCAAGGCCAGCCAGACCAGCATCTTCCTGCAGGAGTGGGACATCCCGTTCGAGCAGCTGGAGATCGGGGAGATGATCGGTAAGGGGCGCTTTGGCAAAGTTTTCCACGGACGCTGGCACGGTGAGGTGGCCATCCGCTTGATCGACATCGAGCGCGACAACGAGGACCAGCTCAAAGCCTTCAAGCGTGAGGTGATGGCCTACCGCAACACTCGCCACGAGAACGTGGTGCTGTTTATGGGGGCCTGCATGAGCCCACCACATCTGGCCATCATCACCAGGTAAGGATAAAGACGTAACAGGTTGTGCCTGGAAATCAACTCTACAGGTGTTGTAGATTCAAGTTTAATGTCCCGAAACATCCCATTCTCCTTGCAAAAACGAATAAAACCATCAAACAGTGTTTTGCCTCAGTTGACTTAGAAAGTTTGTGTAGTATATATTATATACTAATCTTTACAGCATTCTGTTTTTGCAGTATATATGAAATCAACATACAGTACATACAGTACATTAAACACATGCGCAGACAGACATCAATCACACTGTGAGTGAGAAAACAATGTCTCTCTGAAGATTTAATACTGTCTCACCTCCATTTGGAGTGTATGTTATTTTTTCCAAGCACCTCCATTTGCCATCAACAACATGCTCAAAAATTGAGCGTATTTTAGTATGCATACTGACTTTTTTGAGTATACTCCAGTTTATTTTTCCAGTATACTTTTGGTTTTCAAGTTTGAACACACTACATACTCTACTCGCTTTAGCTTTGAAGCATCTGCTGCACAGTGCACAAAAAACCATATAAGAACGTGAGAGCAAATGTAATATAAGGAAGGCAATAAAGGCAAATATAACCATAAAATCATGAAAAGTTGAATACAATCATAAAAAGCAATATACTGTGAGTTTAAGAGAATGTATGCTATTGAATTTCAGCACTTACATGCAGTGTAGAGAGAATGCAGGATTATTCATAGATGTATCCAGAGGAAAAACAATCTGTCCATTGTAAGGGGCAAATATACTGCTGGAATTTATCAAAGGATATATAAATACAGTTATCTCTAAATATAATTGGATGATTGGATTTACTTTGGATATTTGGATATGGTATGAACAACACTGTAATCTCGAAAAATATCTCTATCAGTATAATTTTTTGCAGCCCAAATAAAAAATAACCATATTTGAAATGTAGAAAATTACATGTAAAACTGAAGAAGATAAAGGACTCTACAGCTGTATAATATGATGTGCAAAATGTGCATTACATTTGAAGTGTCAATAAAGCCTAACACTGCAATTGTGTTTTGGCCTGGAGGCGATCACTATTACTACTAAACTTTACGTATACACCATACACCATACAGAAAAGTATGCATTTATCGAAATAATTGAAAAATATTTATGCATGTTGAATTAATACTTTTCCAGTGTCAACAAATTTGCAAACATTTCCACATAGGTAATTTGGTCTTCCGAGTGGGGAGAAAGCGGATGAAAAATGTCTTGAATAAACAAATTGTTCCTCATTTGTTTCTAGCCGACCACTGAGTCGCCTGAAAGTCGACATCACAGCTCTGAAATCTGCAGTTTGCTCTGCTTCTGAGCTCTGAGTGGTTGCTCTGTGGTTAGGTAGCGGTTTGGCCTCCAGAGCCGGTCCTTGTCCCCTGGGACTCATTTTAGATCAGCCACAAATCTGCCCCCCTCTGGGACAATGAGTTTAGAGTGGCTGACAATGAAGCGTGCAGAGGTTATGATTAGAACAGGCTGCTACTGTTGAATGGATGAACCACCCACACCCACAGCCCCTGCTGCATTTGTCTTAACTACAGTGCAACTGACTGCAGCGTAGGGTTGGAGTGAACTTGAATGAAATCTCTCACATAGTGAACAACTTTAATTATTTCGTGGATTAGTGTTCACATTTTTTGCAGCAAGTATTTTCTCATTTGTAACAAGGAGGACAGGACTGTGTTCTTGTCAAAGAGCATCACAAGGAATACGTTCTTGTTCAGTTAATTAGCACAGCTAATAATGTTCAAAAGGAAATTGTTCAGATATTTGCAACTCTCCCACTCTCATCAACACAGGCTGTGAACAAAGAAGGATGTCGCGCTAAAAGAATAATTTACCCTCTTTCTCTTTTCTGTTTTTGTTTAACAGAAATAAATTTGATAGTTTTTCTTCCATTCTCTATTAAGAAAGACAGAAAAGAGATGCAAGCGAGAGATTTCCATGCTGGATTCACTGTTTAAAAAATGCTTCAGGAAACTAAATGTAAAAATGACTCCATCCCTATTGCATTCACTGTGGTTGTAGATATCTTTTAAATAATGGATTGACTGATTAATTGACTGATTGAGTGAGATGTGTGATTGCAGCTGAAATTGTCACGAATGCAGGGGAGCTAATAGATGTCTGCTTCTCAGAAAATCTGCACTGCTGATTGCTGAAAATAATAGCAAATGTCAGTGCAACAGGTGGCTTTGTTATCCACCAATACTCTGCTTCTCCTATTACACAGTTTTGAAAAAAAAAGGGAACTAAAACATACAATCGTTATCATGCTCTCGCAGTCCAAAGTGCAACATGACAAACCTGTAAAATTAAAGTGTGGTTTATTGGTTTGTTAAGGATGAGAGTTTTCAGGTTGCATTAGTGCAAACATAAAAATTGATTGTTTCTTTTTCTTCGATTGTTTCATTTGTCATCTTGACTGTGGATCGATTTCGCCGACCGTACTGAACACAGGGTCAGCTGTGATGTTACTGCTGGCTTCCTGTATCTATGGATATGGCATAATTAGTCAGTTTCAAAGACATACGTGACTTTCAGTGTGTTGAGAAGGCCTCATTAGCTTTTCATCAGCTGAGCACCATGAAAGGCGGCATCTGTGTACTTAGTATGGCTTATGCACATCTGTTTGTCTTGGGATTTAGCCGCAATTGTTGTCATTAGACTCAATATTTACGTAAAGGTGTTGACTGAAGGGACACCAAAGCCATAAACCACATGTTTGTGTTGAACCGAGCCTGAGGGAAGAGAGCTACTAAAAATGCAGCAGCTCTCAGGTCAACTTTAGGAATGAATATGCATGAACTGTTGGCTTCAGGTCCTTTGTTGGTCACCTGCGTGGCACAGTCGGGGTTGAGGGCTTCAGGTGTGAGGCAGGGGGTGGTTGTAGAGCTGTCTATTAATATGCCGTTGTGATGGCACCCCTCCAGAAATATGACACCACCTCCACGAACCGCAGAGCAACAGCTTCACCCTGGCACAGAGTGGGCCCACGTTTCAGTTCAGAATGATGACATTTTATCCTCTAACAACATCTCAAACTGCACTAACTCACTGACACGGTCTCACACATGTGAACTTCAGAGTGGGTTTTGGTTAAAAGTGGCAAAAACACATTGAACATTAAAAGATGGCTGAAGTGAGTGCAGCAATGTGCGAACTGAGAAGATAAAGGGTATCTTGTGTCACAAGCTATTTACAAAGAGAGTATTTTAAAAGGTAAAACACTGTGTGTCAGTATTCCAATTATGAATGCTTTCACACCAGAAGTTCACTCTGAATCCAGGAGTGGATTGCTTAAAGATCTGCTAATATTTTGTATTTGAACATGGGTGGGAACCAAGAAACCGTACAAGAGACAGTGAAAAATTGGTTCCACTCCACAATCCACAATCCCACCCGTAGAAAATGGAAGTGTCAGGACATCATTAGTGGCATTGTTATTCAATGTTCACGCCATGTCGTACAGACTGTAAAAACACCATCCGCCTAGTTGTAATAACGAGTAGGAGATATGAGGAATTTCTGACCACTACAAATGTCCCAGAAAAGTGTCCATAACTTGGTGACAAAATAGCTACAAAGCAGTTCAGTGTAAATAAAATCTACTACCAAATTAAATGAGCTCTATAGCTTACACAGTGTGTTCTTATCTTATATTAACAAATCGCTACAAATATGCAACAAAAAAAAAGCTAATTTAGCCTAATTTCCATACTAAAGACTGAGGGTACGGTAAATTAATTCATATATCACCTTTCAACAACACGGCATCCAAAGTGCTTTACATAAGACATAGAAATGCCTTATGACCAGATATAAGAAGACACATATAAACAGGATTTAAAAGGAGTAAAGTAAAATAGAAGATGAAATAAGCTAAAATTGAATAAAACGGAACAAACTGAAGAATCAGTATTATATTGCAGTTCCAGTGCAGTGCAAGATATGAATGAATAGTTCCAGATTTGATTTATCAAAAGGCAGCGGCAGAGAAAAGCTTTAAGCGCCATTCAAGCCCAACTTCATGCTATTTGTTTGAACAAATAAAGAATTAGTGTGATCACAGGGTTGACCTGTGATGTTTGTCAAATGTTTTGAAGTTGATAAAATTATTACGTGAGTCAACAGAGTAAATTTAAATCTTGTCCTTGTCTTTTTCCCTCTCTCAGCTTGTGTAAAGGCAGGACACTTTATTCTGTGGTGCGGGATGCCAAGGTTGTCCTGGATGTTAACAAGACCAGACAGATCGCACAAGAGATGGTCAAGGTAAAAACAACTCAACGCTGATTCCCCAGAACACTTCTGCAGTAGACATCATATTACAGAAAAGTCACATCTCTCTCTCTCTGTCCTCAGGGGATGGGCTACCTCCACGCTAAGGGGATCTTACACAAAGACATGAAGTCAAAGAACGTGTTTTATGACAACGGCAAAGTCGTCATCACCGACTTTGGACTCTTCACCATATCTGGGGTTTTGCAGGCTGGCAGGTAATTATGGTCAATACACATCAGAGACAGGAGCACCTTTTTCAGCATTTGCAACACAGGAATTTACAGGAGTCAGACTGACATTATTATAACAGTATTGACACACATGGTGCAGGGAAGACAAAACATTGAGTGGACGTAAATAGGCTACATTTTCACAAAAAGACAGTGACTATATTCTTTGACAACAGTCGGCTCTATTTTTACATATTTTAACACCAGTATGTAAGTACTATGTTAATTTAAGACCATTAAACAAAGAGGACCAAATTGACAATGGCTAGCAGTCTCAGTGAACATAGAGTATTTTTAGTAATACAAACCTGCTTCTCTATTTCAACCAAAGTTTTAATCTTGTGTGAGCTTTTCTGCTCAGATGCATATTTGCTCTTGTCAAGGGCTGTTACTGGCTCCTATTTTCCCTGTCGCTTTCAAAACAAATAGACATGAAGGGGCAATTGGCGACTCTTTTTGACAGGAAACAACATGGATTATGGGTAATGAGATAGAGATGGTGCTACACTCAGACATACACAAGTGCGATCATTTACCTTAAATTGGTGTAAATCAAGTGAAAACTGTTTGTCTTCAGTCCATCTTTACCGTTGTCATGGAAGAAATTCCCACTTCTCCTCTTAAGAACACACACACACACAGTGTTAAAGAAAGGTGTTCAAAGAAAAAAAGAGTAACCAGGTCAAGAATGAGCAGAAAATTCAATAGTGGTTTGGTAAAGCTGGCAGTACAGAGAGTACAAACAGAAATGTCACACAAAGAAAACAGTGAATCACTGGTAATGATCAAAACGCTGTAAACTGGTACTCGCTCCACTATATAAAGTCCACAGATAGAGTATATTTTCTGTCATTTACCATTTCATGGCTGAGCAAACCAGTAATCACATATTGTATCCGCTTGAGGTTGACCTCATGAGGCCGTGATTTTCTTCATCCTTCCACAAACTGTTAGTGTGTAGTGAAAGCCTTTTGGAGACAGACCAGTGAGAGCAGCACGGTGAGCCATCTGAACACACATACATCTGCAGGCACAGCAGGATTATATTAACAGCAGTTGGTGGTTTGAGGGGGGATGAGGGGGGATGCCATACCCCTTATTAGCAAAATGACAAAAATGCATCCCCCTTGTTAACCTGCCATCCCTCCTCTCCATCCCCTTGTAGTGGAGAGCAGGCCTCTAACTTAAGGGTGTCCTGTCGTCCCAGGGATGGAAAAAAAAAAGATCAGGGAAAATATAAAGTAAATTTTGGGTCAGTCACGGGACAGAAGGCTGACCTACCCTAAAAAAAATACAACCGTGATTAAACCATAACATTAAACTCTGACAAAGTGGTCAATGTAGAATTGTGAGAGTTCACAATTCAAGAGTGTGCGAGCACTCTGTCACACACACTGACACGCGCACACACAGTGACACGATGAACTGAGACAGCGACACCTGAAAGCAGTGTACCTGTTGCGGGTGTCAGGCAGTTACCATGATGTCCCGATGTGGTGGTGGGATTTTGCGCTCTCTGGTGTCACTGGCAGCCCCCCCACCCCACCACCATCTGATTGACAGTATATAATTAGCATATATAATTAGCAAATTAAATAGCTGAATTAGTCTAAAATGTTACAAGATTTTACAAATCATACTGTTATGAAGAAGGCTTAAGTAGGCTACACAACATACAAAAATTGGTTGTGTTTTGTAAAAAGTTAAGATAGATAATGATATAATTATTTCTCAAGTGAGGCTGTTAGGGTAAGATGGTGGGAGAGCTGAATATTATGCACAATTTCGTGGTCCACCTAGATATCTGAATAGTGTTTTATAGCTCTGTCTACATATCCTACACATTATTTGCATGTGTTTACTGTCACTATATTGTTCAGCGCCCCTCATTTTAAAGGAATAGTTCAACATTATGAGCAATAATCTCATTTGCTTTCTTTCCGAGAGTTAGATGATAAGACTGATACCGCTCGCATATCAGTGCATTAACTATGGAACTAGGGCCAGGAGTCGATTAGCTTAGCTTAGTATTAAGACTGGAAACAGCTTGCCTGGCTCTGTTCAAAGGTAAAAAATCCACCTACCAGCACCTCTAAAGCTCACTAATGACCACGTTGCATTTGGTTTGTGTAATTCTAGTTAGTTGCCTGGCAACACCACTACGACAACAAGACTGGCTGGTATTTGTCAAGAAATAACAACAACATGTAACTTTACACATACATTTCTATTTGTGTAGAAAAAACGTGTTAATTAGTGAGCTTTAGAGATGCTGGCAGGTGGATCTGGCTACCTTTGGACAGAACCAGACTAGCTGTTTCCCCCTGTTTCCAGTAATGACATGGTCTGAAATTTAGGACCAATATCCAACAATGACACTGCTCCTACGGCCCACATCCACAAACTGTTAAAACACATATTTACCTCAAATTATGTACATCAGCATTTCTTTTCCTTGGCTGTGACTGGGTCGAGCCTCTCCTCCTCTTTTGAGGTTTTTTGATGCATAGAAGTGCCAGCACTAAGGCCAAAGCTGTGTATTGTTTTGCTACACATAGCGTTGATATAGTAGAGTATATCATGGATTGTGATCAAGACTTCATTAGACCCATCTTGCAGTGTAACTTTAGGAAATAAACAGACACACTGTAATGGTTTAAACACAAATAAAATGTATACTTGGATGATGTTATAGAAGTTGGCTGGAAATTGCACCAATATGCGATGGAACTGCAAAGCTTAAATGCCCACACTTTTATGAAACAATAATTGAAAAGCAACTGACTTATCTTATTATGGCTATCTGCAATGGCGATGTACTGTAATGAAAATGCAGCAATGTAACATCTTTAATGGCTTGGCAGCATGATACAGCAGACCAATAAACCCTGACAAGTCTCCATCTCCACGTTTTCTCTTTTTTGCAGCCGGAGAGAAGACAAACTGAGGATCCCCAACGGCTGGCTGTGTCACTTGGCCCCTGAAATCATCCAGCAGCTCTCTCCGGACACAGAGGAGGACAAGCTTCCCTTCTCCAAACAGTCAGATGTCTTTGCTTTTGGGTAGGTGTCCTCTCACCTGATGCCCTTCTGTTTGTTTGTCCAGACAATACCGGAGCCTGATGTTGAACAATCATAGCCCACTGTTGACAGAGAGAGGTTTACAAACCCCAAATATATGTGTAAATTCAATGAATTCTTACTTACTCTCACCGGTGTCCTAAAACTCCACATCACATGACAAAGAGGCAACTCTCATTAACAGGTTTTCAGATCTCATTATAGATACAGAGTTTCAGAGTACAGTTGCTTCTGTTATTGTCAGACTTTAGATATCCAACTCATAACCATTTAATGAGAGCAGGATTAACAATTTTAAAACTAAATTCCTTAAAATGATCAGATTTTGACATAGACTCCACTTAGTCCCATATACCAGATTACAGGGAAGATCCCATATTCTCAGGAACCGTGAAGACCCCTGACTCGTATATCCTTTATGAATGGATCCCTTGGTTATGATGGCACTGAGGGAGGAAATGGTGCACAAATAAGCACTGGCAGCTGGAAGACAGAAGCTGATTGGAGTAGATAAAGAGCACACTGATTCATGTTTGGTTCCCCCGTGTGGGTGTGAGAGACGGCTCGTAAGCTTAGTTACTCGAATGATGCAAACCAAGAGAGAGTTACCTTTAAACTGATTGGATAATTGCAGGAAGAGGGTAAAATGTGTGAATGTTGAGGAGCCGAAAGACGTCAAGTAATGGATCAGGCAGGAGGAGAGAAGCAAAGAGTGAAGGAGAAAGATTTACAAATGAAGCTGTGTTTCTGATTGAACCTCTGCTAAATTTCATCTCATGGAAGCTTTCACATTTGGCCTTCCAAACATCTGGTGTCTGGTGGAGTGTTTACAAGGTGAAAGTCTCAGCTGCACAGGAGGTGATGAAGTTTTATGTTATGTTGTGTTTATGTTTATGTGTTGTGAGATTTGGTGGCTGTGTAGAAATTATAACTCCATTAACAGTTCACCATCTTAAATTCTTCCCTTTTACTTATTAGTGGCAAAATGAATTGTACCAGTTAATATTGTTATATTATTTTGAGATATTGCGGGGAGTGCGTTGCAATCAATTTTTCTCTTAGTGAACGGTAGGGGCCAAAGAAACTATTTATAATGCTGGGGAGAGCCTTGCTTTTGAAAAGTTTGAGTGAAAACCAATAATCAGACCCCTCCAATTATTTTCATACAGTCCCTAAAGAGAAGACAGTCAAATGCATTACTGCAATTTGATGTGATGATTGGTAACCTGGTGCCAAAACTTTGATATGTATTTACCATTTTACGTCAGGTATGTTACATTTTTGAGCAAAATTACACCTTAGATTCTGCTCAAATTCCTCAATGAGTCCATCTTGATTGGTTTTCAACTGGACTGACGTCCTTGTGACAAATTCTGCTTTAAAATAGGACCAGGTGTGCAGGCTCTACTATGCACCCAGGCTTTGTTTAGTCGACTGAGAGCAGTTGAAATAAGGTAAATGTATCTCTCAGGAAACTCAGTTTCTGGCCACATTACAGCACCCATAGACTACTGAGTGTCTTTAATGTCATATGGATCATTGTTAATTCTGATGGCCTTTACATTTTCATGCTATGAAGTTTTTTTTCTCGTGGTTTGTTTGCCACTCTGATGCGCTGATGAGGGTGTTACTTGGAAATGTATTTCTGTACATTAAAAATAATCAGTTGGATTAACATGAAAGAAATATGTACATCGGTTGCACATATTAAAATTATGTTTACTGAAATTATTTACTTTTCCAACTTCTTGAAGTTTAAGAGAAATTAGGGCATTTCCCGCCTACAGTGCCAGCCACTCAGAATTCTGGCTCCCAGCCGGAGGCTCTTTGGCTGCCAGCCGGCTGGGGTCCAGTTTCAAGCCATTTTCCAGCCACTAGGAGTCTCCCCCCCTTCTCCTGTCTCCTGACAGGGTGTGTCTAGATTCCACCGTAAACAGGGCCATTTATTTAATTACAGGGTACCGCCATGAGAAGCCGCTTCCTTCACAAAAACACATCCACACATAAACCAATGTGTAACAGCCCACTGCATGTTTCTTTGTGTAGGTCATGGTTTGGACCAGTGGTGGCTGGTAACCAAAAATTGGAGAGGACTGGAGGAAAACCAATCCACGGCGTCATAATATTTTACCAGTAGTGGAATGTAACTAAGTACATTTACTCAATTACTGTATTTAAGTACAATTTTGACATACTTTTACTTGAGTATTTCCATTTAATACTAGTTTACACTTCTACTCCACTACATTTCAGAGGCAAATAATGTACTTTTTACTCTTTTTGTGGGGCGCCAGGGGAAGCCTGCCTAGGGCACTGAATGTGCTAGGTCCTGCTCTTTGTAACTTGTTTTTTAAAAGTAACATATAAATAAAGTTATTATTATTACTATTATTATTGGCTGGAGGAACACCAGATATCTATTTTGAAAAAAAAAATCAAATGTTGACATTGGAAAATATTAGTGTAAGACTGTTCCATAAACTCTAAAAGCTCATCCTTTCATGAAACATTAAAGTTAACAAAGAATGGTTTAAAATATATTTTTCTAATGGCGAGTGAATGGTAACTAACATTTGCATTAGCTCAAGTTGCTTACTGGCAGATAAACTGGATAACAGCTTAGTAAAAATAATGTATCTCTAACATTGACTGATTTGACAAGTTTTAATTACCCTCACTGCGTAGAAAGCTTTGGAGGTCCATGACAAAAAAGTGTCCAACGGTCCTGTTGTTGAGCCTGTTCCCAGGAGGCAGGGCTTTCTATTTTGAACAAAACACAACTTCTTTCATTCATCATATTTGTAAATTGAACAATTCACCATCTCCCCCTTTTTCAGTGTAACAGGTAGTCCAAGTGTCCACTGCACTCATGACACAGTGCTAAGGTGCAAGAAGGCCGAAAACCTAAAATCTTGAGAAAGAAAGTTCTGCGCACTTTGGTAAAATCCTTTCAGTCTTAATCAAATGTTTGACAAAAGGGAATCTCTGAGCTCATAGATAGAAATCGCAGATACATAAAAAGGATCAGTTGAAGATGAGCCAGATCATTACAGGACTAGTTCAGCATTTTGGGAAATACACTTATTCACTTTCTTGTGGAGAATTAGATGAGAAGATAGATACCATACTCATTTGTGTACCGTAAATATGAAGCTACAGCCAGCAGCAGGTTAGCTTAGCTTAGCATAAAGACCTGAAACAGGGACTCTGTCCAAAGGTAACAAAATTCACCTTCCAAAGCCTGTAAAACTCAGTAATTAACATGTTATATCTCATTGGTTTAATCAATTCAATTGTACAAAAATCTAAATGTAAAAAAGACAAGTTGCGGTCTTGTTGGGGGTTATGTGCTGGACTATATTTTGGCTGGGAGCAGTAACTTTCAGTAACAGTAACTTCCTGTCGTCACCTTGAGTTTGCCCGGCAACCATCGGAGATACTTTTATTTTTGTACAGATTAAACAAACCAGATATAACATGTTAATATTTATGAGCTTTTATGAGCTTTAGAGATGCTAGTAGGCAGGTAATGGAGGCAGGCTGTTGGCTTTAGCTTCATATTTAACATACAAACACAAGAGTGGTATCAATCTTTTCATCTAACTCTCTGCAATGTAGTGTATTTTCCAATGTCAAACTATTCCTTTAACACGTAACACCCAAAGGAGGTATGAAAATACATTGTCAATAATCATTAATATTGCAATAGATATTGATATTAGAGATAAAAGAAATACATTTATAGAACCGGCTTGGCAAAACTTCTCTATCCTGCATTGAGGCTGTTGTAGTATTCTTATCATTTTGTAAAATTGATAGGACCGGCTTACCTTGAATCTCATTCGTCAAAAATATGTGTATTTGACTCATTTTGACCCAAATCATCTCACTGACTCCCTTAGTTATTACAGTATATACAGATTGCTTTTCTGAGTGTCACTCAGGGTTCTCAAACCAAGGCGTCCTCCCCCTCCTCCTCTAAAGTCCAATTTTAAAATTGTCCTAAGTTGATTAAAATCCCCACGGCTCCTGTTCTTCCTCCGCAGCCATCACTGATTCATTTGTGGGGGTTGGACCCTGCTCTGTTGACTCCTATAGCACAATTGCATTTTCAGATGGTCCCCCATATGGAGGTTTTGTCGCTATATCATTGCATCACTATATATATCATTCTAAAGGGAAGGAGAGTGCAGCGTTGGCGCACAATGTCCAGCTGCTCTGTTACCCTTTGTGTTACCTAGAGGTGACCCCCATGGCTGTTTTACATATTCATCAACAATCAGCTGTCATTTTTTCCCCTACTCCTGGCAAAGAGCTATTTTTATACTTCTCAAACTTGACGTGCAGGAGGAGAATGAAAACAACCGATTATTTGCACAGGGAGGGTGCCGTATGCTATTTTTGCATGAGCAGTAATTAAAAATTGTGTTGTTTCTTTAACTTCTGCATGTAATTGGTCTTCAAAACTTGACATTGAAGACAAAATTCATCCACAAAATGTAAGTTTTTGCAGTTTTTTAGTCTGAAACCTGATCAAAACCATTGAGTTTGATGGTTTATAGCTGTTGTGACTAAAATCTTGCGAGGTAGTGTTAACACTGGCCCGGATATGAACGCTTCATAGTTGTGTTTTGAAGCAGTGGTATTCTACTCTTGACCAGACAGTCCAAAGCACTGACCCGCTCTGTTCCTCTGTCTTCACAGCACCATCTGGTACGAGTTACACGCACGTGAGTGGCCTTACAAGAGTCAGCCAGCAGAGGTGATCATATGGCAGATTGGCAGCGGGATGAAGCCCAACCTCGCCCAAACTGGCATGGGGAAGGAGATATCAGTAAGTTTTTCATTTTAATTTGTCGCAATGCATGACTCATTCTGTTTTTCAAATTTAAGTGAATGGCTCATTGAATCCTGGACTCACTTTGGTCCGACACGTTTTGTACACTTAAAAAAAATAAACTAACTTTGCATGATAAAGACAACAAGCAATCTGGGGCTGGATTCACAAAAGTGCTCTTAAAGTGGATCTCAAGACGATACCCAGGAACAAAGAATGTTTTTAGAAGAATGCTCGTGAGTGTAATTTCAGAAATTGAATTTGAATAAAAAAACTGGCATGAAATTCTGTGCTTGTATTAACAAGGTGTCAGGTCAGAGTTAGACGAAGGGTTTTCAGTCCCTGTCCTGGAAAATGGTGACACCTCTGCACCTCTCCCCCGGTGGTATTGGCCTTTTCCAGTTCAACATGTTCCGTTCTGTTCCTCCTTGGTTGCCTTCACCTTGCTAAACTCCTCCACCCCTCTCCTCTCTCTTTGAAACACCTCCAGTCTCCGTTTGAACAGACCTGGAAGTTTACCTGCTAATTCAGCATGCTCAGTCTCTTAAGTGGTGGCAAAGTTTTGCAGGTCACACGCTATCATTAGCTAGCATGTGTTTACACATCACACGATGAGGCCGTGATGAGTCACTTGTGTCAATCCAAATAAAACCCAACTCAGCATATGTTTCATATTCCTGACATTTTGGTTGAGCTCTTGTAGTTTAGCCAGATATGCTCTTGGTACAAAAACACTCTTAATTTTGCTACTTCAAGCTTAACGGCCAAACTACAATAACAAACTTATAGTTGTTTTCAGAACACCAGCATACACCTGTCCCTTTCACCTCCTGTAGTATCTTTGACTCATATCCCTCCCTCCACACCCCCACTTCAACTCGCACACCTCACAGTTTGAAAACCTCTGTTTTAGACTAAATCAGTATTTGAGAAAAGTATATCTTGGCTCAATTTTAGAAAGTAAATACAGGGACTGTTATTTGCACAACACTTACCCATTCAGTATTGATGCATTCCCTCTCATACATCTCAAGATGAAACCTGAAAACCTGGTATTTCATGTATTTTTGTCTTTTCCAGGACATTCTGCTTCTGTGCTGGGCGTACAAGCAGGAAGAGCGGCCCAGCTTCTCCAAGCTGGTAGATTTACTGGAAAAGTTGCCAAAACGGAACCGTCGCCTTTCCCACCCAGGGCACTTCTGGAAGTCAGCTGAGTATGTCAAATGAGTTAGGGACACAAAACAGCAAACAATCAGCAACTATTAAAAAAAAAAACAACAGCCGCCATAACTCTACATAAATAACCCACCTCCTTAAAGAATGCACTGAATCCAAAAGCCAGCCCAGTGATGAAAACTGCCCGTGCTGTGTGTATTTTCATGGAATGTTGGCATGTGTGTGTACAGATAAGTTGACTGTCCAGCTTCTCAAAGCAGTCGGGACTCATATTTTCTTTGGTTTAAACCATACAGGATATTTTTCCTTTATCTTTTTTGTCTTTTACTATTGACTTGATCCCTTCATAATATTTGATTTATTTCCTGGATGTATCTTGCTTGTAACTTTCCACTGATCACATCATCCTGGACTTAAAAAAAACACACATCTGAGTACAAATGTAGATTTTTTCCCCCCTCATGTCTTCTTTTTTTTGTTTTGAATGAATGTAACTGTTGTACATCGCACATTGTATATTTTCATTGTCTTGCCATTCCTTATGTCTGTCAACTATGTAGACCATTTTGTCAGTGTTACCTCATGGTCTCTCATGTGTGGATGTCTGTACAGGTTACGTGTTTGTCTCAAAAGCTTTATTTAACTTAAAAATGTCCTCTTATTTACACCGTACCATTTGAATGTGAAGAAGCCAGCCTCCCTGTTTGTGTGGGGATGTTTTGGCACGGTTCTTTGATGGGAGACTGTCCTCTGATCAGCCTGTGCTTTGAATATTGCCTGTGAACATAAGCGAGACGTTTGAACAATAACTTTGGGGAAATAAAGCCGCTGGTCAGACCAGGACTCTCACACTTGACGCTGTTCTGTGAAATCGCTGACACTTGAAATGTATCTCGTCAACTGTTGCAGAACTAATTACCCTTCAGAAATGCTATCACTGAGCCCCCCCATCCCCAATTTCCCAGAAATAAATGTATATTATTTTACTTTAAATAGCTAATGATAGATACAGAGTATAATAGATACAGATAAAAATCTACAGCTTGCTACTGTATAGTCAGTGCAGTAAGTTATTTTATTCAATCGATACATGAACTTTGTAGACCCTAATCAATGACACGTTAGCTTTCTGAGTAGTGTATGAAACTGTTTTATAACATAGTTTGGAAAACTAAATGGATCAAAGACCCGTTGCTAATGGGCCTGGGTCTGAGGACCAGAATGATTCAGATCCGTACAGGAAAAACAAGTTCTAAGATTCAAAGCTCTGTAATGATGTGACTGTTAGAGGCGTGGAGGGAGAGCACATGACCTTTAAAAAGGTAAAACGGAAACTCAAAGTAGTCAAAGTAAACGCTGAGTTCGTTTTTGGCAACATTGCTTAAAAGCAGAGTTGTAGTCACTTTGAATCGGAACTCTTCAAATTCACCCTGTCTCAGCTTGAATTTTTATCCAGTAAATCCTTATTTTCTTCTACTTTTATGCTGTGCACTTCTGAGAATCAGTATATTTTATTAACACTTCATCACATAAACAACGCATTAAGAGTAAAATGTTTTTAAATAGAGTACACCAGAAAGTAGAAATGTTTGAAGATTTACTCTTGCAAATCATTGCTAGCTACCTAAACAAATGTTTCAACCATCGATAAATTACTTCAATTAATCATTTAGAAATCAGCTGTATAAAGGTGTGTTCAGACTTAACGTAAAGGGAATTTTAGAGGCAGCTTGTTTCAAGGCAAACGCTAAAAGCGAGCCCTCAAATCAAAACATTTCCTGTTTATTTTACAAGAGAAAAACGCCAAAGGGTCTGGATGATAACAATCTGAGGCGTCGTACACACATAGACTGTATAGCACATTCCACACAAACACGTCTGTGCGTGCGGTTAGCTTGCTACAGCTGTATACGTACATATATAAAGTGAGGTGAAAATAATGCTTTATGTTTAGTCTGAACACACCTTCAGAACAAATGCTGTAGAACGTGTCCAGCAGGGGGATGACGGATGTCATTTCCTGTCACATGGGTAATTAAAGTAATGAACAATTACTATTTATGGAGGTCGTATGGGCTCTGTGTGACGTGCTGTAACTCTGTATTTTTACACTCTGAACAGAAAATGAATGTCGTTCATTAACTATTAGGATAATTGGCCAGATTTTCATAGTGTTGTTTTCTTTTTTTTTCTTTACTTGGACATAACCGCCTTTGGTTTTCATCTTTTATTGATTTATTTAACAAAACAGATTTTTTTCCTTGCCTTGGAATTAGCTAGGCTACTCTTGACTACAACACTGCTGAAAAGGTGACTGTGGAGGACAAATATCTTAAACTTGCCTTCTTTGTTTTTTAAATCTTGATCAATTTAATTTACACAAACGTAAAGTGTGAATCATTGGGTTCTTGGATTATAAAGTTAAAGTAAGTAAGTAACTTCAATCTGGCTGAACTTTCCCTTTAACATATCAGAAAAGACATATCAGGATGCTGAAGACCACCCCAGGCCATTTTTCTACTTCATACTGTATATCATACTATATTTTAAATGTACGTTTTAGAGATACAGCAAATATGAATCATATCATCATGAATCGGAAGCTGTGGCGCCATTCGAGCTGTATACTGCTTTTGATTTTCTCTAGCCACGTCGAATAGATAGAGACAATCCAATCATGTTAAATAGCCATTTTCCACCTCATTATATAGACATCTGTGTGTGGCAAAATGCATACAAACAATCTGCTGCTGTTTTTTGGAGTCTGTCTGTCTATTTTGGAATTGCTGGGATTCAAATATTGTAAGTGGATCATTTATATTTGTACTGTTTACAACTTTCAAGTGCATGAGATGGACTATCAAAGATTGATTCTTGTTATGAAAAAAATAATCCTTCTACACTATATATAAAAAGTATGTGAGCATTTTTCTGATGAACTGTTGTCCATTGAGCAGTTTGATCTCAATACCTTATGAAGTTTTATGTCAGGCTTTGCAAAACTTTTCAACAGCTTTGTTTGGGAGAATGATTGTTTCAGAATATTTATAGATTATATAAATGATTAGACTAGCATTTAAATAAAAAAAGAGTTGCGACCTGTGCACATGCTAGAGTTGACAACAACCTGACTGGACAACAATCAAAGATCTAACATTAGTGCCAAGTGTACATAACAGATTGTAGACTATGTTTTATCGTCACTTGCCGTAATATCAGTATTCCTTGTGAATTTTTTGACTTCTTTCTTTTGAATGTACAAATTGTGTTGTGTTTTTTTGTTGTTTCTGTTTTCTGTTCATTTAAATTTCTTTTCCTCCATTTTCCTTCTAATTGCATAAGCATTGATGCTGTGTTGTTTCTTTTCCTTGATTCCGTCCTTGTATTGTAGATGATAGCTCCAAAAAGCTTGTATTTAATGATGCCTTATGGTCCATGGCTTAGTGATGAGTAGATTTTTGATCACAAGCTCTTTTATTTGCACTCATCCTTTACAAAGTGTATGACAATAAAAAGATGTTTTCATTTTGGACGTTTTCTGTTTCTTTTATGTCATCTTTTATCTTAGTCAACCCTTATCCATATTTTACTTTGGTTGAAATTTTTAACACGTCTTTGAAGAGCAAATTTAGTGTTGAGTCAGTGCTTAATACCTAATTAATTGTTCCAAGCATTTATGATTACTCAGGTTTCTTTTGTTGATGTAATCTGTTCTTGCAACTTTTAATGCTGTGTGTCCTCAAGTTTTAAATACTTAATTGATCCTCCATACAAAGCCTATTAAACACCCACCACCTGTAGGCTTGAAAGGTGGCTATTCAAAGGCCGTGCCTTCATCTTTCACAGGGAACAGTGGCTGTAGTCAGAGTTCATTCATGTCAGTTACAATGTTTTCTGATGGTTTTCATGGTGGGAGACAGTATAAATAACCAAAAAAATTCATAGGAACTTGTTAAAAGAATAGTTTGACATTTTTGGAAATGGGGTTATTCGGTTTCTTGGCAAGAATTTAAAAAGAAGATTGATACCACTCTCGTATCTGTCTCATGTATGGATGTAAGAACCATATTCCTGAAGTCTTGTCGTCACCGTGTGGTTGCCAGGCAACAGTGGAGACTTTGGGAAGTCACTGCACCAGGCAAAGAAATAGTCCTGCCCCACAACCCCCTTAAAACCACAATCTGTCATTTTTACACTTCACTGAACTTCAGAGGTGCTGGTAGGCAGATTTTGTTACCTTTTGGACAGACCAGGCTAGCTGCCTTTATGCTCAGCTAAGCTAACTGGCTGTAGCTTTATATTTACCAGACAGATGTGAGAATGATGTCAGTATTCTCATCTAACTCTCAGCGAGAAAGAAAATAAGCACATTTCCCAAAATGTTAAGGCTTTTTTTTAAACAATTCTTCCAGCAAAAACAAAAGCGCTCCTCTTTTGTCAGTCCATAAACACGGTATATTCCAAGCACTCTGACACATTGACTAAAATTACTGCTTCCACTTGTTGCTTATGCAGTGAACATTTTGTAAAGTAAGCAGCAATTCTGCAGTTCTCTGTGAATGAAGAAATAGCGACCTAAAAAGACCTATTCACTTTCTATTTGCTGAAAAACACTCAGAGCTTTCACCACCATGAAAAGACTCAACACACACTGAGGTAAACAGTGTCCTCTTGTAGCAGGAAACCTTGTGAAAGTTGACAAATAAAAATGACTGACCAATCCTAAACAAGCTCCACTAATCAAACTGTTATGTTAAGGACGAGGTTAGAGACGTCTACATTTTAAGTATTTATTTTTACTTTTCCTTTGAGAGTACCTGTTTCCATGACATCCATGAACTGAACTTGGCTGAGTTCATCATTCTGGAGACCTTCAACCTGCATGCAGGAACATAACATCCATAAGTTTATCTTACTGAAAGCATGAAAAATAGTACAATTCTCCTGAAACCAAACTATCTCTTTAAGTAACGTACAGTATGAACTTATTAACCTGTGTTAGAGATGAACAGTCTGCAGTGATAGCGCTTGTTGCCTCTGATACAACCCTAATACCTTTTTTTTAACAAATAATAGACAGCAATATGGAATTGACATAAAAAGAGTAATGCATGTAATCAGAACGGAACCAACAGAAATGTCTGGTAAAATATCACCACCATGCAAAATTTTGTAATAAAACTGCTTTGTTATTCATTTCTTTAGTTAAGAGCTGGGAAAAGTGATCTTCAAGACCCCATTTACACTGGGCATAAAAATGGGATCTGTATTTGGATTTCCTATCTGGATAATGTAAATTGCACGTTAATGCAAGGTGTAAAGAATTCACTGTGATCATAATGTGATTGGTTTGGCCAGACCGCATTGTGATTGGATCTCAGCTGGGTGTAAACCCAATCTGTATAAAAGTTTTTTTTTAAATCCACAAAGGTCAGCAGGTTGAAAGGTCAGCTAACTCCTCCTCCTCCTGCCATCTTAAACAAGCCCAGCAAACGCTAGAAGTAGTAGCTAGCAAGTCTGACCTTGGAAAAAGGGATTTTGTGATCATATCACAATGCGCAAATTAGTTATGTGTGGCTGGCGAACAAACATGTTGCATCCCAGGCCAAGAGAAGCAATGCTATGGACATTTTTATTCACTCTTTGCAAGGAAGACTTGCTAGCTACTACCTGTGGCTTTTGCTGGGCTTGCTTAAAGGACATGTCAGAATTTTTTTTAAGTCTGTTTATCTGAAGAATATGAGGCTTCAGCAGTCTAAGTCACATCAAGTAGATATCTTTCAAAGTTACAGTCTATTTAGAATAAAATTCCATCTTTGTGTCCACAGTGTATCCACAAACTTTGGAATACATTTTTGTGCAAAGCAAGGACTATGGATTTTGTCCCCCCTCACTTTGTCCCCTATCTAATGGCCAGTAAGAACAGAAGGAATGATCACAACAAGCAAAACCTGTTTCAGTGTTAATATGGGCACCCGACTATTGTTTTAAGACAGACTTGAAAAAGTGTGAACCTATCCTTGAAGCTGGCAGGAAGAGGCAGAAGTAGGTGACCTTTCAACCCTCTGGGTGGATTATTCTTATTATGGATTATTATTATTTGCGATCCGATCACATGGTCTGGCTTATCGTGATCACAATGCGTTCTGCATGTACTTACACTGGCATCAACATGCGTTTTTCCCTATCCAGATAGGATATCCACATAAAGATCATATGTTAATACCAGGTGTAAATAGAGTCTCTGATACGAATAAACAACTCTCTCATCTTCCCACAACTCTGTATATAATGGTCATTTAGTTTAACTTGGCTAGAAGCTCATTCAATGCAGATGTTAGAAAACCATAGTGGTGCCAAGGAAATTGAATATGTCCACGTTTTACACTTTAAAAATTGGTTTTAATTTCTAAATTTAGGTTGAAAGTGTCAATCAGTGACACTGTTCAAACAGTACAAATAACAAGATCTGGTGTGTTCCTGTCTCCGTGAATGTGCTGGTATATGGAGAACAGTGTGTGCATGCTTGTGTGTGTGTGTGTGTTTGTATGGCATACAGTGTCCGACCTGTGAGTCACTGGTTGAAGGGGAGAGAGTGAGTTAGTGAGGGCATGGAGCGGGAAAATGGAACAATAGATAAATAGATGGACAGATGAGAGCTCTACCCGTCTCCACAGCCAGTCCTCCTCCTTCTTCTTCTATACCTCCACCTCCGAAGTCCAGCCTTGGCCACTGAAGCGTAAAAAATCCACATCACCCAATCTCAGGGAGGCTGGAGCCCATCAGAGCATGAATGTTTGGTTTCTGTCGAGATTCTTCAAAGTGTTAAAACCTGATAAGGTTCAGTGCATTTCTCGTTACAGTACATACAGACGCAAAGAACAAAAATAAAAACAATTGGGATTCAAGAGACCAGATATTGCATTTACAGGCTGATATAATGGATAATACAATCATCTTGAGTCATGTCATGAAATGATAATAAATAAAATATAATAAAATCCAAATTAAAATTACATGTTGACATGTTCCTAAAAAATGAAAGCACCAGTGTAGCTCCCCAACAAATCCCAAGGGATCAAAAGATTAATGGCTCCACAGCGTCACAAACTGATGCTCAGGTTCATGAACAAACTGTGCTGAGATCATTTCAGCTCTCAGTATTTATAGTTACAGCTGTGGTTATATAATAATTACAGGTGAAATGAAAAAACACATGGATTTACGAAAAAAAAAGGAAAGAAGGGAAGAAAATGTAACTAGAAAGCTGAACGTGAGTCCAAAGAAATACATTAATGGGGATCATTAATGTATTTATGTTTGTCCTGATGGTTGCTCATGACCTTTTAGTTGAAACCTTTTTGATCTCTTCATGATATTTTGTTTGTCATCACCATTTTTCATTTAATCCATTTTGAAACTGTTGTACTGTCTGAGCTGAAAGGAAATATAAAAGCAACAAGGCTGCAGGTAATGAAACTTAATTTCTGAATTCTGTTCATACAACAGAGTAGCTGAGGAGAAGCTGAGGAGGAGAATAGAGGAGTTGGTCCTCATGGCAGCACCAAACAGAGACATCACATTTTTTAAAGAGAATAAAAGAAACTTGATTATATTATACAACAGTCAGTCGGGTATTGGCAGCAGAACTTTAACAAGGTAAACGGCAGAAAAGTTTCAACTCTCTAAAACGGTTGTGGTAAATGTGAGCAATTTGTAGCAACCATTCAACAATCACTGAAGGGAAAGAGGCATAAATGGAAAATCTGCTGCTAATAGTGGCCTCAAATGACAAGCATGCATTGCTGCCACTTGCTGTGTTGTGATTTAAAAGGTGTGGCTGTGGATGTTTTAGGAGAACTGGATGCCATGTTCCAAGATGGCACCTATTCATTCAAATGAAAGTTGCTTAATTGGTGCATATTTTTATGACATCACATGCCCCCCCTCCAAAAAAAAACAACAACTGAAAAAAACAGCATTGTTTGCTTCAGAAACGCACTTATTCGACGGCTAGACTATTTGTGCAGTCTGTTTATTCACCCCTAACAATGAACTCACTGTACAACCTTTAGCTTTAGCTAGCAAGCAACATACGCACCAACCAGTGCAGAGTTTGGAGTTTGTGTGTGTTTGTGTGTGTTTGTCTCAGCCTGATTCCTCCCTCTCCTTTTCCTTCTCATATCTTCGCTTCAGTCTGCGAATTTGCGTCTACTCATGTCTTTCCATTGGATTTGTGTGCATTCGTGCCGATTTGCTTCGCATCTGATGAACACACCTTCAGCCAGGTTGCCTAAATGGGATAACTTTAAAGCAAATTGCTGAAGAAAATCTTGATGAAGCAAAATTGTCGTGCCATCATCCTGTTTTTTATTTTTTAAAATTTTTTTTATTCCAGTACTGTGTTTGGCCACTGGGGCAAAATGGCAACAAGGCTGATTCTGCCAAATTTTAACCAGCTCTCCTAATACATCCATTGGTGTGACTCACACATTTTCTCTCTCTTGCTCTTACTATGCCATGGTTGTTGCTCTCTCCACCTACATGTAGTGTAAAAACTCACCACTGAGTGCAATAAGTTCTTCTGAAGGTTTTTAATAAGGTATTCTGGGAAATGTAGGATATCACTAAGATATGTAGAGGTAGGAAAGGCAAATTGTTAAAAGACACCTGAAAAATCTTCAGTGAATAACTTCGCACATTGAAGACATAACAATCTCAGAGGAGTTTCCTCTTCCTCTAGGACCTGGATTAGATTAATGAGGCTAATTACATCAAGTCAGTGTTTCACCTTCACAAACATGATGCAGGTCTACGAAAACACACACTGTATATGTCTTTGAAAATAGCCAATTTAGAGCAGCAGATTAGCTCTGCCATATAGCCTCAAAGGACTGTGGGGTTCTCTTTATTCAGTTAAAGACACCCACGTGGCTTATTATGCTGGAGATGTATTTCATTAGACCAGGGGTTTAGAAGACAGACAGAGAAAGAGAGAGACAGCGCATAAGCACTACAAAGAGTGCCATATAAGAAGGATGTCCTAAAGGTTCAGCTTTACTGAGCCCAAAGTCAAGCCAGTAAGGAAACGCTTGTTAAGCCTTGAGGCTAAGAAACATGCTGGCAACACCTGTATGTACATCGCAATAAATCCCACGCAGCTGTTGGCCTGATTCAGTGAGCAAATACATTTAACACTAATGCCAGAAATACTCTTGTTATCATATCAACTGGAAATGTCTTCCTGACTGAATAACTACAACCAGCGAGGCAGCCTGTCTGACATATCTGAGGGAGAAGTTTTTGGCGGTCAAACTGTGGTGATTTCACATCATGCTCAAGAGCCTAAGAGTGGTTGATTGTCTGACAACCACTTGGCAAACCCACACTGGTTTGAACTGTACATCCCAAAAATAAATCTTACATAATGCAAGAGGAGGGAGGATGTGACCCTGTCTTCCCCTCCAGCAGGCCCTATGCTGGCCCATCTGGCAGATAATATGCAACGACAGTGCCACTCAGACTCGCTAAGATCCATTGTGGTTTTCCTGGATGCAAAATTTGAATTGTGGTCTGCACAGTATGTGATGATAGATACTGTAGACTTTTTAACTCTAGTCTAGATCTAGTCTAATTTTTTCCTGTTGTTTTTTTTAGAAATGAATGCTGCTGTATTTACGTTCTTTTCTTTTTCCAATTATGTCACAATCATATGCGCAATTGGAATTTTTGGTGGTGTGCGGACCTCATTAGTGAATTAGTCCTGCATTTCTTTTTTAAAATCTGACCTTAAAAACCCTGAAAACTTGATGTTTCTATAAAATTAAATATTCATTAAAAAGTCAGCATCAACCAAAAAAGTTCACATAAAAAAAATGATGATAGTTATTATTTATTAAGAGTTCAAAGGAACAGCATTTTCAGAAATACCCTTATTTGCTTTCTTGCTGAGAACTAGACGAGAAGATTAATTCTACTCTCATATCTGTCAGCTAAATATACAGCCAGCAGATTGTTAGCTTAGCTTAGCATAGGGACTGGAACCAGGGGGAAACAGCTAGCCTGATTCTGTTCAAACGTAGCAAATCTGTCTACCAGCACCTATAAAACAAGTTATATATATATATTATATGTTTGTTTACTACGTACAAAAACTGAAGTGTAAAAAATTCCGTCACTATGAAGTGGTCAGGCAACCAGTGAAGTTACTGGCCTGGCAGATTTGACTGACAATGCTGGCGATATAAGCAAACAACCCCCCAGCTGTCATCAGATTTCGATTTAAATGTTGCTGAATTGTGACGTCACGTTTTCCCATCTGAGCCCCACCCACTTCAAACCAGTGGAACACAGGCAAAAACAAAAACACAGAAATCTCTCGTGAAATTACCAAAACTGTTCTAACTATGGCAGAAAATGTTGTGTTTTTGTAGGATTCCATTGCTCATAGAAAGACGCTGATTGAGGAAACATTGTTGTAGTGTTTTCACTGCCTTTAAAGGCTTTCATGTGGTTTGACGGTAGAATAATTTTCTGTAACGCTGGCATGCTGCAACAAGCTACATTTTTTGTATCATGGCAGTTTCTGTGACAACATTTTCCACTCCCAGTGCAGAACATATAAATGCATTCATTTCCAGACTCTAGCTTTTCTCTTCACTGCTGTTCTTGTCATTCTTGGATTGGCAAAATTAAAAGAACACCTAAAATACAATTCCAGGTGTGCTTTAAATTGATTTCATGTGCTCTGCATTGTTGGCTGTCTGTCTGAACATAGCCTGTTGTGTAACTGTATAACAGTGTGGTGTCCTGCAGGGCTGTGTGTTAAGACGGCTTCCAATTTAATGTTGTTTCTGTTTTCCTTCCCTCCCCCTTCCTGCTCCAGGCTGTAACGGAGGCATCGATGGGACTGTGTCTTTGCGTGAAGCTCGTCCTCAGCTCTGCTCACATCTGCTCCACCGCCCGCCTGCCCTCCCACCCACCCCCTCTTGCCCCACCCTGCTTCCACAACCCCCACCTATCCTGCTACTCCTTCTCGCTCCAGCTCTGACACATACATGTTTTTCCTAATGCCTGATTGGACCCTTTAGCGGTCAGTATTGGCCCACTTTGCCAGAGTGGGTGACAAACACGCCGCAGACTTTCAAACAGAGAGGCCTTTCTCCGCTCTATGCCTGAAGCCCTTCCCCAAAACGACACCCATGTCTTTCTGTCGAGGAACGTGCATACAGCACCATTCATGCCATGCTGCAACTCATCTTAAGCTGCAAATGTTTTTTAATACCATGATTGTGCAACATATCATTCTCAGCTTTTTTAGGGAGCCCCTGAGAGACATTTTCACAACAGCTACAAAAGTGTTAATTACAACATCTGGAGTTTGAAATTATGCAAAGGAGTCATTTTGACACATTTTGAAGTTATCACGGTCAGTCATTTTGGTCGCCATCTCCACAACGTCGACTTATACAGTAATGAGCAAAATGAAGCAAAATACTCATGTTTCAGGTTCTGTCACAATTCATTTGGAATATTGACATGATCAACAATCTAATATTTTTTTGGCGTTTTATTGGCCTAAGAAGTAGGAAACTTTCTTTCAACCCTGAAAGTAACATTTAATCTTTTAGTTTAATCAGAAAACTGTCATCTGACAGCGAAGAATGGCCCCTGTGCTTCAAAATGTGTATTTCTGTGATACCTACTTTACCAAGTAATGCATTACTTATTTATTATTTTCCACTGCACCACCACATTTTGTTTTTTCAAACCAAGTTTTTTTTCTTTTTTTTTTTT
>NTHP01000178.1:235438-262336 GCA_003416845.1 Oplegnathus fasciatus | reverse complement strand
TTTTTTTACTGTGCCTGTAACCAAAAACAGTCCCACACACAACATGTAACAATATCGCCTAGAAATTACGATAATATACGACTAATTTGCAACAGAAAATACATTTAGGGAAATGCATAATGCTATCTACATAATGAGGCATACTGAGCATAATGAAGAAACGTTTTTAATAACGAATCTTCCAAGTTGCAAAATGATAAACGTATCTGCAAAATGTTCACTGACAACATATTTTAGTGGTTTTCCCTACAATACCCACCTTTGCAGTTCGGTATCTTCTCGCATCAACTGAAGCATTATCAGCATTGTTTTATGGCTATGTTTTAGTGCTCGCAGCAGATTGGGATCTTGATTGAATATTGAGAAACTCAAAAGTGACTTGAATCACAAGACTGAAAACCTAATCTTTCCTTAACCTTAACCAAAATGCTTTTGTTGCCTACAGTAAACCTAACCACAGGTGGGACTCAGCATGCAAACCCCGTTCTCCAGCATCACAGTTTGGCGCTTTGTACACCCACGATCAACCTCACCCCACCTGCCTACTTCTGTGCGGTACAAAAATGCAGCGCTTCATTCACCCAGAAAAAAAAAACATCGCCTGGCAACACAATCCAGGCAATGCAGCAATTACATTTCATACCACAACGTAATTGGGAAAACAAGTTAGAAGTATATGAACGTAATTTCTAGGTGGCAGGGTTGACGTGACACAGGACTTTGAACGTTGTGCAGTTGTGTGAATGCTACACATCATGCACAGCTGCCCAGCACATCAACAGACTTCTTCTGGTGGCCACTAAGCAGCTGCGTCTGCGCAGTCGGGAGGTTAAGTGCCTTGTTCAAGGGCACCTCAGAAGCAGCGGTTATTAAGGATAAAGTGATTCTTTATTTTTGTCACCCAGGTGATCCCAGGATTTGAACCAGTTTTACTCCGAATGCACACAGATATGATTCTTTAAAGTCTCTGCTTCCACAATGCTCCCAATTGATACGAGAAAAGCTCTTTAGTGTTATCTACGCACACTGAAAGTCATTTTGCAAGTCACTGTTATTTTTCTTTTCTTTCAAAGAGAAATTGTTAAAGCGAAACACAGCTGTTTATCTCACATCCACTTTAAACTCTGAACCAAGCTTCTCAACTTTACTGGACAAGCTCCAGCAAGTCATCGCTTGTGAGAGAAGATGGAGGGGTATCAAATGCTGGTGGAGGGAATCAAACCTTCCAATGAGAATATCTCAGTTTAATTGATTCTATTACATGGTCTACTAACTTAGAAATCGGCACACACATTTGTCTGGACTGACAAATTAATCTTTTCCCAGTGAGTGAAGAAGAATGAAATGAATTCCAAAACCCCTGTACCCATCAGACGAATGTTAAAATAGCTCCATTGATATTCGCATCCAGTGGAATGAATGTGAGTTTTCCTTTTCTCTGAGGAGTTTGCTTCTATGATATTACTTTCTTTTTTTTTTTTGTGAATCACAGTGTGCATCCTGTTTGAATTACACAAGCACTAAGATACAGATAATTGGACAGAATATTTATAGGTGTGTTTGTGAGAGACTGTGAGCTAAGAGATTATTCAAACTCTTCCCCCACACACGTAGGTGTCTAATGACCTCAAGGCTATGCAATTAAAATAAAGAAAACATACAGTTCAATATTTTGAAAAGGTAACTATTTTACTAAAGTGCCGATTTAATAGACTTAACTACTCGTTCTTGACAGTTTTGCGTATGCATTTAACATTTTTCTAGTGGTGATCAAAAACAAATCCAAGTCCTTTTTTGTCTTTCAATACACCTGCAACTGTTTAGGGCATGTTTTGATTTGTTTGGGGAACACATCTTCCAATAAGGTCTGATTCTAATATGCTAATCAAGCTATTAAATATTCAACCTCCCTGTACAGTCTTTGGTGAGAGCACTTGAGGCTTCACTCCTGTACATTTGACAACGGTCTACAGAGGCAGCCTGAAAATCATTTATTAGCAATTCAGGGTTGGTCTGTAGCACTCAGTTAACAGCCTCGGTCAATACATATGGTGTAGTACATGTTCACTTTGCAAAGATTTCCATGTAAACATGCCGATACCTGTACAGGGTGAAGAAAAGAAAAGCAGAAAAGCTCTGGTTTGTAATTGCTCTGCATCTATTTGTTAGAACGGCTGCTCTTACATGCACACAATTATGCAACTATTACCAATAATGTGAGCAAAGCAAGAGTCTGATTAAGCTATTGACGTGGTTTCATTCTGTAGTGACTCCCTCCAGTTATAATAATAATAATACCATTTTTACCAGTGATGTAATTATTTTTTTTCATTTGGAGAGGATTGTGGAAGGGTTTTCTTTTATTAATTTTCACCCTGTCTGGCTGCGATTCTATTTGAAATTAATTCCAACTATGATTTTCTACAACAAATTCTAAATTTCTCATTCGAAGTGAACAACACTCAATCGCTATACATAGAAGTAGGTGAATTCTTTTTTTTTTTTTTACTATGACCCATGTTTAAAAGCTCCAGGCAGAGCACAATACAAACATGAGAGATGTTTGCACTGTGTGCTCTGCCTGCAGCTTTACAGACTCCTGCTGCATACTGTCTTGGTTTTTAACATGCAATGAGCACTTAGAAAAACTACAACTATTATTCTTAGGTTAAGGCTGGTGGTATTCTATATTTTTCTTACTGTCAACAAATCCCATGAAAAGACCAAAACTAACAATCTGTTAAACTGTCTCGCAATACTTTCTGACATCCCTACCCTGTCTGTAGCCCATCAGAAATATAGGGTTTATAAACTTAAATTTTTTAAAAAAAAGTTTCCCAAAACAGCTGGGCACTGTAGGTTTTAGCAAATGCAATAGTGCATTTGTAGGGGACTATTTTCAGGTGCAGATTTGGTGCACCCACTAGTGTTAACAGCAGGAGGGTAGTGTATGTGGGATTCACTCAAAATAATGCCCATGTTCATGTTTATGAAGGAACATGTCACCCAGCACAAAGGTTTGGCTCACTGTTTTGTTTTTAATAGTTTTTAGACAACAATGGAGGTCTATGGCACAGAGGAATAGCTATATTAGTACTTGTTAGTAGGATACATTAATTGTTGGTGTTGGTCTTTTCAAGGGATTTGGATTTCATGGTGTTTCATGGAGTATTTAAATGAACTTTGCCCTGCTCACATAATTGTCCTACTCACATTGTTGATGTGCATGTAAAAGTGACCACTATGTTTGTGGTATAAAGGAAAGGAAAGGAAACTTGTCCAAACTGCTTAATAATTTTGATCACCACACAAGTATAAATTCAACTTGGCGCCCACACTAGCTAAAAGTTTGAAAGTCCTAACTAGCCCCTGCTGAAAACTGTTCTTTTTAGACAATGAAGCTCTGCATCCTGTATGAGCGTACACAGTGTGGGCAGAGGACCAACCCTGTTAGACCTATTTCTCTGAAATTCCTCTTAACCTTCCTACATGCACTTGGTTAATAGGGCCCTGTTGAGATCAAACACAGTGGCAGGACATCAAAAAAAAAAGGCAAGGGAAAAAAACATAATTCATGGAAGAAGAAAGGCAGCTCTAGACAGCAAAATGAGCAGTTCTCAGCTCCCCTGCTCGTCTAATTCCCTCTAGCTCAAGAAAATATTGACACAAGTATCGTGCCGCACAGTGATCCTTGGGAAACCAGCTTTCCATGAAAAATGCAGATGAACATGTTTTTTTTCCTACTTAGAATTGTTGACAGCAGCAATGACAAACATGACAGGCTGCAGGAATTGTATGGATACAGTATGAGCTTGATGCATATATGAATTATCCCAAAGCCTGTGATTTTATGGAAAAATGTACAACCTTGTCCTGTGTAACAGACTTCAGTTCCTTAAAATGACATTATAAAAACAACAAAATGTGTTAAAAGATACAGTTTAAAGATCCTGCATTTGTATTAGCTTTAAAATAATAGTTTGACATTTTGGGAAATGCGCATTTGCTTCTTTGCTGAGAGTTAAACAAGAAGTTTGATACCACTCTTGTGTCTGTGAAGTAAATATGTAGCAGGAGCCAGCAGTCGGTTAGCTTAGCTTAGCATAAAGACAGGAAACGGGGAAACAGCTAACAAGGTTAAACAAAATTGCTGACCAGAACCCTCAAAAGCTCACTAGTTGACAACAAATTTTCATTTTTACACTTAAATTTTTGTACGAATTGAAGAGACATAACTTGTTAATTGGTGAATTTTGGAGGTCCTGGTAGGCTGCTTTTGTTACCTTCGGATAGAGCCACGCTAGCTGTTTCCCCCTGTTTCTAGTTTTAATGCTAAGCTGAGCTAACCAACTGCTTGCTAGCTAACTGCTAGGTTCGTATTTACTGTACAGAGAGTGGTGTCAATCTTCTCATCTGACTCTTGGCAAGAAAGAGATCGAGCATTACGTATTTTCCAAAATATCGAACTATTCCTTTGAAGCCAGAGATTCAGCAAGAAGGACAATGAAGTCTGTTGTGCCATTTGGGTTTTAAGAAACACCATTAAATTGTTCAGAATTTGACTGTTATACAAGGGAGTGCAATGAAAGGGCTTCTCACAATAGTTCTGTCTGTATTTATTTTTTTCAGGTTTTGTTTGAAAGGTTTAAACGGTGACTCAAACGCTGTCATCAAATCAAAGTCATGAGAACTTGAGAATGTACAGGATGATGTCAAATACAAGCAGCTTTTCCAAAAGGGAAGGGTTGATCCAATATGAACAGATTAGCCCAGATATATAATATATCCTCCTTTCTGATGACAACCGCTCACAACTGGTGTATATTTTCATTCATGGTCATATTGCTGATTCAAATGTGCTCTGAATCTGCTGTCATCCTTTGAATGGATACTGTGTGCTGTATAGGAGAAGTATTTTTGTCCAGGGCTCATCCCTCTCTAAATCATGTCAGTTTTTCCTCCTTTGTTGTCATTTTCTACCTAAAATGCTTTGCTGCAACACAGTCATAATGCAACACCACGATGCTTCTTCCCCTCCTGGTTCCTGACTTTGATTTTGACAAATCCTTAACCCCATCATCATCAAAATCACTTCTTCATGACTGTCTGCATCATCATCCTCATGATACCGTCAACAACACATAATGCTGTCCTTACTCGAAAGAGCATCTATCATTCAAGCTTGTAATGGATCTTCATTTGTATAATTTGTACAGTAAAGTTTATAAAAGTTTTCTACCCTTCCAGAAATGATTTAGTTTCTGCTGTTCAACTGAATGTCAATGAATTACAATTTGCAGGCCTTGTTATAAAGTTTGTGTTTTTTGTGCAACATTTGGGTTTGTTCTACTGTCCAGAAGAGAAGAAGAATTGTCAATAAAAACTTTAAGTGATAAAATTCTCTTTGTGTGAATGTTGTGTCCCCTCTATTTTGCTTGTATACTCCAAATGGTCTGATTCAAACGATAAATCTAGAGAGGTAACAGAAGACACGCTGCCTTCAAAAAACATCAGAATACCTGAGCTTCACCTCATGCTGCGCACTTCACAGAAGTCCTTCGTGTGTCAGGACTCTTTTTTGAAAAACATCAATCTTTTCTCACAGAACAGAGACAAACAAACAGTCTGATTCATATTGTGCCCCGAGACATCATTAATGTTGCTATTAATGCAGCTGATGTTGCCTTGACATTAAATTTAGAAAGCTAATTTATTATTCTCTTGATATTGACCAAGGGAGGCCAACTGAACTCATTTGATGCTTTTCTATTATAGCTCATGGCTGTAATTTGAGGGATGGCATGCACACACACTCTGCACCTCAAATCTAAAACAGAGCGTTCAGCAAGAAGAACCAATAATATGCGTGCTTGTTAAACATGTTAATCATCTGTTAAACTTTTACAATTAAAAGCTTATTTTCCAAAATGTTAAATGTCCATTTTGGGAAATCATGAAGTTTAAACCATCCATCCATTATCTATACCCGTTTATCCAGTGCAGGGTCAGCTCACACTGGGAGAGAGGCACAATACACCCTGCACGGGTTGCCAGGCTATCAAATGGCTGACAAATATAGAAAAGACAACCATTCTCACTCACATTTAGACGTGCAGGCAATTTAGAGTCTCCAGTGACCTATAACGTAACTATGAGAGGAAACATACGCAGGCTCACACACAGAAAGGCCCCAGCCACACGGTAGTATTGAATCCATGACTTTGTAGCTGTGAGGTGACAATACCAACCACAGTACTACTGTGCAAAGCCAGCACCACATATGCTGTATCTATTCCTTTAAAAAACATGACTAAGAGTCTACAGCCACGCTAGCGGCTCTATAAGGCTAAATACTAAAATAAACATGCTTAAGTGTAGCAGGTATTATTTACCAGATTTACCTTAGTTTTGCCTGTGAGAGCATGCTCAGATTTGCTAATTAGCACTAAAGACAAAGTATAGCTGAGGTTGATGTGGAAATCTAATTAGTTTTGCGAGTATTTGGTCATAAACCAAAGTGTTGGACAAATTAAAATTTTGACCTGAGGATGCACTATAAAAGTTAAAGGTATAACGAGCAGGATTTTCCTAAACACAATGTATAGACTCATACAAAAATAATCCCTCTCAATCATCACTTGTGACACGCTAGAAGTGTGTGGCGGTGTCTGTATCTGCAGAGACCCTGCCCTCTGCCTATATTTTCTTATTTTGCTGTGCTTGGGACATTTCTGGGCATCAACCTTTGGACAGTGGTGTGTAGCCCCCAGCCAATAACAGCGCGCAGGGTGTGAGGGCGGGACTCTATAAAAACATAGCAACCATTTGCCAGATCGTAAGCATGTGACACCACCAGAAGCTTTGAGCCGGGGAGGAGGGACCAACTTTGAATGTTGCATAAGGGATTACCAAAATTATAACATATCATCCTCTGGGAACCATGAATGTCAAATATAAAACATTGTGCCGATCCATCTTACAGATACATACTGGACCACTGAATTCAGAACATTCATAATTTTGCTTCAAGTGCTGAGACCAAAAAACATAACCACCTTGGCAGAGGAAAAGATGCTAATCTTTGACATATGTTTTTCTCAATTAGACTTTTACCCCTGTCTTCAACATTTAAAGGGATATTTCAGATTTTTTGAAGTGGGGTTGTATGAGGTAGCCTACTTATCCATGGTCAGTGTGTTACCTACAGTAGATGGCGGTCGGTGCGCTCCCAGTTTGGAGAATCAGACCGGAGTACCGGCACAGAAGCTAAGCTATGTACTGCTGTGGACGGGGACAGCAGGTATTTTACTGCTGTAGCTACCTAAAAAAAGGCCCACCAAAAAACGTATATCAGTTTAAGTGTACGCTGTATTTAGAATGTTTTCACCGCTTTACCTTGCCGTCAGACAGACCTTTCCTTTGGCACTACTACTTCTCAGCTGTAGAACTTCCGTATTCTTACGCATGTATTACGCCGCCGATTAGCTGTTTGGGTCAGGGGTTTATGGAAGAGACAGCACATACAAGAAAATACAAATGAGTGATTACGACAGCAATAATGAAATGCCGTTCACTGTGGAGATGAGAGGATACCTTTACGAACCAGAGTGTACAGAAGAAGAACTTTTGCAGATGAGACGGAACAGGCTTATGTGTAGGAATACGGAAGTTCTACGGTTGACAAAATGTAGTGCCAAGGGTAAGGGCTGTCTGACGGCAAGGTAGAGCAGTGAAAATGTTCAAAATATAGTGTACACTTAAACTGATATAGGTTTTTTTAGGTGGGCCTTTTTCGAGGTGGCTAAAATAACGTTTTACTGCTGACCCCGTCCACAGCAGGACATAGCTTAGCTTAGCTTCCGTTCCACGTACTGCGGCTGGCTCTCCAAACTGGGAGCGCGCCAACCGCCATCTACTGTAGGTAAGACACTGACTGTGGATAAGTGCCTCATACAACCGCACTTCAAAAAATCTGAAATATCCCTTTAAACAACCTTTCAGTAACTCTTTAATAATCCCCAGAGTTCTCGTGCAACTCTGTAGAATAAAGACTCTGTAGGTTTCAGCCGTAACGCAGCTCGTGTGATGTGATGTGATGTGGCACATTTCACCTCGGTCAGTGAGAGAGGCACATAGCCATCACACTTATGAGAATGGCACAAACTGTGTCAGCTGGAGATGTGTTTTGGCTCATGAACCTCCCTGCTGGATATAATCAGTGTAATTTCAGACTTCAGAGGGGGAATGCAAATCGGTAGACATAAAAGAAAAAACTGAAACTACCTCCCTGCCTTTGTGGACTCCCATCTTAATTTTACCATAAGTAAACATCCATTTGCCCTCTGACCACCAACAACTGATGGTTCAGTTTGCTTTTATGTGGAGACAAGTGCGGGTGGGTATATTGTTTCTGTAATAACAACCTTTCATCTGGTTTTAACTTAAGAATGGAAAGGACGTATAAAGTAGAAGACTGTGAATGCACTTTACTGATGATTACTGTCATTTTTGAGGAACTCTGAATATTCTATGTATACTGCAAGATTAGCAGAAAATTAATGTCAGTCTGCAAGACGACCTGGATGAGTGATATTTTATATAAAGTATATTCTCTGCTTCACCAAGTAAAGGAAAGGTTTTGGGTACCCTGGTGGCATATGGGCTTGAAGCGCTGACCACAGGTACGGTGGTGCGATATGACGATATATATTGTGTGATGATAGAAAAACGTCTATCATTTCATATTGCGCTATAACGTTTATTTTGTTGTGTCGCAAATCACACTCTGTACGGCAATATTTTTTGTCATTTGGACGAGGCTAGTGTGGTCATTTATAGTTGACTAATGTATGTAAACTTGCCACCATAGGAACAGTGGTTTCGTAACCTTCGTAAGAAGCCACAAATTAACCGTGTGCGTCTTAGGTGCGCTCTGGTACTTAAACAAGCAGCGCTACACCTCTGCAGAAAATGTGCTATATCAGGATTATCTGGATATGAAATGACCTATATCGGTATATGAGATTTTGGTCATATCGCACAGCCCTAACCACAGGTGCTTTCCATTTGGCTAAAGTGGCTCCTCGCTTCCCTCACTCGTGTCTCTTCCTTGCGTCTTACCCCCTCTGAGTGGGGACGCGAAAGAGAGATGCGAGGACGAGAGGCAACGATGGAGTAATTTTCACCAAACAGGACATCCTCGCTCCCTCCGGCAGTATTTTGAGGAATCTGCAATTACTTGTGATGCACAACATCTCATAATAAAATGTGTAGAAATAATTAAGCAACAATTTAAAAGAAGTACAGCTGGCACCTGTTGACTGCTGCTGCAGTAATGACTATAGATGACTGTATCAGGCCATTGCGGAGTGTGCCTGACGCTGGGGACTTGTTGCATGTCATTCCGCATCTCTCTCTCTCCCCTTATTTCCTGTTATCTTTCAACTGTTGACTCTCTAATAAAGGCATAAAATAGCCTAAAAATACCTAAAAAAGAACAGGTTTGTGTTTCACTTGTCCATGTATACATTTGAAATATAAATTCCATTGATTTAACATTGTGGGGTCTAAATGATAATAATCTGGGCTTCAAACCTCTGTGGTGTCCTGTGTGTGCATAGGTTACTTTGATGAAACTGCATACATGTAACTTTTAGGCTTTACACTCAAAATAAACACACATTACTCAGTAGGTGCTTCTAATTTCAAATGTAACAATATTCCTTTTAAGAATCTAGCAGAAGTCATTATTTACCCTATTCAGACTGTATGCTGTCACTTCCCTGATGCTCCCAAAATTGTAATTTGTGGTATGTATTATTATCAGCATCCATCCAGCAGTACTAAACCACACCTGTGTCGGTTCTGTGTAAACGATGAGGGAATCAATACTGAGAAACATTTCCCTCCCACATGTCTTACTGATTGAAACAGGAGCACCACAAAGTCTGATGAAAATCAGTTTGGGGGGTCGAGGTAGGTATTGTTTTGCAGTAACTCCGCTTTCATCAAATACAGAAGTATGATGATAAAATGTGTTTTTGTTTTGGATTAGCTGTGTTATTGTTACTGATATTCAAAGAGTAGAAACCAGCAGCTCCTTATCCTGCCCCAGCTTACTGCTGGTTTTCTGTCCTACTCACTCGCCTTAATTACAGTTAATTACAGTTAATTACAGTTAATTGCAGTTATTTGGGTTCACCTTGCATTCACCTTGTGAACATCACTCCCTGATGAGATGGCACAAGTGAAAACCAACAGGACTCCTGAGTCCGAAGATCAGGGTTGAAAACCACTGATACTGAAAGAAATGCAATATTATTTACTCCAATATGACTTATAGCATTACAAACACTTGTTGTGCAGTTTTAAAGGTACAATATGTTGAAAAAAAATACATGAATTCAAACTTGTAACGCATTATTGAGCAATATGTTAAATATTAAAGTGATATATCAATTCAAATTATGAATAAATAGGTGTATTATTTATACGTGTCATTAGTAAATAACAGTTAAATGAAATATGGTACACTGTAGATCTGATTCACACTGCTTAATAAAAAAACTTTAACACAGCAGGTTGAGGCAGAGTCAAATCTTCTTTAAAGTTGCTACAACATATTTGAAATACAAAATGCAGAGAAGACATTGTGTTCTGTGACATTGCACAGCTCACTGAGCCTGGGGTGAACTCCTACAGCAATTATTTTGCAGAGGGCTTCTGAATTATGTGAGACGAAGCAGTGAAGAGCCTCACAGCTAATGACAAGTTTGACCTTTTGGGGCGAGGAAGAGACCGGAGTCGTCGTTCTTCCTGGCAGCATTTTTGAAGGAAGGCAGGAGCAGATGGGAACATGCTAAAATACAAAAAAAAAAAAAAGCCAGTCTTTAACTTTAATTATCTACATTAAGACAGAAAGATGAGGCTATTGCAGGGAGCTGTCTTTTTGGTGCGAGGTTGTTGGTGGGGTGAAAATGGACGTGGCCCTGCACAAGCCATCAAGAAGTAGCATTCAAAAAATGATGATAATGTGAAGCATTCACTGGATAATGATATTAGCCAGTTCACATCGTCTCAATAATTTGCGTCGTTGTTTTCCCACAGAGATTCTAACATATTTATGGATGTTAGCAAGAGCCATTATGGTTGTCTGCTACGACCACATCAATTGTTTAAGACCATTGCGACACAAAACAGAATTCATACCAGCGCTCATTTGGTGGAAGTTTTTGCAAAACTAATTTAAAGTTCCAGAGATCAATAGCACCAGTGGGCTCATCCTCTGACTTAAAGATTATGAATTTGAAATTGTTTGCCACTCCCATGGAACCCATTATTGTGCTTCATTGGAATTTGGGAAAGTAATTTCAACACCTAATGCAGTTAAATTTTAAACCTCTAATAGGTCAAAGCAGCCTCATGTGGACCATAATATATCTGGCCATATTGTGTTCATGGTCATAGTCTCAGAAGGACGTCATCAGGGACCACAGTAAAAGACGGTTTCCTTCCAAATTTTCATCATGTCCAGCGATTTCAAACGCAAGAGAATTTCACAGTCTTTGCTCAGACTATTGCTTTTGAATTTGTAAAGAAACACTTTGAAGGGCTCAGGAGGCAAATGAATTGTACAAAGGCGCCGTTTTTTTTTTTTTAACACATCAGGTTTCTTTGAAAGGTCATGCAAGATGCTTTTGGTTGTTACAGTGCAAATTTTAAATCAGGAGTTCATATCCATGCTTCTTGAGACACAAATGTTAGCTCAGTTTTTCTTTATTTGATGTGGCTGTCACAACCGAGCTGGGCAAGAATGGGAGACACTTAGCTATCCTGAACAATAATACAAAATACTATTAAAATTAAAATAAAATAAATTAATAAATTATTCAAATTAAAATAATACAAACCAATGGGTGGGTCGAATATCTAATGACAATAATGTGGGGATTGGATGATTGAGAGTGTGTTGGATGAGTGTTGTGCTGCAACAAGGTTGGCTGCGACTCTGGCCTTATGTAATGCACATGAGGCTTACCTGGCCCAGGTGTGCCCCATGCAATGTGTGATGGTGCCTTAAGGTACTGCCCCTGTAGACAAGACAGTGGCCGTGTTATAATGTTTCATGACAGATATGTGATTTATTTGATAATAAACCATTAAAATGGTGTATCAGTAGGTCAGTGAGATAATGTGAAGCCATTGCAAGGCTGCGCATCGGTCACCCACGTACATGTGTACAGCAGGCTAGCTGTTTCCCCCTGTATCCAGTCTTTATGCTAAGCTAAGCTAACCAGCTACTAACTATAGCTTCATATCAAAGGGACAGATGTGAGAGTGGTGTCAATCTTCTTCAATCTTGTAACTCTCAGCAAGAAAGAGAATAAGCGCATTTCCCAAAATCTATCTTCTATATCTTTGTATCTATAACTATTGCTTTAAGAATTTTTGTACTTATTTGTTATGAAATTTGACTAAAAGTATAAAATATTGGTGTCTATTTTCATATTTCAGGAATGAAATTGTCTGGACTATTCTTGGGGTGTTCAGTATGTATAAGAGGACTTCTGTAGTAACCAAATATGGAAGGAACCATTAGTGTGTCAAGTGTGACTCACCTGTTGATAGCTAATTAAATCACACCTGTAATTGCAGTTTTCTCTGTCCCTTTCCCACAGTGTGATTCAATGTGCAATCAACAGGTGAATCACCCTTGACACATTTATCTGCCCTTACTACAGCAGACATTTTGACATGTCGAAGTAAAAAAACAATGTAAATAATAGTTAATGATGGCAGAAATTCATTTAGCTTCTTCAGTTTCAGGATCCTGGTATTGTGCATGCTGGCTCACTGTCACACTGTCCTTGAATAGAAAGGAGCCATTGTTAATGTTATTAGTGACAACTCTCACAATTGATTTTCCTACTATGACAAGTCAAAATGTCTGTTGTGAAAAAGGCCGATAAGTGTGTCGTGTGTGACTCACCTGTTGATTACTAATTGAATCACACCTGTGCCAGGGGATTTTGAAATGTGTCACTTGCACAGTAGTCTGAGGAAGGTTAATGGCTCTAAAACGTTGCTGTGAATAAATGATCCTCCAGAAACAAACAAGCATTATTTTAAGTGTTGTGCCGTGCCAAGTATTCAGCTGAGGAGTTTGGGGAACTTCCTCCAATGGGCAGCAATATAAACTGTATTAGACCTGTTGAATGAGTGTAATATTTGTTTTGTTCCTTGGTTTTGGTTAGAGGTATGACTAAAAAATCTTTAAGTTTTCAGAATACCTCGCTTCAGGATCCAGATTAAATTTGTTTTAAGTGAAATGGCTGTAAAATACAGAAAGTTTCAGATTCATGAAATTGTGCTGCAGATTTGCACTGCATGTATTAAAATATTAAAAATTATCAAGAGCAGTACAGTAAAATATGATATGGTTTGAACAAAAAACTTCCCACATCTAAAACACTGCAAGCTCTTGCATGCCACCCACAAGCATTTCAGGGCCGACACCACACAGGCTACCGTTATCATCTTCAACAGTCTGTTGTGAAGCTGAGAAACAAGAAACAAATGGAGCTCATCTGTGTCGATAATGATTTTGCCCGATGACCTTGACAAAGTGCAAACAGCACATTTCCATGTGCAGTGGTGCCCTTGGCTCTTTTCAACCCTCTGTCTTTGGCTCTGCAACGTTGACCCTTTTAGCTGTGCTCAATTTGTTGGTTACAAGACAGTCTCACTGCCAACAAAGAGTGGGTGTTTTCTTTTCAAGTGAGAGATTTTGCATGAAATGCCCCGGCTGTGTTCCTGCCTCGCACTGGCCCGCTGGTCTTTACAGATTTTCAGTTTCACCCAGGAGCTACGGGGAATCAACACCGATGTTATGTTCAGGATCACATCAAAAGGAACGAGTTCTCCATATCATAGCCGGTGGGAAACTGCTGGCCTCGTCTCGCATATATTCAGACCTTCTCATTTTATCACCATTTTGCCTGCACTGCCCACTTCATTTTGAATTCTCCAGCACTGCTATATGGGCGGTAAAGCTGACGACTTCTAAGCCCCTAACCTGCATGCTGGGGAGACAATGCATTACAAGTCTTCTCTGAGAGTTGGTAGAGCCAAAAAGAACTGGACATAAAAGAACAACAGGACTGCACTTGCACTGCATTTAGTAATTTGTAATAAATTGTGCAAATAAAACAAATGATACATTTGAAATTGTAATTCATTGAAGGTGTAAATGACCCCAATACAATGGCTCACATGTGTAAAGTTTGCGTTTGTAATGTATTTGTTATATTGTTCTTATTTTGTTGTTTCCTGTGAACACACACATATGCTGTATGCATGTAACGAACGGAAACTGACAGTAAGCAAGACTAGGTCTAGTATATGGCTGGACCGTGTGTGATAAATGTGCTATATTGTGGTCAGATTGTTACAGGCATAGTCAGTGGTCATGTCTATAATGTGAATTCCTGGATATTAAATGTTCATCTGCAATTTTCTGTAGTGGTCCCAGTAATAAACGTTCTTAAAGTGTACTGAGGTAGCATATCACACGACATGGTTAAGCTACATTTGAGTGAACAAATGTTATAAATGCAGTTGCAAGAACAAAACTTTCCACTCTAAGATGTTTGATTTGAAAGAGAACTTATCTTAATTGTAATTATAACTATTGTAATCATATATTTACTCTCCTGCTCTTTCATTCATTTCTATCTGTGGGATATCTCTCGTTTTTCTGACTCACTCTGTGTTGAGTGTTTTGTCAGAGTGGTTGTTATTTGGGGTGTTTAACTTTGCGCTGTCTGTCACTCTGCGCATGGAGAGCTGTTTTCTCTCCTACTCTGCTCTGTACTGGACTGTTACAGTGCGTAACCATCATCTCCGCTTTCCACAGCAGCAGGTTTTATCTTATTTTCCCAGTTGCATTCCCTCATGGTGAATATCAGCTATTGTGCCATCTCATTGTGCCATTTGTGTGCCAATGATGTACTGTGATGCCATTGAGCTGTGACGCACTAACGGAGTGACTGGTTATTGTTTAACGAGAAGTGGGTGCGCGTTGNNTACCTGTACTCATAATGTTACGGTACATAACTAATGTTCCCGCCTATTCGTTTTGAAAGAGCAACGGCCAATGGGGAAACTCCCAACACTTGGCTGACCAATCGTGTAACTTCATCACTCATTCACTCAGTGACATACTTCCGCGTTTGTAGCGCTGGCCCTCTGTGGTGCAGCCAAAAAGGGAGTAAACAGTGCAGAAACAGTAACGCAGAGTACAGAGAGAGAAACAAGTGAATGTGATGAATGGCGAGAGTTGGCTATAACGGGGGTTTAGCTCCAGTCGAGAGTGGCAACAAGGTATGTTAATTGCATTTATTTGTGTCTAATAATTTTGAGTTCTCCCGGAAATTCTCCAGAGATGTGAACTACAAGGAAGAATATGTTAAGTACATGAGTGACATCATCAAAAGAGGTGACGTAGATGAATGTCAGGATGATGGACTTCCTGGTGAGATGTGGTATATATGACATTGCGGCATTTATCACCCAAAGGAACCAAAAAAATTACATGTTGTCTTCGACTACTCTGCCAAGCATAAATAAACCAGTCTCAACAAGCCCCTTCTGTCTGGACCTGACATGATGAACAGGTGTCTGCTTTCAACAGCATCAAATAGCTTTAATGTGTGACATAGAAAGTTATGAGTCCGAACAAGTAGATAGATCCAGTCAGATCGATCTACTCGTTCGGACTCATAACTCAAATCTGAACACATAGACACGATCGATGAAGACATCGTTATATATCGAATATCCTTTGCAAATAATTAGAAATCACAGAAAAAAGACGTTCCTAAGAACTCCAGAGGTTTTCTTCAGTATAAGTAATCCAGTGACAGTTGCCTGCACACTAATGGGTTCACTGCAAATAGGAACTGCTAATAGCTAATTCAGCATACTTTTAATGGTGCTTTTAATGGTGGCAGACAGAATTGCATAGTGAAAGTGAGGCTTATAGGGAACCATTCTAAATGCCGATGGTGTCATTATTCTATAGCCATTACATTGCGCAATCAACATTTACTTCATAGTGATAAGTTAAAGCAAAAAACTTGTCTATTGCCACTTTAAGCACACAACCATAAGAGTACAGGATGACAGTACATCTCTTTGGTGCAGTGTCTTCATCAACGTCTAGCCAAAGAGAACAAACAACCTTGCATATCCATTAGATGACCAGTTCATCGCCAGAGACTTCTATGTGGATGATGGAGTCACGGGTGTAAAGACAGTGGAAATAGACATACAGCTGGCACGAGAGGCACATAGTCCACCTATGTGCTAAGGGTGGTCTCCGGCTACACAAGTTTGTATCAAACAACAACGCTGTTCTAAACAGTATATCGGCATCAGAACAGGCAACAGACATCAAAACAAAGGACCTTGCTTTCAGTGAGACGCAAATAGAGAGAGCATTAGGTGTTCACTGGAGCATAGAAAGAGATTGCTTCACATTCAGACCAACATGGAATATTATCCACTTTTGCATCTATATACGACCCCCTGGCATTTGTCGCCCACTATCTGTGTCATCAAAGTACTGGTTGGGGTGGCCCACTGCCTGAACATCTGAGACCACAGTGGGAGCGTTGGAGAAAAGATCTCGTCAATCTGTGCCTGCCAACTTTGGAAAGGGAACTGCATCATTTCTCAGATGCAAGCACCACTGGGTATGGACAGTGTTCTTATCTGAGACTTAAGAACAAGGATGGAGACGTTCACTGTATTTTTTTCATCATGGGGAAATCTCGTGTGTCACCCACAAGAGTCACCACTATTCCAAGGTTAGAAAGGACAGCAGCAGCAGTCTCAGTCACAGCGAGTAACATGCTCAGAGAGGAGCTGGTTTATAGTAATGTGGAAGAGTTCTTTAGGACAGGCTCTCGTCCTAGGATACATAAATAACACACTTTCGTTGCAAACAGGGTACAGAAGATACGCAACAGCACAACAAGCCAGCAATGTCTTTATGTCTCCACCAATGAAAACCCTGCAGACAACGCATCCAGGGGGAACCACAGTGGATGAACTGCTGTCATCCAATTGGCTCATGGGTCCCAAGTTTGTGTGGGAAAAGGAGATACATCCTCCGGCAAAGGAGATTCTGGAACTTCCAATTGGAGATAAAGAAGTTAAAAAGGTTCAAACATTGCAAACAAAGACAAGTCTTATGGACCACCTGGTAAAGTTCTCATCCTCATCTCAGGCTGTCAGCGCTGTAGCACATCTCCGACGGCAACTCCTAAAAGACAAACTAAATGCAAACTCTACTGTAAGTGAACAACAAAACACAGAGCTCGTCATCATCAAAGACCTGCAAAGACAAGCATATCAGGAAGAAATAAAGACACTAAGCAAAGGGAATCTGCTACCAAGTAACAACAAGCTATCTTCTTGATGTCTTTTTAGACAGAGGTGCTGTGCTCAAGGTGGGAGGAAGACTGCATTATTCAGCCCTTCCTAGCTCAGTGAAGCACCCAACAGTCATCCCCAGACAGCATCATATCACAAAACTGATAGGTGCACACTACTATGAAAGGGTTAAACACCAGGGCAAAGGCTTTACCATCAATGAAATCCGATCAAATGGCTATTGGACCCCAGGATTAAGTCAATCTGTTACATCCTACATTCGCCAGTGTGAGGTCTGTTGGAGACTAAGGAGACCTGTGGAAGGACAGAAAATGAGTGATCTCCTAGATAATAAGTGGAACCCTCTCTACCTTTCACATACTGTGGCATGGATTGTTTCGGCCCATTCCTGACTAAACAAGGATGAAAAGAACACAAAAGATATATGGCCTGCTCTTTACATGCTTTTGCTCTCGTGCTATTCATGTTGAGGTGTTAGTGATCTTTCGACTGATGCTTTGTTTTTCTGCGTTGTTTTATTACATGGCTCATTAAGACTGACCAAGGTAATGCCAAAAATGAACTGAATGCAGTTCTACAGGAAGTTGATGCTGAGAGACTTGGCAACCTTCCATGCTACGGCAATCGTAAANAACGGACAACCTGAACGATCCAAATAGCTTGGAACCATTCACTCCAAATCAAGATGTGTGTAGAGACTTGGAGTCTCAGAGATTGTATCGGACAAAGATGGACTTGTTAGGAGAGTCAAGATATTTCTAGAAGATAGAAATTTGAAAATTTGAACAAGGCAAGGCAAGGCAAATGTATTTATATAGCACATTTCAGCAACAACAGGCAACTCAATGTGCAAAAGAGGTGAAAGCATAAGCAAAGTATCTGTGGTAGAACGTCCAGTCCATAAGTTAGTTCTGCTATTAGAGGCATCTTAAAGCTAGGGTTGGTAATGTTGAAGAAACCAGCATAAGATTTTGAAAGTATACGACCGCCCCAGGCTGGACTGGGATGCAACAAAAGGTTTGTTTTGGAAAGGAAATGTGTTACAAATAACCAACTCAGAATACTAAGATTAGTGGAAATCTGCCTAATAATATTTGCTTTGCACCTGTTGCACTCATGCATACAGTATATGGATGTAAATTTTATTATTTTGCCCACATAACTATTATTTGCCGAAGAGGCCAAATACACAAACACAAGCACACCCAAATTTAGTTCTTGGCACAGTTTGGGCATTCAAAACAGCTACTGTTAAAACCATGGCATCATTCCTGTCCATAAAGTCAGGCAAGTGAGAGAGAGTTTTAATGCTTAAACATTATTATGGGTGGAGCTTCAGGGAGCATGGGTGTCAGATTTGATGGATTAGTTTTTAGAGCTGAAATGTTTAGTCTGTGCTTGATGAACAGGGTTATTTATCTGCACAACACTGTTTTTGGAAGCTTGAGGCGCAATAATATGCCAAATTGCCCATGGAACATAATCCACTGAATCTGGACTTCAGTATAATGTATGAACAAACAAAGCCTATTTCAAAAAGTTTAAAACTTGCAGTTTCACACAATAACCTTTTCAGAAATTAAGGATATTTACACTGCTCATCTCACACCACTTTTATATTTCATGGTTGGATTCAAACCAACGTAAAACATGGACATGCAGAAACATAAAACGTACAAAATAATGAAAACTGTAAATAGCATATAAAAAAGTGTTGTGCAAAAATTGGTGCATGGCATGTATGTAGAATAATTGCTATTTAGCTCCAAATTGAAAATGTTTTTTAATGTTAACTTTTGTTGTGTATTATTTTAAAAACAGCACTAAACTGTAAAAAGATCAAATCCTCCATGCTATGTTTTTATATAATTTCACCCACATCCTAAATTTCAGAATGAACTAACTTTCTCTATTTCACTCTGATTTTTAGTGACGTAATCCCCTCCTGTACTAGCCAGATTGATGCATAGCATTAGGAATCATGTACTATTTGTTACACTCTTTGAGCTATTCCGGGCGATACTTTGTAGTATGTATTGGCGGGAAGCAGCTCGAGGCCAAATCATGGGATTTGGTTAAAAAGCAGATATACATTAAAGAGGCCATCTGTCCTTTCAGTCTCTTCGGTTTGTAATGCAATTTAACAACGATAAGCACACAGAACTAAAGAGTAAGGTACATCTGCCTTGAGCAATAAACCTGGCAAGTCTGGAAAAAATTTAATAAACTCAGGATTTCTCTTGCATTTACAAGCTGAGGGGTAGTCATATATCTCAAACTGACAGACACAAAACTGTCTTTAGAGGCAGACATTCCCTGTTTAAATCTAAAGCCTTCAAGTTGTTGTCATCTAAAGTTCCCTCATAGTTCTTTTGGTAGTGGTTCACAAAAAAACTGACAGAGGGACATAGAAGTTAAAAGTTAAACATTGCTGAAAATTATATTTAAAAAGATATTAAAATAACATGGTGTGAAAGGTGACACAGTGTTGTGAGGGAGTGATAATTTACTTTAGCCTGGCTTGTAGCTGTTAACTAGCTTTTAGCAGCCCAGACCAACTCTGCTGTGAACGATGGTAGGCAGGGACTATTTTTGTCTTCTGTGGCAGCGAACACAATACACGACCTTTCAATAGCTAGCTAGTGACTCTGTGAGGCTGTACTTTTGCACAGTAGTGCTTTGAGATAAATGTTGACGTCAGCATGCTGACAATGACAATCTAACATGTTGATGCTAAGCAGGTGTTACTTTACCATGATCATCATCTTAGTTTAGCCTGTTAGCATGCTAACATTTGCTAATTTGATCTAAACACAAAGTACAGCTGAGGCTCATGACAATGTAAAAATTAGTTTTGCAGGTATTTAGTCATAAACTAAAGTGCTGGACAAATTCACATTTTGACCTGATGATGGCACTATATTAAAAGTTAAGAGATCACCAAAGTGATTGCAATTCATCCTGAGGGGGATATGAATGTGGTCACCCAATTTTATGGCAATTCTGCCAATAGTCNNNAGTTAAAAACTCCATAGAGCTGGTTTATGAATGTCAACCTCATGGTGGCGCTAGAACGTAGAAATGTCAGGAGATTACCAAATTAAGATTAATCCTCTTGGGAGCATGAATGTCTGTACAAAATGTCACGGCAATCCACCAAGTAGACATTGAGATATTTCACAAAAAACTCTGACCTGCACTGCTTGAAAAGTCAGGGGATCACCGTTACCATCATTAGGATTCATACTCCATACATGTCTGTACAAATTATAATGGCAATCCTTGAATAGTTGTTAAGATATTTAAGTTTGGACCAAAGTGGTAGACCAACCAACTGACTAACAGACCGACATGCCACCAGCATGGCCAAAAATAGAGGGCCAAGGAATGATTCTTGTCGTACACCACAAGACAATGTATTTACTCCCGCTGGGGTTTAGTAAGGCCTAAACTAATCAGGAAACAGAAAAAAATACTACTTTACTTTTTCACCAATATCTGATCACAGTAGATCTAAATATATACATAATAAAATGGAAAATTGCAAACCAACAAACTAAACAAATAATAGATAATGCATGAAATTATATAATTATTTATTAGCTCAGGAGGCTCACAAATCTATGTAATCAGTAATAATTCAGGTCCACATGCAATCACTTCACACAAGTATTTCAGTTGAGCGTTGTTGAGCATGTTTTTAATCATACATCATCCCCCATTCACATTGGTTGATTGATTCCACGATTGACACTACAAACTGATTCAATACAATTATGACACATTCATTAAGCAGACAGGTTTTAAAAATACTGCTGAATGTTCTCAATGGATCCACCAAGAATCAGAAACATGATGGAAAAATATTTAATTAAAAGTTGCCATAGAAACAAAAAACAGAGCACTTGTCCTAAACATGACTAATTAGATGTGCTAAAAATGTCGGAAAAGGGTAAGATGGGAAAGTGGCAAGACAAGACAAGACATACCTGTACCTATAGCATGTCTTGATGTGCATGCATCTGCAAAACTCAGTCATCATAATACATATTCACTATACACTGACAGGTATGCCTGCACTCCTGCTGTGATCATGCTAGTAATTTCTCTCAACGTACGGTTAATACAGATAAATCCTCGGCTCAGGGGAAGAATACGCCAGAGTATAATTTTCTATATCTGGTGAAGGACTGGCTGTTGGTTAAACAAGCTGGTAGAACACCACATGGAAAAGACTGAATTGACATCTAAGAGATGTGAATTATAGTCGTTCTGGATTACGTGTGTTGAGGAAATCATTGGCACACATATTCATGCAGGCATGAAAATATAGTCATGAAAACAAATAGTCTCCTATAGCTACACATGTGCATACAATACAAGTCTGTTTCTTTCCTTTAATGGGAATAAAAAATATCTAAGAGTCCAAGGACAAACAGAAAGAAGGGAAGATGTATAAAAAGAAACCAGTGTAATTTTAACCAGGGAGTCTTTACTCTGGGCAATGTGCGATGTAACAGGGCTAAGCAGGGGCTTTACACAGTGATCCACATGGTGTGTGGCTTTATGAGAGGGCAGATGGTACCACTCAAGCAGGAAGTGATTGACATAATGACATGGCCGACCATGGAATGTGGGTGTATGTGTGTACTGAGTGAGTGTATGCGTGCCTGTGTGTGTCTAAAGATACACCCTTAAAGTGGATTCAAAGAAATCTCTCTTTTTTCCCATTAAACCCTGTTATTCTTGTGTGTGTGTGTGTGTGTGTGTGTGTGTGTGTGATGTCCAGGAATTGCACTCTGTTTTGTCTGCATGTCGACACATCAAGTGATAGCTGATGCAAGGCAAAGGCCAGTCTCATCTCACTGATCAGCCATGAATAACCACACACACTTTGAACTCTACCAGGTTATATCTCACCACACAGCTAAATAACTTCGATTCAGTTGAGCTAGCGGGACGCATATCTAACTACCAAAATGCCTGTGCGTCATCTGCAAGATAACAGAGAAATCACAAGGAGGACTCCACTTTCAGCCCGTTATGATAAATGAAGGTAATTATTTTCTTCTATTCTGGGGAGAACCTAAGAACTGCTGGGTAAAAAAAGGCTCACTTAGCGGTCACATGCAGAGAAGCGGGGCTGTAATGTCTGGAGTGACATCATTTGTTATCACTTGGGTACCAAAGTGGGGGGAGCAGAATTTTCATACTTGAGGATTACGTCAAATGGGAGGCTGAGTGACCTACAGGGGTTACACAAGGTGTTCTGCAACCATAAGGTCATGTGGTGGATTCCTGAAATGGACAAAGCGTGTCCATCAGCAGCTACATGTGTCCTGCGCCCTTCAGCGTGATACACAATACACATACATGAAATGTGATTAGAACAGGAAACAAACAAATGTCATATTTCCATCATGTTTTCTACATAGTTTTCCATAGTTTAAAGTTTGACTGGCGCCCTCTTCTTCTGCAATGGTTTCATGACATCTGATTGGAGAGTTAGCACCACCAGCTGTTTATCTCGATGTGTCCAACTCCTAATATTCACACTGCTAACACTAGTGGATGGAAACACACAGTTAACTGTGTGTACTTCTCTTTTGCCGATTTTATAGAAATTCTGTTAAAATTTGCATTACATTTGGAAGTAAACCTGACTATTGTGAGCCATTCTGGGGGAAAAAATTGATTTGATGCCTAAAATGTAAATTGAGAGAGTGACACTTGATTTGCACTTGGAGTTTGAGATTGTAATCATCTGTTAAATATCTCATAATTGTCTGTGGATGCTGGTTAAAGGTCATTGCTAATCAAACATAGATTGGTACTTTCCAATTAATCACAAGGGTGAAACTATTTCATTACCTGCCATCAGTGTGTTATGACCAAATTATGGAACAAATTACAGACATATTTACACTTTTTTTTTTCATTTTAACTTCAGGTGAGATGTCAAATTAATTTAATTATTTCTCTGATACTGGAGATGGCTGCCTATTACACACATCAGGGTAAAATGTATTTAAAAACATATTTCAAACACAGGAGCTCTGGTTGTAATTGTAGGTCACACAGAAGATGCAATTACAAAAATGTAATGTAATTTGTAATGTAATGTAATTTTGATGGACAGGCGCTGTCATGATGAGGGGAAAAAATATGATTGTAAGATAAATAATATAAATACGACAGCCATGATAGTGAAATAACACTGACTACGATGACAACTGGGACGTTTTGTCTTTTAAATGAGTATTAAAAAAAAGTAAATTAGTAAAAGTAAAAAAAGCAAATTTGTAAATAAAGAATGTAATAAACGTGTTACACAACGAAATACTTTGTGAATGGGATTTAAGGAGATGAGGTCGTCTTACAGTGTGAGGAGAGTGGTTGGCACACTGCAGTAGAAGCCAGTGTTTCTATTGTCTTTTCTGTCACAAAGATAGGAGCTGAACTTTTATAGCAGCTTACCTTAAAAGTCAGTGTGTAACGGACACAATGTGGACACAGAATGGTCATTTCAGATGTGTCAAATGTTGCACTGAGCTCTTCTTGGAAAACAGATGAGGGAAAATGGTCACTCCCATATCATTAACGTCTTTTGATAAAGCTCCATTACTTCTCTCTACTAAACCTCAAATGCACAACTTTGTAACAGATGAGTTTGAAACTACGTGTCACAATGTCCGCCTCTCTGTCCCTCTGTTCAGCCACGTCTGCACTTTCTCAGGCCCCTTCAGCGTTATTCTTTACCTATCCACCAGATGCCCTCAGACCTTCCCCCTGTCATTCCAGATTCTATCACTCCCATCTGCCCTGCAATCACCTCTTTCCCCTCACCTGAGCTTTCCTGCCCATCTCCCCACATGCACCTCATTCCCTCATCAGCCACTCTCCATATATACCGGTCCACCTCCTTTGTTTCCTTTGTCAGTTCATCCTAGTTGCTATCTTGCCTTGTGTTTTTGCTTTTGAGCTTTTCTCCATCCGAACCCTAACCTGGACCTGAACCTGCCTGCCTACCTGTACCTGCCAGTAAGCTTTTTCATCAATAAATCACTGAGGTCATCCTGCCATCTGAACTGTCTGCATTTGGGTCTTTCCCCTGTTGCCACTCCCCGGAACCCATTATGACACTATGGTTTTATTAAAAAAAAAAAAAAGTTGCACTTTAAAGGTGTGTAAAAGATGATTTTGCAGCCACCCGCCTTTCTTAATTTTTTTTTTCAAGTTATTCCCAGTTAATTATGAGGATTTGATTTCAGAGATGAAGTTAACTTGTTAACTTAGGTTCAGGAGCAGGGCCACACCTCTAATCACCTGTCAAGCCTACTTGGTACCTGGTCAACCAGTCCTGTCCTGTTTGTCTCGGTTTTCTTGATTCCACCCTCCCGTTCCCTCCCTACCTCATCCCTCCCTTTGCCCATCCCTATTCACATTCACATCCCTTCCCTCCTTTCATCCCCTCTTATTCGTGCATACCTCCTCCATTTCTTTTTCCAGGTACTGCCTGGGGCCCGTAATTGGCTCGGGTGACTCAACTCCCGAGACACTGAGTCTCCCCCTCCCCAGCCTTCAACCTGTCCTTCCCAGACCGGCTTGAACGGACAACTTCCTCCCCCACGTTCATCCCATTCCTCACGTCTATTCATTCATCCTCAACATCCAGTACTTCGTCATTTCATTAAACCTTTAAAATCACATTGCTGTCACTTCCCTTGCAAGTGAACTTTTGTAAACTGAAGCCTGATTGACACACTGTGATGAGGAAGTGATTTTAAGTCAAAGTCGGCTGGTCTCTTACTGTAACTGGCTCAGCTTCATTTATAAGTTCATTGTAATTTTCCATCCTTTCTTCCTCCTTTTTATCTCCATTACATTTCTCAAAAGTCTGTAACTGCCTTTTTACACGACTTGTTGTTGTGTGCATACAGTAGAATAGAGGTGAGTTAAAGAGCCATTTAGTACTTTCCTCCATCTATTTGAAACTCACTGCATAATTATTTAAAAAGGGATCACCTGAGGTCACAGTTCAAAAACCTTATAAAGGTAAACCCTTAAACGGTGTCTTCTTTTTAGGCTATTGGTGTCATTTACAGTTGGAGTTTTATCTGTGCCTGGTCTTTAGAGGGATTTTAATCTCTTGCCTAGATGAAGGCTGGATAAAAATAAATAATAAAATCTCTAAAAAGACTGGCAGTTTGATTACATTTGTGTTCAGCCTCTCTGCATTGTCAGTTCAAGGTCTTCTGATGTTCACTTATCTGCATGCTGTCTGTGAGCGACAGGAAGTTTGCAATGGATTCTTCTCATAAAAATGCCAGAGCATGATTTCTTGTAACTTTTTGGTACCCATTTGTAATGCAAGAAGGGGTGTTTAGTGTAAAAGAAATGAAGAGAGGATTTTTTAAACCCCCACTTGAATTTTTAGTCAAAACTTCTGCTCTTCAGCCTTTTCTATTCCATTACAGATCTGTGCTCAAATCTTTATCTCCTCCTCCCCTCCCGACTAATCCGACTTTACTGCAAGTTCAAGAAGAGCACACTCAAAAGTCTACGTGTCTTAGCAGTGACACACCTTACCTTCTCCTTGCGTCCCTCTGAAGGCCTACAGTAGGCTCTAGGAGGAGTGTGGATGTGAGGAGAGTCGGCTGTTGCATGCTGAGTGATGACGATAGCCGACATAACTAAACCCACCCACAGTTCATTTAAATGCCCGCGCACGGCTCTCTCCCAGCTCGTCACTGTGTCTCCCGTTGCTCTGTATTTATAAGGCGCCCCGGTGCGCGGAAAGGCACAAGCGTGCCTCGTCTCTAGAGAGGCAGAGCGCGTCGCTGCGACTTGGAGACGTTTGTTTGGATGAAAGACCTGTGCAGCCGCAGCTGAGGAAGAGACGCGGGAGCGCAGGAGTTTTATCCCAAGTTCACTGCAGCAGGTCGTTGCGACAGCGACCTAGTTCTCAGGGGTGAGTAGTTGTTCGTTTTTAAATCACTGTGCTCCCTTTATTTTTCATTTTGTCTCTGTGGAAAATTAGGCTGCGCATTCCCCTGCTGGATGAGGATGTAGAAGAGCTATTACTGAGAATGGATGGAGCGTTCCTGAACTAATGTGCAAACCTGTGGCTAAGACAGGGTGTATTTTACTACTAAAATCTCTTTGTCACACAAAAATAAGAGTTTTCAGCCTCTTTGTTGTTTTCATTTTTGCCAAAAAAAGTCTCGCCAGAACTTGTTGCTCTGGGAAATACCCATTAAATTCAGGCTCGGTGGGAACATCTTGTGCATTTTCGCCGACTGCATTGAGGAGAGCAGTGCAAAAATGAATCCAAACTACACATTTTAATTACTTCTCCTTGCATGTTTGTTAAGTCATTAACAATTATGTCATCCAGTTTCTTTGCATTTTGGGGTAAATTTATCTTGTTTTTTTTTTTTT
>NTHP01000178.1:222609-234051 GCA_003416845.1 Oplegnathus fasciatus | reverse complement strand
AAAAAAAAGAATGTTCATATTCAGAGCACATTTCCATCAATATTCACATCCGTTATTGGTAATTTCTCATCTTAGGAGGGTGCAGCTGCAAAGGGTGAGGATTAAAGGGCCGCTTACTTAAGTTATTCCTGTGCCCCGGGACAGTTCAGTCAGTATTTATGAACGTGCGCCACCTTTTCCCTAAAGCCACGAGCTGAGGACCTGTTCCTCTGAGTGTGTGATTTCACTGATATGCAGAGTGTCAGTGGATGTGGAGCCCAACTGGTTGAGCTGTTGAACTATAAGACTTGTGGCCAACACAAGAATGTATAAACATTTTCGTGCCTCACTTTCTGGGCTCTGGGGAAGTTGGTTTTATATCGCAGCGACATCATGCTTTCAAGGGCATTCCCTATAATGTGTGGTTGTTGGAAAGAGTTAAAAAAAAAACAACAACAACAACAACAACTCACTGAACTGTTGCAGAGGAGCAGAAATAACAAAAAGCGGAGTGTGAAAACTGGCAGCATTCAGAGGCTGTTGTAAAGGCAGAGCGCTGACCTTGGTGCTGAATTGTTCCCGCTGTGCGCCGCGTGCCTGTCCTCCTATACTGACTGCGTAGCGCGCGCGCTTCAGCTTCAGCCTGTTTTTGACACACTGTACGTTCCAGGCGACGCCGCCCACGCGGTCAGATGCGACGATTTCAAGGAACGACTCGCACGCTTGTTGTGGCTTTGCATCAAAGGAAGTGAAACGCATTATTGCATAGCGTCTGGCAAGCGGGGCAAGAGTGCTTCTCTTTGCCCCCGAAGTTCATTGCAAGTGCAGAGACGATGAAGCACGGGGCGAAATAGGACTGGAGGAGCGGATGGATCAGCTCGTACGCCTTGTATTTTCTTTCCCGCTCAAAAGTTGAGTTGTGATTTATTCAATAACAACTCAACTTTTGAACGGTTAATTCCTGATTTGTTTCTCTCTGGTTCCTTGGTAACTACTACCTACCTCACTAAACTAGTTTTCCCTTTTCCTTCGTGCACAGAACTTGTAATTTGCATTTAAAATCATTTGGTTTCTTTTCAAAGGGTAATTTGGAGGAAAAAATCAGTCACATATTTCCATGAATTCCTTTAACTTGAACATTATATGAACTTCTTGTTCTGCCATGAAACCACAGCTGGATTATTAACCAGACAAAGTGAGCGACAGTCCAGGGGCCATATGTTGGGTCCCATTATTAGCTATTTTTGTGGCCATGTCTTGTAGAGGGGCCCTGTGTCAAAATCTAGTTTTAAGAGCTTTAATGTTAGACTTAAAAATGTGCTCACACGGTGCACATTCCTGAATTAATATGCATCTCACAAAATTACCACTAATTTGTATTTGGTAAATTGGTGGCCAGGTAGCCTGTTATTCCAACTGGTTGGTCTTCATACCTGTGGCGTGTAGGTACTGGTGTGCCAGCCGCAATTTTAGGTGGCACCGGCACACCCAGATGTCATGATGAAAATGTTTGCCTAATTGCCAGACGTTGCCAGACACAGGCATGTATTTCCGCTCAGAGTGCTTCGAAATCGGTGGTTATTCATAAGGCCAAGCCACGCCGTGTGCTTGATTTTTGCAAAGACTCTTGCCAACATTATGTGTATGTGGTGTTAATAAAAGAAGAGGTTCACACACTCAAATGTTGGCATCACTACACTTAAGTAGCCTACTGTGTTCACAGGAAACCTAACAATAACCACAGTGTATGCTCTTCTATGCCCCATATTTATGCCCCAAATTACAGCCAGTCTTATCTTTCTACACAACATAAACGAAGTTAGTGATTTCGAAGGCTGCTGGCTCTCCACCAGACAATTCCTTGCAACTTAAATTGGCTGAAAATAGTGGAAAACAAATTTCATATTTCAGTTCCCCTTCTCTTGTTAATGGAGAAAATACAGCAATCCCACCATGTAAAAATACTCAATTATGGTAAAAGCCCTGCACTCATAGCAGCAAAATATACCTAAAGTATCTAAAATAAAACGCCCCAATGATATTAGGCTATTGGATCATTATCATTGATGCATTAATATGTTAACTGCTTTATATGCTGTTGGGTAGTTTAATCTATTAGCTGATCAAATGTTTTTACTATTTAAAATCTTAATCTGCTGCAACTGTAGCTGTTAAATAAACATAGCCGAGTTCAAAGTACAGTATTTCCCTCTGAAATGTAGTAGAATAGAAGTATAAAGTAGCTTAAAAATTAAAACACCACAAGAAGTACCACAAAATTGTACTCAGTACTTGGGTAAATACTTTTCGCCACTGGAGAAAAAGGTAAAGTAGTTCAGGAAAGAAGTCTTTTCCAAATGCTGTCTACCTGTTAACATTGTTAGTCTTTTAGTTTCATGTACTGCAGCTCAGCCAATATTTGCCTTTGAGACGTTACAGTTTGATACAGTATTTAGTCACTGTGATGCCAATATTGAGAATCACGGAGGTACAAGCAGGATGGATAATAGATTTTTCATGTCCATGACGATATTTTGCATCTGTAGCTCAACAGGACTTAATTATCTGTGTAATATTACCTTCTGAAAACACTCTGTTTTAATGACTCATATACCCTCTTTGACTCATGTTAAATCAACACACTGTAAACAAATCATGCAGTCAAGGTAATTTCCTCTAAAACTAATAGAACTTCTATTTCCCCTCCTCCCTCTCCTTCTGTTGCTTTTCAGAAACATCCCTGGGGACACGCATACACTCACACGCAAGGACACACACACAATCACACCCAGGCACCATGCAGGAGTCGGAGCCTACAGTGTGCCAGCTGCAGCCCAACATCATCTCAGTGCGTCTTTTCAAGAGGAAGGTTGGTGGTCTGGGCTTTCTGGTGAAGCAGAGGGTGTCCAAGCCGCCTGTCATCGTGTCTGACCTCATCCGTGGCGGCGCAGCAGAGGAGTGCGGCCTGGTGCAGGTGGGCGACATCGTCCTGGCTGTCAACAACAAGCCCCTGGTGGACCTGTCCTACGAACGGGCCCTGGAGACGCTGAAGAACGTGTCACCCGAGAGCCATGCCGTGCTGATTCTCCGTGGGCCTGAGGGCTTCACCACCCACCTGGAGACCACCCTGTCTGGAGATGGCCGCCAACGCACAGTGAGGGTCACGCGGCCCGCCTTCCCACCCTCGAAGTCCTATGAGCACTGCTCTCCTCTCAGCCCATTCAACCCTGGGCAGCAGCAGCAGGTCAACAAGGAGCCCCAGCTTAGGGCCATTGAGAACCTGTCCTCTCCATCCATCACACAGTCCCTCCTGCAGAGGGGAGGCGTGCAGGCCCAGGACCCCCTGCTGATGAGGGACGGGGGCCATGGAGCTCTCCTGTGCAACGGGCTGGAGGAGAACAACGAGCTGCTGAAGGAGATCGAACCGGTGCTGCGCCTCATCAAAAACAGCAAAAAGGAGATCAATGGAGAAGGCCAGAGGAATGTGGGGAGAAGGGATGCCGAGATTCAAGTGGCCTGGTAATTTGTGATGTGATACTACCTTATTGATCCCTTAGTTAAAGTGTCTTTGTGCTTGTTCTCCTCCACAGTGTGGGTTGGACGTAGAGCCCAGGTAGAATTAGAGTCAGGATTTAGGTCAAGGACCCTTCAATAAGGCGGTTATTACGTGACACGAGAGCCTACACCTGGCCCTCTGATTAAAAGAAAGTCTCCCTACTCACTTTGCCACCCGGCAGTCCCTAAACTACCTGACCCAGCTGTGTTACATTAGCTACCACAGACAGGCTCTCATTCATCTAATATGACTCAGTGTACAGTGCCAAGTAATTACTGTCTGCACGCTGACCTCGAGTGAACCTCATTTAACGAAGAGTCACGACCATTTCGGTTGCTATTGTTCGATTACTGGGAGAACCGCTTTATGTAGGTTCATGTAAAGTTCCTTAAAAAACAATGTAGCTTTGGCAGTTTTTCATACCTTAAATGACACTTTTAAGGTTTCGGTTATTTAGCTGCATCTTTGGCCTGAGATAGGTTTAAACATTTTGAGAAGAGGATTAGCATGTATCAGAATGTCACTGCAATCTGCCTTAATTTGAGGAAGCTTTGCTACAGTTTGCATATAAATATTTTGCATATTTTGCATTTGCTTCATTAATATTGATGTCAGTTCCCATATTAATGTGACACAGTAGACCCCAATTAGCATTCTGCAACACAAAGCTCATCACAAACTTGTCATCAGACCATTCTTTTTCAGCTTGCAAGAGAGCAAAACTTCTTCCTAACAGTCCCTCTTTGTTACGGAGGTCAGATGCAGCAGCAAGCAAGTAGATGAGAAGTGTGAAGTTGGCAACAGTTCTGTATATCTGTAAGTCTCCTGTTTAACATTTAATGAGGAGGACTCACAAGGGTTGCGCTTAGATTGCTTGTTTGTTTTAAGTGTTTACTCTGGACAGGCTTTTCATAAGGCCCCACAGTCTGAGCCAATATTCCATCCCCGGCTCTGTTAAATGGTCTGCACAGTGTACTGTTGATATTGGCGTCTCAGTTATCTGCCACTGTACTCCCACGACCAATTGAAATCAAATTGAGGCTACAGTCTCCTTGAATCAATATCTCATTCTTGACCAATCCATGCACATCCTCCTCTCTTTCATAAATACACTTTGAGTGATTCATTGCATTCTAGGGAGACATGTGCTTGGAAAAAAACTCAAAACACGAACGGTGAAGTCTCGCTGAACTGTCTTTCCTTAATGGGGCCACCTGTGTGCCCAGAAATGGGCTTTTAAGCCTATAGACAATCGAAAAACATGCTGACATTTGGTCAGCACCAGGAAGGAGACGGCTAACTTAATTTTATCCTCTGTTTTAGCTTTGGAAGAAGGCTTTCTGAAGAGTTCTAAATAGAAGCTAATGAGAAAGGTTATTGTGAAGAGAATAGCCAGTAATATCTGTTTCTTCTTGTCAAATAATTTCTTGATGACTATTAGCCTGGCTCATTATAACTGATAGCTTGTGTTCAGAGCAGAAGCGGTTACAGTTTCACAATTCAGCATGAGGCTGATGATGCTGTACGCCAGAGTCAGAGCTACTGACAGATGACAAATGACACATACAACTTCTCTTGTTGTTTCTGCACGTCTGAACTCCACCTCTGAATTGCGGGGATAAATATGCTCTTGCAAATTTCAGCAATAAAGAGATACAGTGTGACAGGGAGTGTGAAAGGGAGAAGGGATGCCTGTGAGGATTTACAATTAGCATAGATGCATGCACATGAGAAAGATGAGGGGGGGTGAAAGATAGTAGGGGGCAATATGTGGGAGGAATTGGAGGAACGCAAACTTGAAATCACACACCGATGGCTTTGCCGTATTTATTCATGTCTCTTGTGGTTTGCCACAGCGGCAGCACAAGGACCTCCCCTCCCCCCTTCTCCTTCAGTCTCCAGATCATATAGTTACAGCTCAGAGTGAGATCTCTCACTGTTCATATCCTGTTCTATGTGTCTTTGGGGTGTGAACGGCAGCTGTTTGTATAGTTAAGTGTATTCTTATATTCAAAGAAAGCCAAAAAAAAAAAACAGTCGGTCTTCTTGATTCATCATTTGTTTGTGCAACCATATATCTGTTTAAATAAGACTTAGCCTAAACCAGCTTTTGGCTATGTTACTGGTCTAAATGCAGAGATAAGGCCAAACAAGTGAGCCTGTGATGAGAAACCTAAAGGTAGTTTTAATTTCCTGGATGAACTAGGAACACGTAGGCAGGGAAAGTAATGGAGTAACACTTCTTTCCATTTAGCTGCAGAGAATGTAAACAGTCGAAGTGTGGCTTAAATGATTGAAATCACAGATGCAATGTCAACGCACCTTTTGCAATTATCTTTTAAGTCCTCGTCTCTCTCCCTTCTCACTCACAAGGGGTGTTTTCTTTCGAGTTTTTGTAGCTTACGCCCACTCCTTCTCAGAATGAAGTTGGAGCACAGCCGTGGTGACAAATTTCTGAGGCTGACCTACATGTAGGAGCAAGTTGTCCCACTGCAGCACCGCAACAGGTGCAATTAAGTAACGCAGGAGAGCCTGATAGATGCCAGCCAAGCTCCGTCTAAACACCCACTAAGTCCTGAACAGAGAAAACACCTATGTGGGTGTGCAGAGCCTTTAGAAATTGTGCAGGGATTCCTGATTTAACAGCATTTTGGAGGGTGTACAAGTCTATGGTTTATTCATTTGTAAAGATGGATGAAAGGCGGTTCGTTCACTGTCTTTGTATGTGTGTACATGGTTTGGCTGGAATTTTAACGTGAAATGAGAGTTACTTGGCACCAGATGTGAGCACACACACCTGACAGAAAATTGTGTATGACTTCTAGGGACCTTGGCGTGGGAAATGGCACGTCACCGCAGCTGGCGTCAGATAACAACAGAATGCTGGAAAACATGCCGGTGGTGCTCAACAACGCTGACAAGGTAAATTGAAACAAATGCTCAACCCTTGAAATAATTTCGAGTAAAAAAGATCATGTGTAGGGCATAAGTTTGTGCAACTCTCCTCTCTTAGACCAATGACTTGAAGATCCTTTGCCCTTTTGTTTGTGTGTGCATGTGTTTGCAAGCGTTCATGAGCAGGCTTGCTAAGTGAATCTCTGCAGCTGTATAATGCATGTGCATCCATGGCTGCCTTTGCCTGTCTGGCTCTTTAGGCTTGTACAATAATCCACATTATTGCCACTTTCCATGCTTTCAGAAACTGAGCACGCACATCTGTGTTGCTTCTTTGCACATAGTAGTAAAGCCTTTGCTTAAGATCCCATCACCTAGGCATTAGATCCTTCCGGGGGAAAGCTGGTGCAGCATTAAATCCAGCTTATGCCTTCTACTGAGAAGGGTCTGGTCACAGGTCTGAGTGTCTGTGACAGGGATAGTGTCGTAATCTGCACATGGTCCGCGTTATCCACCCACTTGTGACGTCGCTCGAGCCCCCATCAATGGGACCGGATGCGGCGAAATGATTCCAGGAGGCCTAATGAATGCGTGCAGCTGCTGATCCGTCTCTCTCCATCAAATGTGGTCCCTGTTGAAATGATCCAGCCCCTCAGACCTGCAGAGAAGAGATTGTTAATGTGCATGCTTGTGAGAATATTTGTGTGAGTGTTGGAAAGAGGGAGGGAGGGGGGATGTGGATGATGCATGCCTGACGGCGGTTGGAGAGGTTATGTATGTATGATGTGGTAAGAAGCCATATGTCTTTCCTGGTGGTGTGTGCTCAGACTGAGGAGGCCTATGTGCTTGTGAGAAGGTGTGTTTGGGAAGTGGAATCAGTGTATGTGTGTGTCCAGTATATGCATGTCCAGTGCACTGACTCATGCAGCAAGAAGCTCCCCTGTAGGCGTTTTGCTAGACACTGATGCTACTTTGATGGCTTATCGCTAAGTGTTTAATTCGACAGACTCAAATGAGACACTAAGTTTTTTTTCTCATTTTTTTTAAAAAGCACGAGTAAAATGGTCTCAGAATATTCCAGTCCAATTTTTGTAGGATTAAATACAAGGATTTCAAGTGACATGTCGATGGCCTGCAAATTAGTTTTCTCACTTTAGTGAAGGATTGTCCATGTGCCTCCAGCTTGAGCTTCTGCTCCTGCATAATTTAATGTTTAGTAAGCCTGCTGCAGAGGAAAGGTGCCATAATGTTCTGTCAAATTCCACCAGCTAGTGATTTCTGAAGACACCACCTTTGATGATCCATTGGAAGCAGAGAATATGCCTCCATGCCTCCTTTTTTTTTTTTTTTTTTTACACGCAATGGCTTAATCATCACTGAATAAGGTGCCAATTGTCAAACCATAAATTTACTTGTCTTAAAAGACATGACTAAATCATATAAATATTTAACGGATAACATCTCTTTCTATTTCTCAGACTGTCAGTCTCACTTTCTTCTTTGTCTCTTTTCCCATCTACCCCCAGTCTCACGCTCGTCATCTCTCATTTCCCGTCAGAAGTTTTAATTGATGGCTGAATGGGGAACTTTTACTGCATAACTGCATTTACCAGAGAGACTTTCAGTCATTACGCCCCATTATGAAATTATCTTCATCAGATTAGCTTCAATTACCTTCATTTCTAGCTCCATGCATGCTCCCTTCTGTTACATCCACACCTTATTCTTGACATTGAGGCCCGGTGATTGACGCATGATGGGATTTACGCGTGCTGTAAGCTGTAAGCGTGGTCCAGCAACTCAGTAATACGGACTGCACAGGGGAGGACTGGCTGGACTTACTTTGTGCATTAGCAAGCAAAGAGACAAAGAATCATTATCCGTTTAATTGTGTAAGATATACTAACAGTCACAGACCTTTCTGCATTAGTTTAAGATCATTTTTCAGCCAGTGTTGTATCTTGTAATACCTAAGCCATGCGACTGTTGCTATGCCTGTAAGCTATTTATATATATTTTTTTATTTTTATATTACTTATATATATAATATTAACTGTGTCAGATTTACACTTGAAATTCTTACACATTTTTGAAACAATACTCCTTGATTTCAGACCGAGGTAGACAAAATAGTGGGCTGTCATTTGTTTGTTGTTTGTTTGTGTTTGTCAGATTTTCTCAGCTGTAGCTCGCTAGCTAATTAAGCTAACGTTAGCTCCATGAGTTGGTTGAAAATGCTGTTACTAGCTGAATTTTTTCATCGGCCTAAACTCATGACGTCGGCATCCAGGAACGATTTCCTATTATTATTGACATTAATAATGTGTTCCTTAGCTTTGGAAGTAAGGCTCAGTTAGTACTGTACATAGTAAGCTAGTTAGCCGCACGCTAACGATTGATGGTGCCATGCCATTGTTCCGACATCCCATTAGTTTGACAGCACAATAGTCAGAAAAATGGCCCATTGGTCCAACAGCCCATCTGTCCGACAGCCCGTTATGCCGAAAACAAATTCCCATTGCTCCGATGGCCCATTTATACGAAAATACACTTTGGGACTTTTTTCAGACTATTGGGGTGTCGAACTAATGGGCCCAGTCCCCATAAAACACAGTTTAATCCATTCCTTCTGCTTTTGCTCTTGTGTTTTTGGTTTTGGAAAGGCCTCAACACTCTAAATGCCAAATGTCGCTACAGCCCAATGCACACCACTTCAGCGTGTGGAGAAATCCAAAGCTTGGCTGTGTCCGAAATCATACCCTATATGCACTATAGCCTACTTACTGTCTGCCAATTTATTTGAGAGTGCAAATCTATCCATTATATAGTGCCCACAAAAATCCCACAATGGAATGAATAAAAGTAGCATCCATGGCACTTCTTTCTGCTAACAATCCCACAATACAATGCATCGTTCATTTTACAGAAGCAAAAATAACCATTGAGCGACTCTACAGCTGTCAGTGATTAGTAATTTAGGCTACTACTCATTAGTGAGTAAACTATGATTGGACAATCACTGTTTGGGGGAGGGGTTTAGCAAAAGGTCAATTGGACAATTTGTGGACATATCATATTTGACATATAATTCTCTCCCTTTATCTCTCTTAATCAATGTCCGTCTTGCCCAAAATGTACTTAGCGGTCATTCAATAGCTGACCTCACTCTCAAGTACATTTTTTCCTGGTCAAAAAAGACATCGTCCACCCACAGTGACCCTGACATTTGAAATTTACATCACTCATAAAGAAAAAGGTAAACTGACATTTACAGGTTGTTCATATAAACAGGCTTCTCTGAAACTTGCATGTGGCATTAATAGAAAAGTGACTTTCTTAAATGTAAATGTCAGAGCTATAGCTTCCGGTCAGTGAGTGACGAGTTTAATATTCATATTCAAACACACAACCGCTCTGCTTTTTATGTCAACAAGCCTTAATTCTCTGCATCTGATTTTGTTTGCCTGTTCAACTGAACAGTCTCTTTACGGTACAATGATCTTTCTTCCTGTCTATAACCTCAGTGATAACAATGTGTCATATCTGAGCCGCACAGTGGGGGTTACTGTGGTTGGAGCATGAACACACAGGAATTAGGCTCTTTACTCTCAGTGTGTGCAAAATCATATTCAATTCAATCCTCCTCATTCCTCTCTGCTGTTTGAGAGGACACGAAATGACAATGAGACTCAACTGGCGTGACTCTTGGTATTCATCTCCCCTGCGAGCATGATGATGGTGTCACTGTTGTTCAGGAGCCGCTCCACTGTGCGATTAACAATATCATGGGAAATGGTGACAGAGTTTCCAAGGTGTGGGATTGATTACTCCGATCTTTTGGCAATCACTCGGTGCTTTTGACGAGGAACGCTCACAGTTGGCTTTGGTGTCAAATTGCAGGCATTCATCAATCAATAGCTACAGTTAGCTTACCATCAACCTGCTGTTAAATGCTGATTACCTTTATCCTGGAGTGGGAAATGAAATAGAAATAGAGGAGGGAGAGAATGTAAGTGGTTTCTGTGCATAAGTCATAAGGGAGAGACTTAAGCACAATGACAAACTGATTTTCCTTGAGAAGAAAGAGCTGGGAGTCCACAGAGAAAGCTCTTTGCCTTACAATGATTGTAAAAGTCCAGTTAGAAATGCTTCCAGATATCACTCATGTTTTCCCCATCTTAAACCTGTCGATCAATGTCCAACTGTGGCTCTCAAATCCACTTCCCCGCAGTGGGAGGGCTGCGTCTCTTTTCAGCTTTCCTCAGTATGACTCCCAGTCATAAACAACTTATCCAGCTTGCACCAAAGGTATCTCAGAGGTCAGAGACTATTAGCCAGACATGGCACAAAGGCATGAAATAATGACTCATGTGTAAACGTCTGTGTGCTCTTTCCAGCCTCCGGCCCAGGGCAGGACCTCACCCACCAAGTCTCTGCAGAACGGCAGCCCCTCCAAATGCCCCCGCTTCATAAAGATCAAGAACTGGGAGACTGGCACCGTCTACAGCGACACACTCCACCACGGCTCCAGCAAGGTAAGGCATATGGAAATCAGTTCAATTAAAGCAGTCCTGCTGCAGCAGGAGGAAACCATGCTGGCAAGGATGAGAAAGATTTTGATGTCATGATTCAAGTCATCCCATAATAACCTGGGTTTCTACGCCATCAGTGAATCTGAATGAAGGCTGTGAGGTGTGAGGTGCTGTTGTTTCTTCATGCCCTGGCACCCTTCACTAAACACAAAAGGATTAAAACTACTGGCACCAAGTGACCAGAAAAATAGAAACACCTTGTATGATGCAATTGTACAGCAATGCAATACAACATTTTCTCGCTCCATTTATAAAATGTCAGAAAACAGTGAAAAATCACAATTTCCCATAATCACTTGCTTTCTAAAGCCCAAAGTCATCTTGAAATTGCTTGTTTTTGTTCCAAATCTGAAAGATATTCAGTTTACTATCACTTAAGGTACAGAAAAGTAGCAAATCCTCACAATTGAGAAGCTAAAA
>NTHP01000178.1:206712-218529 GCA_003416845.1 Oplegnathus fasciatus | reverse complement strand
TCTGAGTAAATGTTACTGTGTTACGTTTTTAAAAGGGGAGAAGCCTACAAAATAAAGTGCGCCAACATGTCAATAGATGGATAGTCATAGCCTGTGCTGTGGAACTTGACCTTAAGGTTGGCCTCAATGTGTCAGTAAACCTACTGAAAGATATTTTAATAGATGATATGACTACGACAGGCCCACATTTGGTTACAAAACTACAAGGGATCCTTACAAAACGGCCCAATTTACAGGTATGGCTCTAAGGCCCATGTGGACAGGCTGGAGGAGGTGACCAAGGAGATTGAAGCTTCAGGAACTTACCAGCTGAAAGACACTGAACTGATTTATGGAGCCAAGCACGCCTGGAGGAATGCTGCCCGATGTGTGGGGAGGATCCAGTGGTCCAAACTACAGGTAATGTATAGTATGTCTAAAATCATAGCATGGGGCTGTTAATGCTTTGTACTTTTGTACTTTTGTATTCGATCTTTTTAACTGAACTTTTGGTTCAGTCACTTGTTTGGCTTTACCACAAAAATGTACTGTATATTTATTTTATTTGTACATTTAAAACACTTCACTGTGCTTAAACCTGGTTCTGAGTTTTCATTTTCACGTTTGCTTTCCAGGTTTTTGATGCTAGAGACTGCACAACAGCTCATGGAATGTACAACTACATCTGTAACCACATCAAGTACGCCACCAACAAAGGCAACCTGAGGTAAAAACAAGCGCGCACACACACACTGCTCAACTATTTACCTAAGTCTTCTTTCCTCATGTTGTCTGATGTTTCCTTTTGTTCAACTCTGCTTGTGTTCCACCGACTCCACTTGCTCCTCTCCCCATCTGTCGCTCCATGTATCTCATCACCCCTCTCCATCCCTGACTTGACCCACTGTCCCAGCTGTCAGTGTGTGCTCTGTCTCTTAACGCTGTCTCTGTCTCTATCTGCTGCCTGTCTATCTGTCAGCGTCTCTGCGCCAATCATTGCCCTGTCGGTGAGGCGGCGGACCTTGCTAACAAGCAGTCATTTGTCAGACCTGCACAGCTCTCGCTCACTTTCTGCCAAGTCCTAATCACATGTGACACCTCATATTTACTTCTTGGATGATGGATAGCTTCTGACTCATTACTACGCTTAGCCTGGCCTTCGGAGGGACAGCTCGGATACACATGTTGATAAGAGCCAGCACAACATCCTGGCTGCGGCTCCCTCTGCCTGGCTTGCTTTAACATAAATAAACACAGACACATAAATAAACATGTTGTGCGATTGCAACATGTTGCAATAGTTTGGGAATTATTTCGCTTATTCAAAATCACCTGTCAATATTACAAAAACAGAGATGATTCTGACTGTTCCCAAAATACAAATGTACTTTAAGGAAAGGTCCTAAAATGATGCAAAACACAAGACTATGAGTCAGTTGTTTTCAAGTGGTGGATTTCATACGCAAAACGTTGCAACTAGGAGATTATTAAGTAAAAAATAGTGAATTAGATTTCCCTTTTAAATGGGTTGCAAGTGAACTGAAAGACAGTGAATATTACTGAATAATATATCACACTCTCACTTTCTCTTTTACAAAGGGTTTATGAGTTGTAACGAATGGCTTTATCAATTATTTGCTAAGCGTTTATAGTTATAAAGTGATCATAAGTCATTAATGATTAATAAGAACAAATGTTGGGTTGCCAGGTTGTGAAAAATCCCATTGGCTGGTGTTTGTCCTTTCTATTCGGTAATTTTTTAATCAGTTAATAAGTGTGCATGGGTTTCTTAAATAAGCCATTAAATCTGCAAAATGGTAATGAGTCAAAAATGGATTTTGGTCCAGATCGTCCTAGTCTAACGGGTTTTCACAACCTGGCAACCCAACCTTATAATTGCTTATAACTGATCCATAAAGCATTAGTAAATGATTTATTAACCACTGATAAAGCCATCAGTTACAACTTATAACTCCTTTATAAAAGGTGTCATATTCGAAAGTGATACCAATATCAAACTATTGCTGTTCAGGAATGTGATTATTACTTTATCAAGCATGTGGCCAATTTGGAATTTAGTAATAATAATAATAATAATATTGTTCAATAATATAATAACTTATATTCTTCGCTCTTCAGTCTCTCATTTGAGTGATCACATATTACACGTCCAAATACATCATCAGTCAAAAATATTAGACTCTAGGAATTAAGATGGCTCATATAACAACGTGATGTAATTGCTTTACTTGTATCTGGAAAAAAAAAATTACATTATATTATTTTCTACTACTTTTTGGAAAATGATTACCCCAACCACCAGTTATCACATTACATGTTGCCCACAGGAGGACAAATGAAAATGAAACGTGTCATCTGCTGTATATGAAGTCTGATCGTACAGACTGTGACGATTGGTTTCACCATTCACACCAGTTTCCGAGGTCAGGCTGAGAGACTATTTCCTGCAGATGTAGACTGCTAGCACAACTGGCCCAGATTCACACCAGCTGCTCTCCCTCCTCAGCGACTTACAACCAGCTTAGCAGTATTAACACTTTCACCCGGTCATGGCATTAGAACACAACTGGGATGTAGAACAGACCAAAGGTAGCTGAGCTTTGCTGTGAGTCATTTGACATAACATAATTAAAAACGCCTTTGTACAGATTATGCGCACAATGCCAACCATCTGTTAGCAATCTTGTCAATTAATGTACTTCATATACACCATATAATGCACAGAGATCAACATGCTGCTGATCTAAGATATTGCAGTGGCACAGGTCAGGAATGTAATTATATTATGCAATTTTTTTTCAAGATATGAGAAAAAAGCTAGTGATAACCTCTATACATGTTACTGACACTTTTTTGTTATCCTCTTCTTCTTGTTGTTTTTTTTCACAGATCGGCCATCACCATATTTCCTCAGAGGACAGATGGAAAACATGACTTTCGAGTGTGGAACAGTCAGCTGATTCGTTATGCAGGCTACAAACAGCCTGATGGACAGATCATGGGAGACCCTGCTAATGTTGAATTTACTGAGGTACACAAGAGGAGTTGTATTTTTAAGTCAATGAGGTAAAGCTGCAAAAAGTCACTTTGGAAGACACGTCCTATTTGCAGTCAGCTCACGTGTTGCTTTTGGTCACTAGATCTGCATGCAGCTGGGATGGAAAGCTCCGAAGGGCCGTTTTGATGTCCTGCCCCTCCTGCTGCAAGCCAGCGGAAATGACCCTGAGCTGTTTGAGATCCCTGAAGACCTCATCCTGGAGGTGCCGATCACACACCCAAAGTGAGTTATGCCTTCCCTCCAAAGCATGCATAAAATATACAGAATGTAGCAAAACAAGAACAGAGGGGGCTACAGAAAAAGACATCCACCCACTCACACATCTCTTAACAACACTTCTTAAACAATGGGGTACTTCTATGCCAAGAAGTCCGATTGGGTTATTGTCACATTCCAACTGTGCTGAATATTCCCAGAAAGCACGGCTAGCCATGCTTTATCTGTTGCTATGCCAGCTTTTGTGGTAACCATGGGGCTTGTTAGTGAGGTTTCAAGCTTTCTCCTGTTTTGTATTCTTATGCGTTTGCTTTACTTTTAAGAAAACTTTTCTTACGTCGGTAGCTACTGTACAAAAGCCATAATGCCCTTGAGATCTTAAGCATTAAGCTGCTGTATCTAATACCCATAATCACAGTAAAGAATTGGGTGTTACCGCTACACTAGTACACTAGTGCACAGACAGACTCAGATGCACACAGAGCTATCACTACATCGCTACACGCTGCAGAGAGCATTACAGAATCCCTTGACACACTGATCTCCCTGCCAGACTCCCCCAAAATTGGCATCTCTTGCTCCATACCCTGCATCAACTGGCCCTCAGCTCTGGCAGCAGCTCGGCGCAGGCCGCGACCACCGACAGCGTCTCATCATTACACAGGATTAGACCCAGCTCTGCAAATAATACACTAAGAGCAATGTTATCAGTCCCCTCAGAGGGTGCAAGGAGTGGGTGGTGGGAGGTGGATTGAGGTCCTGCCTGCTCTGTCCGGCACTGAAAAGCTGTCAAAAGTGGTTTCAGTGTGTTAATGTTGATTTTGGCTGCACTTCTTTTTATGATATGTGTCTCAGGGATAAATATCTGTGCTCAGCCACAAATCATTATAGTAAGTGCATATTGTTGGACATGTTGGACATTTACCTGACCTCAGTAGGGAGCATAGTGAATTCAGTTAGTTGAAATAGCTGCAGTTCTCACCCGTCATTCCCATGTTTGCTCTGCCCAGGTACGAGTGGTTCAAGGACCTGGACCTAAAGTGGTACGGCCTCCCGGCGGTCTCCAACATGCTGCTGGAGATCGGAGGCCTGGAGTTCACTTGCTGCCCCTTCAGTGGCTGGTACATGGGCACAGAGATTGGCGTGAGGGACTTCTGCGACACCTCACGCTACAACATTCTGGAGGTAGTGTGTTGTGCCAAGATCCATAGTCATGCTCCATTGGAAAGGGGGAAAAGAATCAGAGGCACAGATTGACTGAGAGAGAGAGAGGAGCATGTGTTGTGTCACCAAATGACCCAATCAGAATGCCATTCTTCTTCTAATTGTGCACACTGAGGAGAAAGCTGATTACCAACACTTAGAAATTAAGAAATAAAGACTACTTGTGCTTTGTCACAAACTCTCTTAACACAAATTATACAGTTTAATATTATGCCAAAATGTGTATTTATTTATTTATGTATTTATTTATGCAATCATATACTGAATGTTTATATGTATTTGGAAAGGCAAAGGGAATTGTAGCAGTAGTCGCCTAAATCTCCAAAAGGATATGAAATTCTTTTTGATACAGCATATTATTAGGGCATATTATCAGACTGTCCACTATAGTATCTTTGCATGTCCTATTCAGACAAGTAAAAGGGAAGTTTTCCAGTTCAAGTTTCGTCACAACCAGCACAGTGACTTTCATATCAGAATTGTCGTATTACATTTTCTTTCCATATTATGTAGGAGGTTGCTAACAGGATGGCCTTAGACACTAGGAAGACTTCCTCCCTTTGGAAAGACCAGGCGCTGGTGGAGATCAACATTGCTGTTCTCTACAGCTTCCAGGTATGTACATCTTAACGCGTCGTTCATTTAAAGAAACATTTCACCAAAACAGACATTTCATCTAGAAAGCTGCCTTTCGTAACTTTAATGCTGCAACTACTGTAATTACTGACACATCAGAGAAAGTACGTAAATGAATTCATTGTTTGTGTCCCCCATTTTCAGTCATGCAAAGTGACCATAGTAGACCATCACTCAGCGACAGAGTCCTTCATGAAGCACATGGAGAATGAGTACCGGGTGCGAGGTGGCTGTCCTGGAGACTGGGTGTGGATTGTGCCTCCCATGTCAGGAAGTATCACACCGGTTTTCCACCAAGAAATGCTCAACTACCGCCTCACCCCTTCCTTTGAGTACCAGGTGAGTGGGAGGTCTTTAAATCCTAATCCTAATCTGGAAATCAAAAAAACATCAACTGCTCATAATGCTTTAGACCTTTTCTCACAGGATGAATTCACCATAAAACTGGCAGAAATCATGATATCTGATATTACAGACCGACAATAGACCAGGCACGTTAAAGCAAAGTGTGCACAGCAAATTGTGAATTGCAGCTTCTTTATACCAAGTCACTCCTAGAAAACACTGAAAATCACAGATGATATCTCAGTGTCTTGGATTTGTGCCTTAAACAAAGACAACCTTTGAACTTTATTATTTTCTTCCCGTATGCAAAAGCCTGACCCCTGGAATACCCATGTGTGGAAAGGAGTCAATGGGACGCCCACTAAGAAAAGAGCCATCGGATTCAAGAAGCTTGCCAAGTGAGTGTGCAGTCACACGGAAATATTCGAGGCAAATCATGCTTGGTTTTGTTAAATTAGTGTTTTGTTTTCCTTCTCTTCATCTTCCTGCAGTTTTAGGCACAAGGTTAAATCGCAGCCTCAAATGTCAAAGATAATATACTCTAGGATGTGTGTATGATAATCTAAGGCTACACAAGTAATCACTTTGCTGACAAAAGTTAGACACATGGGAAGGAAGCCGGTGTACTCATCGGTGAAATGCATCCAATCAACCCCTCAGCGAGTAATCAAAGCTTTGTCAGTGGTTTGTTTGTGTATGCGTGCACTTGTGCGCGTGTATGTTCATGTTCTGCTATTAATATAATTGCCTCGAGGATATGACAAGCTAGGTAATCACAATTGTCATCCATCCGCTACCTTGACATAATGTCTGCTGCCTGCTGAAGTGAACCACAGTGCCCTCAGTAACAAATGTTTTATCAAACGTATCGACACGAGGGAGTCTTCTGGTCATGGCAGAGGATTAAAGGTTGCAAACTGTGTCACTGGTCCTTGGATGATTAAATTCCTATGTCTTTCTGTGCATCTCATTCTCACTGTCTCTCTCTTCGCCTCTGCAGGGCTGTGAAGTTTTCGGCCAAGCTCATGGGCCAGGCCATGGCCAAGAGGGTGAAAGCCACCATACTGTTTGCCACAGAGACGGGCAAGTCGCAAGATTATGCCAAAACTCTCTGTGAAATCTTCAAGCACGCTTTTGACGCAAAGGTACGCTTGCTCCCACCTTGCATCATCTTATCCGAAAGTTGAACACGAGCTTGTGTGTCATTGTTCGGACGTCTAATTGAAAAAGGAGGAATTCAAAGACATCATTCCTATACACCCCCCCACCCCACCCCACTCTGTCGCTCTCTGGCTGATGAAGTCAAGCAGATGCCAGCTGAGTACAGGCGACGAGAAGAAAGTGTGTCTTTTGTCACATTTTCTTCTTCTCTCATGCAGCAAAATGCCGCGGGTCAGAGGCAAGATTTAACCACCGAAGCGTTGAGCAGTGCAGTAGTTTAAGACAAGATCCTGAAGCACCCCTGGCTGTGCAAATCTGTTTAGAAAAAGGGAGCGAGAGAAAAAAAAGAAAGCTAAACATGCTGCTCCCAATCATACACAGTGTGCTTTTCCTCCAGGTCATGTCTTATTTTCCCTTCCTGTTTTCCCAGTGTGATCAATCACACAAGAAGAGATTCGTGCATGCATGTGTGTGGATGTGTGTGTCACCGAGAGTGGGTGTCTGTAGATGGATCGCAGGGCAGATGCAAACGCCTGGGGCAAATCTTCGTTGTTGTGGGGCTAAAGCCTGTTTTCTCTTCACGCCTTTGGTTGTGTGTCTTTCTGTGCGTGTGAGTGTGTGAAATGCAAGTGCGTTCCGTGGCAGAAAAAACACCATCATGTTGAGTGGTGTGCATCATGGATGCTCGTTGTGTGGCAGCAGCATATTATCATCTCGTTAGAGGCGAGGACAGAGTGGTCATTACAGCCTCCTCCTCTGCCAACGGCTGTGTGTTCAGCCTTAATTTACACGCTCAAGTCATCCGTCGCGTGGAGTGTGTGTCTAGGAGACGAGAGCGAGACAAAGACTACACCATGTAAGTGGAGGCTAATGCTCGGCATGATGCTCTTTTTGCAGGTCATGTCAATGGATGAATATGATGTGGTGGACCTGGAGCATGAGACGCTGGTGTTAGTGGTGACCAGCACATTTGGCAATGGTGATCCACCTGAAAATGGAGAGGTCTGTATGTTATATAGCAACAAGTCCAGTTAATTAAGCACAGGACAGATGCACAGATTACTAACAGCCCTCCTTTGGTTACTGTAGAAATTTGGAGCTGCCTTAATGGAGATGCGCCACCCAACATCCAACACAGAAGATAGAAAGTGAGTTCAGTCCCTCAACCTGCGTGTGTTTGAATTCGTGCATGTCAGTTTCCATCTTTTTCTTCCCTCGAGTTATACATCCGTGTGTGTCTCATCTCTTTGCTTTCGCCTCCTGTCCAGGAGCTACAAGGTCCGTTTCAACAGCGTGTCCTCCTACTCTGACACTCGCAAGTCCTCCAGCGACGAGCCAGAAGCCAGGATTAACTTTGAGAGCACCGGACCTCTCGCCAACGTCAGGTAAACAAAACCAAACTACATCAAATCATAAAAGTCATAAAAGTGATTACACTCGTCTGAAGAATGCTATCCTACCCAATAAGCAATGATTTGCGGGTTAAAAGATGTCTAGTTCTCAAGGTAAAAATGGTCATATTGAAATTACAGGAATGGTTATACGTGACCGTAATGTCTAAAAAACTCACTTTTCAATGAAGCCCAGTTTTAAACAAGACTATTTACGTCGTTTAACCTGCAAATCACAAAACCAATGCTTGCTTGGATGAAAACATCTCATCAATCAGTCACACAGTCTCATTTCAATATTGATGTATTGGGTAATGAATGATGAATATTGTTTCATTGTACGTAGAGGGACAGCACAGAAGATAACCACTTGAGTATCAATCTCATATATTCAAATACAACTTATTCAGGCTCTCAGATGACTTTTTTGTGCTAACAACTATATGAATGTAATCATTTGTATGTTTCTTGCATATTGTTACATTTTTGGCAAAGGAAGTCTACAGCATATAAAAGAGGTTGTTTCAAAAAGCAAAGCCACAGCCTCGTCTCAAATTTGGAAACAGTTGTCAACAAAACACTTGGCAGCACAAGCCATATTTCAACAGTTTTGTACGTGGGTAACACGAAAGTAAATCTGTAGGTTTGTCCAGCTTTGTAACTAATGCAAAAACGAACATAATGAAATAAAGCAGCAATTTTAGAAGTCAATTTGCCAACAATATTTATCATGACTGATTAACAAGTAACCTTTTTTACTACAAACAGAATCTCTCCAAATTAACATTTTATTCTGTGAATTGAACTTTCATCCTCACTGAGTACATACTCTATATGAAAGTGGATTCCTTCGTTTGTGAAACATTTTTGGGATGACAAATCTTATTGCAGTGGACAGTTTGCTGACCTGTTCAAGGAGAAGAGATCATAAAAATCTTGCTCAAGCTTGAACCTGATGTGGGCTGACTGCTTCACAGCGAAGCAGCGGAAGGATGACTTGTCCTCTCTCAGAAAAGTGATCTGTTTCATGTTTACATCTATCTAAAACCTGGCAGGACGAATGTTCATAAATACGTCAGCTGTTTTGGTGCTTTTTGAGAAGGAAGAAACGTCAAGTTTCTGATGTGGGCTCCGTGGCGGTGGTTTGCGAAATGTCTATGTTTGTGTTTTGCTTTCTTAACACTACCTGCCTCTCTATCTCCGTCTCTTTCTTCATATGTGTGTGTCTCTGTTTAGGTTCTCAGTGTTTGGCCTTGGCTCCAGGGCCTACCCACACTTCTGCGCCTTTGCCCACGCTGTGGACACGCTGTTTGAAGAGCTGGGGGGGGAGCGCATCCTACGCATGGGAGAAGGAGATGAGCTGTGTGGCCAGGAGGAGTCATTCAGAACCTGGGCCAAGAAGGTTTTTAAGGTCGGTTTCTTGGGCTAAGATCCTTTGCGCTTGGTTTAGTTCATCACCATGCACACTGTTTTTGGCTTTCATTCATGATTAGCATGTTGGTACTTGTTGTAGTGGACAATATTAATATTAAAACCAAGCCTTGACATTATTTAAATCAGAAATCCCTCTCACCCCTTTAGAACAACCCCAACAGTCAAGATAGCACACTGAAGGTGTTTGGCCATGCATAACCTTGAGCTGGCGAAGGGGGCCCTTCTTAGACTGCGAGAGATCATTTTCCAAATCCTTTGTTATTCCTGTGTAGGTGTGAAGGGGCGCATTGAATAATGGTCGTGTTCTTCCCTGTGGTTGTGTTGTTACATGTCAAGGCTGCATGTGACGTGTTCTGTGTTGGCGATGATGTGAACATTGAGAAGGCCAACGACTCCCTGATCAGCAACGACCGCAGCTGGAAGAAGAGCAAGTTCCGCCTGACATACACGGCCGAGGCCCCGGCCCTCACAGACGGTAAATAATAATCCTGCAAGAAGCGAGTGATGTACTGTTGATGATGCCTCGTTATTAAAGGGGAAATAAGTGCTAATACACTGCAGCACAAAATGACTGTAATATATCTGTGGAGGGATGGTAATGTTGTTGATCAAGACCAGTGACTCATCCATTATATCACCTGGAGATGAGATTTGTGGCTCCGTTGTGGAATGAAAAATGATAATGCAATAATAATAATGCCCTTTCTACCCTAGAGGTCTTGAGTTCTAGTGTTGAGTTGTATTGCCTTATACAGAGAACTGTTATTTAGCCTACTCTCATTGATATAAAAGGCATGGACAAAATGATAGAAACACCTGTAGAAATCAAATAAGCATATTTTCCAAAATGTTGAACTGCTCCTTTAATAAAAGCAGATCAAGTTTGTAGATAAACATATTATTTTAGACCAGACACTAAAAAAAGTAAATGTCATGTATGTGATTTAGTTTTGTTTCTGTCTGCCGACAGCATTGTACAGTATTCACAAGAAGAGGGTTTATGGAGCAAAGATGCTGGAATCTCAAAACTTACAAAGTCCCAAATCCAAGTAAGTATGTTCTGACACATGAAACACTTTCACAGGGAAAAAAATGAGTCACATATTTGTCTGTTTTGGTAAACTTGTGAAATAATGTTTAATTGATCTAATGCACTCTTGTGGTGTCCAACTCTTTCATTCGGTTTACCGTGGTGTGTGAACTAAATGGAACAGACTGAAAGTGGTGCAGCGTTGTTCCCTAAATCTCTCATCTCTTTTACAGCCGCTCCACCATATTTGTGCGGCTCCACACAAACAACCACGACAGACTGAGCTACCAGCCCGGCGACCATCTGGGCATCTTCCCTGGCAACCACGAGGACCTGGTGACAGCTCTCATAGATAAACTGGAGGATGCTCCACCTGTCAATCAAATTGTCAAAGTGGAGTTCCTGGAGGAGAGGAACACTGCCCTAGGTGGGTGACGCTGTTAGCAACGTCACGCTACTTTACGAATACAGTAGGCGTGCAATGAGGAGGGTTGCAGTTTGAAGTCTGGGCAGGATGTCAAAATCAAAACATGAATAAGAAACAGTCTCTCTTGCCTCAACAGACAACATTTAGTCACACTTTAGCAAGGTATCTCTGCCCAGAAAATTTTCAGTGAAGCTGCGTATTGGCAAACAGTTGTGGTGACACTGGGTGACTTAAGCGTGATTTTCACTGTGACTGTGAAGCAAGGTGTTTCTTAAACACAGTATGTGTACTTAATCAAACTTTACCTTGAATAAAACCATTCTTGGTAATGGTTTATTAAACTTCCTGTCTTCCTCTGTAAAATGCTTTCTCCTGTCATACCAACTGCTCTATAATTATCTTTGAGGGTTAACTCTTTAACTCTAATTAACTCTTGATTTTAACCCCCACTTAGCATTTATAAGCAGTATATTTAAGAACTAAATACATGGTTTATAACACAGTATAATTTAGCTGTTTTCATACATTTTTCCATGTTTATTAACGTATTTATCAATTATAATTCACCATATGAAGCATCTAAAACTGGTGTATTAATAGGCAATGATTTCTTGATAACACAGTATAACATAGCCATGACCATATGTGGTCACATAATGATATGTGATTACACTTGAACAAATTATACAGTGTGTAATAGAATTTACTGACCGTTTATACACAAATGCAAATAATAACCAAGCGAGTCTAAAGATGTTCAAAAATGTGTCCAAAACTCATGAAGGCATATCAGTAAATAACAGATGCTTCCACATCCCATCCTGAACTTCATCACATTGGTGTGAGCATAATCCTCTGGTCTAAAGTGAGCGTTACAGATGCAGCAGTAAAGTCC
>NTHP01000178.1:177369-206705 GCA_003416845.1 Oplegnathus fasciatus | reverse complement strand
ACGTCGTGACAGGCTGGAGTTTGTGCAACCTGCACGAACACAACAATTCACCATAATGAAAAATGGTGAAATGCGACATAAAACTACCGAAAAAACAACAACTTGTTCAATTAAAACCGCTCAGACTCACTAGCGTCTACTACCGCACGTTGAGCTGAGGCAGAGTCTGGGACACCGACTCCCTTTTGTTACGTAATATGATGTGATGTTGAAAAAAAGAGCGTTCTGAGCATTGCTCAAAACAGCTACTTTTTCCTCTGAATTTTTATGTCTTTTAAAGCACATAAAATCCTGTATTAACTTTTCAAATAGTCATTTTCAGGAAAGGTTAAGTATAAATCTAGCAAAAAAAATTCAACCTGCAAGTTGCTCTTTAATGTTCTAAAAGAAAATACCAAAGGGACATGAGGGGCAACAGCTCTAATGTCACTGCCTCTAGCTATCTTTAAATGTATCATTGTTTTTCTTTAGTTGAGAGATACTTTATGTTTGTCAGTCACCGGTGTTCATACTAGGCAACAGAATTTCATTTTGGCTTGTACAGCCCCTCCTTGTGATTCAGTCTGTTTCACGAAAGCGACTTGTGAGCACTGTTTACACGTACTTGCACATACTTCTGTGAGTTCTACGGGGCTCTCACGTGCTCATGCATGGGTGGCAAGTAAAGAGTTTGTTTTGATTAGTTTAGTGTTAGTGAAACAGGAGATGAAATGATCTCATGTTGCAAATTGCAGCTTGTTGCAAATGTGGTCAAAGTGGCTCCAAGCCAGTATGACAGGTGTAATTTTAACATAGAAAATCATGTTGCATGTAGGTTTATTCATTTTTTTAGCCACTTGGTGCCAACGGACCAGACTGTTAACACAACACTGACATATTATCACCTTATAGAGGTGTTGTGGAGAAATAATTGTCTATTTACACATTCAGCAGACACAGAGCAACATTAGCTTTCATTTGGAGTTGTGTTTCTGGCCACTTGACAATGCAAGTCTAATACCTAGTCTCCTCGTAGCTCTGTTTTTGTCTCAACCAACTCCTGAGAAAAATATCAGGCTCTTTAGCCTTCACCAACTTTGTCCGTCTGCCGTTTGGTGCTGGGCAGCAGTTTGCAGACCGGAAAAAACAAAAAACAAAGAGCTAAAAAAAGCTAAAACACTTTGTAGAGCTGCAGAGTTGGGCGATAATTATCTGTGGGTTTATTACCACAGGTGCTCCCTTTCATGTTACACATACGCTGTAGTCATTTGATCCAGTGTTAATATAAAATATGAATTAATACAGATTTAACCTTCTTCTTTTCTGCAGGTGTAATCAGTAATTGGACAAATGAGACTCGTATCCCTCCCTGCACCATCTACCAGGCCTTCCAGTACTTCCTGGACATCACCACCCCACCGAGCCCGGTGCTGCTGCAGCAGTTTGCTGCTCTGGCAACCAATGACAAACAGAAAAAGAAACTAGAGATCCTCAGTAAGGTAAATTCACTTAGTCTTCGGCGTTACCATTAACACTGACCTTTAGAATTATTGAGCTGCTGCTGCACTGAGCGCTTAGCTCGGTTCATGACCAGACACATGAGGGATCTGCGATGTATGTGCGTAGGCTATATCCAAAAATATGCTCTCTTTTCCATTCGAGAGCCAAATGCATGCAGACCTTTTTCACTTCTTATTAGAACACTTTTCATAGCACCGCTCTATAAAAAGTCACCATGTGTTTAAGGCACAATGATAACCAACACGTTCATCATGTTTGCTATCAAAATACGGGGGATAGTTTTCCGTCTGAAAGCCGATTTGATGCACTTTGCAGTGATGGAAAAACGTACAGTAGGAGTGAGCTGGCGCCAAATTAAAGCCGCTGATCGTTCTAACCAAGAGCCATTCCCCCTTGCAGTGCCTCCCACAATTCACTCTCCATTTTTGTCAATGTGTGGAAAAGGCTTGCTGAGGCCAAGCAGTGACTCATATGCTCATACATCCAATCATTGTCACCAAAGCAAGAGGAAAAGATGGAAGGCTTCTGAATTCAGGAAAAGAAACTGTACAGTACAATCAGCACTGCAGATTATTTTTATTTTTGTATGCGCTGAATCTCAAGCCCATTTCAGGACTAACGCAGGGTGTCTCAGACTTTTCTAATCCTCTTTTCACTCATAACATTAGAGAAACTGTCATGTTTGTTTATTATTATGTTCTGTTTTCAATAGCGCGAAAGAAGAAATTGATTAAACAAAAGTGATATTACAAATTTATTAACAGTATCTCAAAGAAACCAACTATATCAGTCTCTGAAAAGTCCCACAACCCCATTTGTGTATCAATGTTAAAAAAGTGCTTTTGAAATGTTGCTAATTGTACATGCGCTGCTTCAAACAGCGCTTTGGGTTCAGAATGGAGACCACACCAGGCTTCTTAATAGGCACTGTGTCGTTCATTCGCAGCTTGAGAACAAAGCAGAAGTTGGGAACATATCAAGGTTTTTTAGCCTGGTGGCAGTGCTCTAAATTCATCACATCCAAATGTCAGTGATGACACACAAAAACAGTTGGGCAGTGAATGGCGAATGGCTCTGCTTGTGGCTGCCTCCTGCTCTGAAGTCAGAAATGTTTACAGATCTAAAAGAGGAAAGCTTCCTCTATTTTTTTCTGTTATTGTGGCAGTTACTGTGGTTTCTTAATTAGGACAACAACAATTCAACAACATACCAAGACAGAAATGAAATCTAATAAACATCCACCTGTACTTTTATTCCTTTCTCCTCGGCATCCCAGGGCTTGCAGGAGTATGAGGAGTGGAAGTGGTACAACAATCCGACACTGGTGGAGGTGCTGGAGGAGTTCCCCTCCATCCAGATGCCCTCCACTTTGCTGCTCACCCAGCTGCCCCTGCTGCAGCCTCGCTACTACTCCATCAGCTCCTCTCCAGACCTGCACCCAGGAGAGATCCACCTCACCGTCGCTGTGGTCTCTTACCGTGCGAGAGGTAAGGACCTTCTGCTCATTTGGAGCTCCTTTTCAGTTCAAGAGCAGCTCTAACCAAGCTGAGCATTAGCCAATGTCTCTCCAAGGATTTTAAGGCTGTGTAGGTGTAGCTGCAGGTGCGATGATCTTTTCTGCTGACCGGGAGGATGAGCTTTAATGCTCCCATTAGGCTGTTGAGGGTCTAAAATTGGCCTCTTTTTTATGGCATTTCATATGGCTCATTTCAGTAATAACGCAAAATAAACTCAAGCATACCCCGTGGTTTCTAGTAAATTGTATTTAGCAGTAAGTTATCACTCAAAAAAGTACATATCCTATATATACACTTTGCTTCAGTTCAGTTTATGTCATGGATAAAAAGCACTGTGCTGTGGCTCTTTCAAGGTTGCTGCAAAGACTCGAAAAGTCAAATGACTCAGCCTCTCTGAAAACCCTCCGATGGCTCAAAGAAATTGATTGCAAGTTATCTTGGAAAGCCAGTCTGCTTCATAGGGCAGCCAGACCACGACTGTAATTACAAGAAACGTAGATTTAGAAACACCTCGGGAAGATTCTATATCTCTAAACAGATTCTATTTAGAGATATGAACAGAAACACAAATGAGAGAAAACATGAAGCTGCAGCTGTACCAGTCTGTCTCACAGTATATAAAATGCTGTTCAGCTATTCAGGTTTCAACTTTAGTGTTAGTTTTAGTGCGTAGTGTATCACAAGGCTCTTATATCTCCACCTTTGCAATTAACATGTACTCTCAGCCTGTCAAGTAGTCAGCGCACATTACGATGCTATCGCTACTATTTTCTCTTACATGTGTAATGTGTACTTGTGCAAACATGTTACTATGATTGTAAAAGCAACAGCTGAATTACTGTAATTTCCTTTAGAGAGAGAGAGAGAGAAGAACGGCCCTATAGCCTTGGAAAATGTGTTAGGGCCACTCTTTTCCTGTTAGTTTGTGCACTTAAAGAGAGTGGGAGGCAGAGGGGAGAGAAACAGGTAAAGTGCTTGCTTGGTAATCATCCCTTTCAGATGGAGCGGGACCTATCCACCACGGAGTCTGTTCGTCGTGGCTCAACAGGATAGAGAAGGGGGAGATGGTGCCGTGTTTTGTCAGAGGGTAAATATCACAATGCTTTTCCAAGGAATTTTGTAGAATGTCAGATGAATCAGTATTATGGTTTGTTAAAGGAAATGTTTGACATTTTGGGGAAATAAGCTGATTTGCTTTCTTACTGGGCGTTAGATGAGAAGATTGAGACCACTCTCATGTCTGTGTGCTAAGTATGAAGCTACCACCAACAGCTGGCTGACTTAGCTTAGCACAAAGACAGGGGAGAAACAGCTAGCTGGGCTCTGCCCAAAGATAACAAAATCTGCCTACCAGCACCTCTATAAAGCTCACGAATTAACACGTTTTTTTTGTTTGTTTAATCTGTACAAAAACCTAAGTGTAAAAATGACAAACCGTCATTTACCAGGGGTTATGTGCCAGACTACTTCTCGGCCCGGAGCAGTAACTTCCTGGAGTCTTCACGGAAAACAGTGATTTGTCATTTGTACACTAAACAAACATGATAAAACATGTCGATTAGTGAGCTTTAGAGGTGCTGGTAGGCCGTTTTCATTACCGTTGGACAGAGCAAGGCCAGCTGTTGTCATTGCACTAAGCTAAGTTAGCTGGCTGCTGGCGGTAGCTTCATATTTAACAGGCAACGTGAGAGTGGTATTAATCTTCTCTTCTACTTCTTGGCAAGAAAGCAAATATCTGAAAATGTCAAGTGAATTTCATTTTTTTTTCATTGTTTCATTTCACTGTGTCAGTGCACCATCATTCCAACTTCCCAAAGACAACCAAGCCCCTTGTATCCTGGTTGGTCCAGGAACAGGTATCGCCCCATTCAGAAGCTTCTGGCAACAGAGACTATACGAACTTGAACACAAAGGTTGGTTTTTTTCTCATTCCTTCGAAACCTATTTACAGTTTTACTGCCTCACAGAGAGGCTTTGCAGTGGATTTTTACTGCTGCACATGAACCTGCAGACAAAATCTTCAATTTGAAGGCTGATTATGAGAATATCCAGGACAAGCTGATACATCCAGTTAAAATGCTGTCATATGCACCTCTGAGTAATAATGAAATTCAAACCAAATCCCTGTCAGAGGTTTAGATTATACACAGAAGAGCAGACTATCACTTCTACACCAATTCAACACCATTCGGAGCAAGGAAGTAACTCTGCCTGTCACCTTTAGGAATTGAGTCGTGCCCCATGATCCTGGTGTTCGGTTGTCGGCAGTCTGAGATGGACCACATCTACAAGGAGGAGACCATTCAGGCCAAGAACAAAGAAGTGTTCAAGGAGCTCTACTCGGCCTATTCCAGAGAACCCGGCAAACCAAAGGTACAAGCGCTAAACTGTCCGTAACTGTGGATGAGTCAGCTTGTCACAACTCTCTTTGGGCTGCTGTGTAGGTTTGAAATAAAATCCCAGAGTAGAGAAAGGGCTGAATAAAAAACGCTGTGGTAATATTATGTAGTACATTCACTCCAACTGACATCATGTGTTTCCATTTGATGAGTTGTATCATTTGTTTTCTTGTTATCATCTAAGTCCTTTTTATTTATCTGCTTCCTTTGCTGCATGGACTTTTTTTTTTCCATACTCTATATTTATTTAGTCCCTGGACACACTAACAGTCTTTCAGCTTGCAACTTGGTTTCAGTTTGCAAATTCTACTTCGTTTTACTTTATTCCCTATCTGTCAGTGGTCTCCTGACTCTTTTTTTCCACATTGTTTCCTCTCCTACTTTTCCCACACTTGACTTCTTCATGCGCACTCATCATTCCTCCTCTGCCTCTGTCAGAAATATGTACAGGATGCACTGCGCGAGCAGCTGTCAGAGACGGTGTACCAGTGCCTGAGGGAGGAGGGAGGACACATCTACGTCTGCGGGGATGTTACAATGGCCGGGGATGTTCTCAAGACTGTCCAGCAAATCATCAAGCAGCAGGGCAACATGAGCCTGGAGGACGCGGGCTTCTTCATCAGCAGGCTTCGGGTAAGAGAGAGGGAAACAGTGCAGTTCACTGTGCAGCATCGTCGCCATGATGTTCACCATTAAACCCCACTGAACAGATTGGAGTGGTGGTAGTGTGAAGTGGTGCCCTTGAGCAATGCAGTCAACACCCCAGTTGAATAGGCGAGGTTCTACAGGGCTTCTTCACATGGATGTGTGTAACTGAGTGCTAAGCATGGATCTGCTGAAAAACAGAGGGCACGTTGAGTCAGTATTTCCTGAAAAAATAAAGGTTAAAAAACACCCCCTCTGGCTTATTTTCATTTGTGAAGTCAGGGGTGAAAAGGCTAAAAAAGAATAATGACACATGTCACCAAGCCTGCTATTAACACACTCACCTGTGTAGAATAGAAAAGGACTGAGGAGTTGTTTTCAGTACTGTTCAGTGAATCTGTAAAACATAATGACATCTAAAGAGTCAGTATACCTCTGTCCACCTACAAATGTAATTAGTATTACGTTCAGGGTAAAATATCACATTCTTATCTACTTCTTTTAGATTTTTGGCGTATTCCTGGGTTGGCCAAAAGACTGTGTCTAAAAAGGAAAGCTCCAAAGATACATTTAAATTTGCAAATCTGCATATTTCAACCATCTGTGCTGATGGTTACACTTGCTGTATCCCTGGTGTTTAACCCGACACAGAAGGACATAGTCTGCATGCAGTGTGACTAGAAGTTTAGAGCTCAAACATTTCTGAAAACTATCTAGTAAGACCTATGAAGAAACAGTCTTACAGAAGAAGGCCGTTCTGGCTGTTTCTAAGATTTGTCTATACATTCTCTTATTTCTCTCTGTTTCTTTGAAATCAGCCCTGTCAATCACTGTTAAACAATATCCCTCTCACATTTTCCTCCCCTTCACCTCCATCCCACCGTATCCAGGATGAGAACCGCTACCATGAGGACATCTTTGGTGTCACCCTGCGCACCTATGAGGTCACCAACCGGCTTCGTTCAGAGTCCATCGCCTACATTGAGGAGAGCAAAAAGGACTCAGATGAGTAAGTGGTTTGTGTCTTTAATTTCCAACATTTTCCATAGGGAGTGCTATCCGTTAAAGGTTTTTTTTCCTAATGGCAGATTGGGGTAGTAAAACCACACAATTTCCAAAGCAGATCTGCACTGGAAGGAGAAAAACAGTTTCAATCTCGGTGGGTTGTGCCAAATAATAGCAGTTCTTCTGAACTTTTGAAATGTCAACACTAGAGGAAAGGCCTGAGGGTCATTAAAAAGAAAGGTTTATCCTATTACATAAACGTGCTTAGTAAGTTTTATTGGAATATTCTTAGTATATTATGAAATATATTGCGTGCAGTGTTAACATTTTGCCGTTTGCATGGCACAATAAACAAGCACAGTACATTTTATGGTAACCTGCCCCGTAGATTTTGACATTTCTTGCCTACAAAAGGATATTTTGGGAGATGGTGTTGAATGGAAAGGTCAGGGTGTCACCAGAAACAGAAGGATCCATCCTCTACGAGTCGTGAATACCTGCATCAAATTCTATTAAAATTCTTCTATAAGTTGGTCAAGTGTTGGTGAAGGGACGATTTTTATAGGATGGTGGTGCCAGACAGAAGACCACAGAGTCACCAGAATTAGGAGGAATCATCGTCTTGGAACCATTAAAAGAGTACTCACCTGATTTAGCATTGCACTCCTATAACATTTTCAGCTGTGAATAAAATCCCCTGCTGAGTATTCAAACAGCAACCTGGCCCCCGGGTAATTTGAGTTTGAGACCACAGGCCTTGAACCTTTCAAATAGCTGTTCTAGCCTCTTGCTAAGTTATTAAGCCATTTAGGTGAACTGCTCACTCAGAGTCATGAATCATATTTCTGTTTTTTTTTTNTTTTTAAAGACAGCACCGCATTCACCAAAAGAAACCAGAAAATAACTCACATTCATTTATTTCTTCCTTCATTCATCCACAATTTTCTTCCCTCCTTCATCGGTTCATTGTTGGTGTGTTTGTCTCGGAGTGGATTTTAGGAGGCATGGTAATGTCTAGCGTGTACACACAGCACATAAAACCAGGATCATTCATTTGTCTTTTCTGCAACACCGCTTAAGATCTATGTTGTGTTTTCTTATTGATTCATCTTTTATTTACCAGAGATCCTACTTTGCCTCTCAAATTTGCCAGCTGGTTAGCTCATATTTTATTTATTTATTTTTTTAAAAAGTATTTTGGCACAGTTCATTGAGATTTATCTCAGCCGGTGAGATTACCAGAGCAGCTCTATCTCCGAGAGGCGTTTGTATAAGTCCACCTCCGATCTGCAACCTGAAGTTGTTGGCGACGCTGATGTGTTATCACCCCTCGTTTCAGATGAAAACACAGTGGGTAACCATAGAAACCCGTGGAGAAGGGCCTTTAAACTAACAGGATTAGAGTGAAGGCGAGTGGCTCTGCTCCATTTCTGTTTTTGTTTCTGTCGTTATTTGTGCATATTCAAGATTAGACACTTCATATACCCTTGCCATGAGAGCAAAACAAGGGCCCTACATAGCCACTATGGCTCATTAAGCACCAACATAATGCATCACAGACGATGGTTCCTGTGTGGATTGTCACTTGAATTTCACATTTGGCCATCAAAGCCTCTGCTCGCTGGATGAGTAATGACTGTAACATCTCTATTTCTATGTCTCTGTTGCTCTCTCTATCTGTCTGTCTGTCTTTCCCGCTGTCTTCTCCCTCTCAGGGTTTTCTGCTCGTAGGTCTATGAATCTGGGGCTTTCTGACAACGACCAGTCTGGAGGACACAGCAACGCTGGTTAAAGAATACTGTGCCAATTTTTGTACTGTAAAAAAAAAAAGGGTTTCTTTCTTTTTTTATACCACTTTAATGTTTCTGTTGGGCTCTGCGATTTTGTCTGTAGCAAGTTGGAAATGTTCTGTTCTCTGAGAATCTGTTTTGCTTGTCGATGATACTTCCAAAAATTATAAATTGATCATTTTGATTCATAATGTGTGCACCTAGTGTAATGACCTGCCTCATTGTGAATGCATGACCAAGACAAGAATATACTCAAGAAATATAATATACTCTGTGTTATTGTTACAGTTAAAAGGCTTTTATTGAGGTTTTATATTTACAAGGAAACGTGTGGCATTGATAACAAACTCAAAGAGATTTCAGAAGTATGAATTAAGTCGACTTTACGTTTCAGAAAAGATTTGGGGCTGGTCAAATCTGTTTGGGCTGTTTTTTATCACAGGCTGTAGTTTCAGGAAAAGTTCAGAAGGGAGAGATAAGTGAAAGCTGTACAGGCATGCAGATAGAAAAACTGAAAGATGATTTTGGCGTGTTGACAGGTCGCCCTGAATTATGAAAACAGTGATTCTGTCACAGCCTCAACAAACATGTTATCTAGCTCTTCACTGGCAATCCATCAAAATGCATCAGCCTCTGTGCCAGCTCTCTTTTTAGTGGCCTGTCCATTCTCCCATAACATCATAATGTTGTGAGTCCCAGCTGGTGCTTGCCCAGCCCACAGCAGCTGCATAGGAATGTGCAGGGCAGCCACTAAAGAAGAAGTCTCAACCCGAGTCAGTACAAAATAAACGCTAATTAATAACAAACTTATTTAAGGGTTTCTTTAGGGTCTTGGATTTTAAAATATTCAAGTATTGATGTGTTGACTGTAATCAGAAAAATCATGGTGGAGGGAAATTGTTTTGAAAAATTATTTTTTGAACTATAAATGATTATTCAATGATTAAATCAGTAGTTTACGAGTTAAAGGGATAGTTTAACATTTTGGAAAAAAAATACTTATTTGCTTTCTTGCTGAGCGTAAGATGAGACGATTGATACCTCTCTTGTGTTTGCATGGTAAATATGAAGCTGCAGCTGTTTGGCGGACATTTTTTCACATATAAAGTAAGTCTGAACACGGCCTTAGCTTAGCATGAAATCTGGAAATGGAGAAATCTAACAATATCTCCCTGCCAGCGCTATAAATATTAACACGTTCCATCTTGTTTATTTAAGCAGACACATTGTGGTTTTATGGGAGGTTATGTGCCAGACTTTCTCTTGGCTGGAAGCAGGAAGTCACAGCTCTCGGCCAAGAAATGGTCCAGCCAGGCTGGCTGTTTCTCCTGTTTCCAGTCTTTATGCTAAGCTAAGCTAACCAGCTCCTGGCTATGGCGTCATATTTACTGTACAAACATGAGGGTGGTATCGATCTTCTCATCTTACTCTCAGCAAGAAAGCAGGTAAGTGTTTTTTTTCCAAAATGTCAAACTATCCCTTTAAATATGAAGTATCTCTGTAACAACACATTGTTAAAGGAAGGAAAAGATCTGTTATAGCACCCTGTGCTGCACAGATTTTATCAGACAGCTGTCAAATTGGCCCAGTCGTCACCTATTGAGCTTTTAAAATTTGCATTTATCTACATCATAACTCCTCTGCCTCTTGCCTTACATTAACTCTCTGCCTCTGCCTACATACAGTACATTCATTCTTTATTTTTCTCTCTCTGCATGATGTTGCGCAACCCTGCGGCTCACGCCACCCTTTCACTGTGACCTGACACCTGCTCAGTAGCATCAGCATGCATGTGTGTGTATGCGCGTGCGCGCGCTTGTGTGTGTGTGTGTGTGTGTGTATGCCATCGAAATCATCATAAGTGTGCGCATCTCTAAACGAGTGGGTGTAAAACATGCATGTGCTCAGGTGTATGTTCTTACATGATTATTCTGCTTGTTGTCCGTTACCTCGTCAAACTGGTCTGATTTTAAAATAAGCATGAATTTGTTGCTCTGTGAGTCACACAAGCCTGCAAATTTAATCTTACAGATGGTATTTTGGTGACAGGAAACTGCCCACATGGCTTTTGGTTTTGATCTCAGCAGTTCAGTTTCATTGTTGTAAGTTCCAGTGAAGTTCAAAATATTTGTTCATTCAGGGACGAGAGGCACACTGAGAATCCCACTGCCGCTGTGGTCATTTGCTGCTTTCCAATGAGTCAGGGCTGTAATTTGAATATATTTGTGCAGGGGCCACATTGTTTATTGATCACCCACTCTGCAGTGACCTGTGGCTTTTCTTGTCAGCTTCTGAGTCTTGTTTGTACCCTTTCTTTGTCTTTGATTCAAATTAAAGATAGCTGTCAGCATGATTAACGGATTTCAATGTGATTTTCAAGCGTCCCCAACAGCTGCCGAGAATATGTTTGTTTTTTGTTTTTGGTTTTGGTTTTTTCCAAGTCAACTGTTTTTACTGCTGGGGAGAACTTGGGTGATTCCCATTGTCCCCACTGTTGTTCATTCTGGATGAATGTCTCCTCTGTATAATTTGTTTAAACAGATTTAGTTTAATTGGAATGAGAGCCGTCAAGAAAATGTCTGTGTTGTAAAATGTGCAACAGGAAAACAATTGATACGAGATATAGCTTCTATATATAGCTTCTATATATATATATATTCAAAGACAAAGTATAAAATATAAAGAGTACCACTTCGATCTTTTCTAAGAATGTATTTTGATTATGTAAATGAGCACTATGATTCTGCTTGATTTAAAAAGAACAAAAAAAGGCATATTCTATGGTGTCTCTCATATCCTTTAGGTATGGGGATAAAACAGCAGCATTAAATAAATGCATGGTGATCTTCTGTCTCCTGTTCATATTTAAAAAGCTCTGTCTATTTACCAGCACTGTGTCAGTCGGTGAGACTGTATTGTGAAGTTGTCCGGCCTTTCTCACAGGGCTTTGGATGGTAAAAACATTCTCGAGGAGTTTCTTTTTCTGTGTTTGCATATCGCTGCTGCTATGAACAACTCTGATCCAATCAGCCTCTGCTATAATGACCTTTGTTGTGTAATTGATTGAGGATATTCCGTTTTAATGCATCAACTGCAAGGACTTTGCATTTACTTACAAATAAAGAGAAACATTTACAGAATATGTCAACACATGTGCTTGGTTTGTGTTTCTTGTTTACATAAAAAAGCAGCCAGAGTGGAAAGGTTTATTTCTGCAGTAGGACTTGTTTAAGGTCCAAGCATTTCAGCTTGAAGGTCAGAATTCGATGTTGATACAGAGTTGCAGCAAACAAGCCGTTTGCTTCCCCTCCTCTTCCTGCCTCTGTAAGTGCCGGTCGTCATGGCTCAGAGAGTCGGCACTCAGAATGCAGAGATGCCTCTCAGCGCCATGGCAACGTGTCAACAAAACAGGCCATCCAAACTTTACACAAGGACTCTGATTGGTGACTGGCTGTCACTTAGAGAGGCAGTGGCCTTTCTAATTAGCCCAAAGAGTTTGACCCTCCTATTGAGCAAGATAGGTTGCATGAACGCATACTGCACTGCCTGCTGGTCAAACGCAGTGCAGTGATTTCACTCACAGCACAAATATTTTAACACCACATTGAGTCTAAAAACAAACAAGCAAAAAAAAAACAACAACTCGATTCTAAAGGGATTTTTGCATAAAGGCAGCAAAATATATTTTTCTCAGTATCAAAATCACCATTACTCAGTGTCGAAGTCATGGTTCATGGGAAGAAGTTGGCCAAGGAGACGCTGCTGCCTTCTGTGCTGGAAGACGATGACGCAGAAACAGAAAGTGAGAAGCTGCAGCTGGGGGAGGTAGGAAGCTGACCATCCAGCCAAGTCTGCAAACTCTTGAGCAAGGGAAGTGTGAACAACCAGGTAGGCAAGTGGAGACTTACAGGACTTACAGAAGCCTGAGATTAAATGGTAAGAATGTAAAGCATGTTATAGACCTGCAAGAGCATATTAGGCTTTAGAAATGGAAGTCTTAACCAGATCACTGTCTCTTAGCCTGTCTGAGCACTTCCCTTGCCCAGGGCAAGGAAATACAGGCTTTAAAAATACAGGCTAAAGACCTGCCATTTCCTTTTTATGGCTCGCTCTTTTGACCTGTGCACTCGCATGAATTAATTTAACATAGGGGACTCAGTCTCACCCTGAAAGTCTGTTTTAATTACACTTTTATGTAGTCTAATCACAGGGCTGCCCATGCTGAGGTAAATGTGAGAAATACAGTATGAAATCAGTACATTTTCAAATACAAAAACCCCTTGGAAACCCTTTGTCCACACAAAAAGTGCCCTAGAACATGTGCAGTACCACTCACATGCCAAATAATGGTATTTCTGTGTAGCGTATTTAGTCCTGAAAATAATAATATATAACATGGCTGACTGAGACATGTAATGAATATGCCATAGGCCTAGAAATAAAGGGAGTGAGAGACAGCAAAAACAGCCACTGGTACAAGAGGCTAAAGGGAGGTGGGAAGAAAGGAGTAGGAGGGAAGGGAACAAAGACTTACAAAGACTAGAAGGGCAGAGGGATACAAACTTAAAGAGAAGTTAAAATGGTCCATCCACATTGACGGACTCAGTTGTCCAAAGTGTAGGTATCGGTTTTATTCTCCTGGCAGCAAATCCATCAAATATCCTCACTCAGGCTGCCAACAACAGCCAGCTTTGAGGAGTCACGATGTCTTACTTTGTCATTATCCACCCAGCAAAAAGTGAGCTGGACAGAGGTCGATGTGCGTGGGCCAAAGGACCAACGCTCAAGCCCCGATGGGAACGTGCTAGACGGAGGTGAAAGAGAGGGTGAAGAGGAAGAGGAGGAGGAGGAGGAGGAGGAGGAAGAGAATGAAGAGGAGGAGCTGGGCGGAGAGGAGTGTGTGATCTCTGATGAGGACTACGACACAGATTTGGAGCTCGGAGGTATAGAGAAAGTTGATTTTGGATAGAAAAAACAGAGATAAATAGGGTGGGAAAGTTATTAGATTTTATGATAAAGGGTGCGATGTTCCCTCTTATAAAAAAAAAAGTGGGGAAATTGCTTGGTGACGTGAGTCATATGACATAAATTAACCGTTTCATCCAGTTACTTTCTGTCTGAAATAATTTTTTATACCCGGCTCCAAGAGTACAAAGCGATTTGAGAGTCTTAATTTGATCTTGATCAGACCCTGCATTGATAAGGCGAAGCCCTCCTGTCACCCCATCTGTTAATCTTTTCCTTGCTGCCTTTCCATCTTCTCAATCGCGAAATGATTTCAGAAAAGAAAAAAACTAAACAAAACAGAAACTCCTACACGCGCCTGCCCACACATGCGGAGCCCTGTTCTGCATCTTAATGATTTCATCTCAGTCTTTGTGTCAGGCTTCCTTTTCACCAGAAGTGAAAACCATCTGGTATGAATGAACTCCCCTGACAGGGCAAAATCAGCCACAAGGGAGTTTTCAATATCACACTCAAAAGGTCCTCCTCTGGGAGAACGTGCCACATCTCTCAATTTTCAAAGAGGTATTGATAGTGAACAGTTCAGACAGACACTACAGCTATAGCTCCTTTATTCATGTTGCAGATAAGGACGAGACATATGACCCGACGGGTCAGACGTGCTACATGGAGGCGTGTGAAACGTTACAGGTGGTACCTGCCTCTTACTTCCTGCAGCACATGCAAAATAGTGAGCTGTCCATGATGCATCGTGGCCTGGGACCTCAGGTACTTTAATCATAAGTTAGGGACTGTATGAAAATTATTAGAGGGTAAGAGGGGTAAGAATTGGGGAAGAGTTATGTATTTTTTCTTTTTGCTGAAGGAAGCGTTGACTTTTTTTTTAAATAATTTGGATTCCAGTTGTGAGGCAAAAACATTTTGGTGCTCAAGTCCATCAGCAGCCACTGAGCAGCCACATGTGGCCAATTAATTCATTGACAACTGTTCATTTAGAAGAAAAAGTTCTCCAAAATTGAGTGGCAGTAATATTTAACATAATTTTTTTGTCAAAAATAAGTCCACTTCTGATGTGTGCAATGGTGGCTATATGGAAGTTACTATTCCATCAACATAATGAGGTTTAAGTTGGGGGACATGGATAATTGATATTTTTATGAAATGATGTATGAAATGTGAAAACAATGTGGCAACATGAAAGGGGTCGCTTGTGGTGATAAATCCATAGAGAATAACTGAGAAGGAAATCACCCGAATCTGCAACTCCCCTCAGCTTAAAAGAGCTTTATAGCAAGTTTGAGCTCATTGTTTAGCTGTCCCCGCAATTTTACTGTTTTGGTTCAGTATCACCGCTCTCATAGCATCATTTTTAGCCGCAGCAGGCAGCTGTTTTCAGTGAAAAAGCTCTAAAAAACCAATGTACACTACCTGCTCTGCACCAAACGGCAGGCAGACACAGTTAGTGACTGGCTGGTGAACATAGTGGCGCATTTAGCATCTAAAGAGCCCGATATTTCCCTCAGGAGTTGGTAGAGACCAAAAACGGAGCCAACAGACAGTGAATATTGGACTTAAATTCACCAGGTGGCCAGAAACACAACTCTAAATGGATGACAGTGTTGCTCCGTAACTGCTGGATGTGTAAATAAGCAACCATTTGCTGATGGTTCACCATATTATTAAGGTTATGATATGTAAATGTTGTTTTCACAACTTGTTTCTGCTGCCTCCAAGTGGCCAAAAAATCTGTTATTGCAAGTATAAGGTATTGGGGGGAAGCAAAAGAAAATATGAATAACACCGGGCAGGGTCCTGCTTTATACAGAAGTGAAACAAGAGGTTCAGCCCCCCTCCCCACATCCATAATTTTCATACAGTTCCTTAAACTGTCTGTCTGTCTCAGCTTCATAACATGTAAGGGTCTTTTCCTTTTTCTTCACCTGTGTCACTCGTTAGATCAGTTTCACCTTGGGGAAGGTACTCGAATTGAACCTGCCTTCCTGTAAAACACCTACAAATGTTTGAACTTCTTTGTCTCTCTAAAGCTATTTCAGATCAGCCCAGACCTTTGTTCAGTGAATGACTCATTAATTCAAAGTCACATTCCCCTCCAGGGGGACTGCACTGATCATGGGACTGCACTGATCATGACAAAGTCTGGGGAGCACTGTGAGCACTTCAACACAGCTGAGCTTTCCCAGGAAATAGATCATGCATGTACATATCTTTGCACTTAACATATAAAATTGCATAAGTCTAGTCCATTGTATAGATCTTACCAGTACACATTCAAGTGGAGAGTCCTCTTCGAAGAGAAGGGAAGCAGCTGGTATTGATTTATACTCAGGGAGAGCTCATTATGCAGATCTAAATTTTAATTTACTTCTGGGGAAACATTCTTATTTTTCATCCTAAATGACAGCAAATGCCTTTCACCTTTTAACCCATGTAAAAGTAGCTTTATTATTCGGTCCTGTTGAGCATTAGACACAATGTCAATATTGTGTCTACATACGTTTTAGCTTTGGGCAGGTGGACCACACAGGAAATACATTACTACATGCTGTATTTAAATAATGTACCTTATTAAGTACATATGAAGTAAGTTTTGCTAAGTTTTTGCCAGTAAGTTTTTGCACTTAAACCCTACATACTGTAGCCTCATTTTAGTCCACATGTCAATAACAATTATCTGTCTTTTCAACGGTTAATCACTGTAAAATTGCCCTGTGGTTGTACATCTATGACTGAGGGAAGAGTACATCCTCTGCAAATGTGAAAATGCATTGCCTGGAGCTCTTAGCAACACAGTTTGACATTTTTACAGGCTTCCACTGGTCCATAACGCTGTAAATGAAAGTTGTAAAAGTAAAATCCATTCCTTAACAAGCCATATCCCGAGGTTTCAGCTTCAGTAACATAATTCAGACAGATTGAATTGGATTTTAAATAAGTCTTCACCTGTCAATCACAGAAAGTAGAAGTAATGTAACAAAGTGTGGCTGCCAAAGGTTATTTATTTAATGTCTTGCAGCTTCTCAGATCTTACAGAAAGATACTCTGGATGCATTTAAACACACTATCCTCTGATGGGGCTTTTTCGGCTCTCCTTTTTTTTAAGATCAAGTTAACATAAGGCTTCATGCACTCAACTTTCTCATTAGCTATGCTAGAAACTGTAATTTTCATGTTCTGCAAGCTTCATTTCTGACCCACGCCTCCACACAGCTCCCTTCTGCTTCATTTGTCACACACAGGTTTAATATTCCTCTCTCTCTCTCTCTTTCTCTCTCTCTCTCTCTCTGCCCACCTGCATCAGTACATCTACTCTTTTAACTGGAATACAGATAAGAAAATATACTGCAGTGAACAAACAGAAGAATTTCACTTTGAGGGGGGGGGTTGGTTGTGTGTTTGCAGGGCACCAAAGCACTGGCGGTTCCCCTGGTAACCAACACTTCAATACTGAGGCTGAACCTGCGAGATAATTGGATGGAAGGAATGGGCGGAGCTGCTATAGCCGAGATGTTAAAGGAAAATTGTTACATTACAGGTGGTTTTACTGGGCACTCAAGCATGCACACATTTTCTCTTCCTTTTCTCTCACTCTGTCTCACCACCCCCATTCCCACTCGTATGTCACTCTCACCCCAATTATATGCCACAGCACACAATTTAACATCTGGGGTCCCTGTTTAATATTTGTTCAATGTCAGTCCTATGTGCAGTTCAGGAACCTATGGGGGGATCTATGGAGAATAACTCCTGTGAGTCATGCAGGCCCTTTGGGCTGGCGTTATTTTTAACAGCCTTTATCATGCACCACCATTCAACTTTCTGGGGTAATCCAATTTTATAAATATACAGATTAGTTGCCAATGTATATTTTGCTGACGCTGTAGCAGACGTTAGCCAACACAGAATTTTAAAGGAGACCTATTTTCCTGATTTTAAATGAATGAATACATATGAAATGAGAACTCTGAAAGGTTTGAGATGAGTTAACGTTATTGCCGTCACAACAAACGTTGTCAGGAACTTAACTTTGTTGAGCGCATGGAGCAAAAGGATGGACAAGAGAACACTGAAGACAATTAAAAACACCAATAATAACAGGTCTAAAGCCACGTTAGCAAACTAAATGCTGCTGTTAACCTGCCAAAATCCTCGCAATGAGGACAACAAGAGGATGTTTAGCAGGTATAATGTTTACCTTGTTCACCATCTTAGTTTAGTGTGTTAGCATGCTAACATTTGTCATTAGTTTTGCAGGTATAAACCAAAGTACTGGAAAAATTAAAGTTTGACCTGATGATGGTAATATAAATGAATAAATAAACTAACGTACTTAGCAAATTTTACTGCAATCCATCCGAAAGTCATCGAAAAATTTTACTCAGAACCACAAATGTTGACCTCATGTTGGCGCTAGAAGAAAAATCAGGGAATCGCCAAAGTCATTAAGGTTCTTTCTCAGGGAACAATAAATGTCTGTAAAAAATTGCCATTGCCGTTCATGTCGCTGGCGTCGCTAAAAACAACAGGCATGACCTTAAAATTTCAAAGATTTAAGAGAGATTCAAGAGTCAAACAGCCTCATAGAACGTAAACACTCAGATTTAAAATTAAGTTGTCTATATCTCCTCCCAGAGGGCATGTCCTCAAAAAAGGGGAGATGGTATGACTTTAAACAGAAGAAGGGAAAGGTAGGAGATCAGTAGTTTTGGATGCAGTTTTAACTATTTTGTGAAAGAGTCAGGCTACCAAATCAAACTGCAATAAAGACAAGATTATCAAACTTTCAACAACTGATGTACAGCATAAAACTACAAAACATATGTTGAATTGTCGAAAACTTTTCTGCACTTGTTCTCTTTGGACCCTTTTTGTGATGGGAAATACATCAGCTTCTTTCCACCGCACATGACCTTTTACCTGTGTATTTGTGTGTCAATCCCAGAGGTGGACCTATCCGACAACAATCTTGGGGATTATGGGGCCAGAGCCATAGCTGGTATGCTTAAGGAGAACAGCACCCTGGTGACCCTCAATCTGTCAGGAAACCATTTCACAGACCGGTCCGCTGAACACCTCGGCCCAGCACTGATCAGCAACACCAAGCTACAGCACCTCGACCTCAGCCACAACGCTCTAGGAGAGCGTGCAGGTAGCATAACAATTAGTTCTACATAGTAAAGGTCTTATATTTTCTGTGAGGCCTTAGCCTTTCAAAAAATGAAACAGTACCCATGGCTCCCATTTTTATGAAGTTGATATTAAAGATTTACTCTGATACATATTTTAACATATTTTCCATCAGCAGCAGCAGATAACTGAACTTCAGGACCCAGAAATTACATGTGACATCAATAAATAGCAAAAGCCATTAAACAGGTGTTCGGAATGAGATGTAAATGAGTCCACTTTCTTTGGACAGAGCTCCCTCTCTCACTCTCTCTCATTTACACTATATGGCCAAAAGTATATGGACAACAAAGCATGAGGACACTCAAACATTACACCAATATGTGATTGTTGAACATATCATCTCAAAACCATTGGCATTAAGATGCTGCTAAAACAGCCACCAGCAGCCTCCTCTGACTGCCTGGCTCCCATTCAGTCACAAGAGCATTAGTGAGGTCCAACACTGATGCTGGGCGTTCCAGGTCATCCCAAATATTGTGGATAGCTCAAAGTTTAAACTTCAGACTGTTGTGACAAATTTGGAACCGCACTATTGTCTAAAGTATCATTGTATACTGCAGCATTAAGATCTCACTTGATTGAGGGAATGATTTCCCTTAAAAGCACTTGTAGCCCAAACCACGAAAAACAGCACCAGAACAAAAGTACACAAAAATATGTGAACAGATAACCATACAGTAATAAAAAAGTTTACACATACTTTTGGCCATATATAAGTTAAACTGTGAATAAAGTAATTTCCAAAGATTCTTTTTCTTCTTAGACTTCTGCCATTAATCTCGAATCTCAAATATTTGTAATAATTCATACATCTATTAAAAATGGCTGTTCAAAGAAGAGAAAAATAATACATTTCAGATTAGGGTCATCTTTAAATTGTCATGACTGACATCATTACTCAAAACCAAAACTATTTTACTTATATGTTCTTTTGTTTGCACATGAATGAATGCCTATTTTAAACAAGGTAGTTGTTGAAAGCAGCAGTATCAGGGAATGCAAAGTACTCTTTTCTACCTTATGAAATGATCATTTGATGTACAGTAAAGCCTGATAAATTGACCAATTACTGTGAAGAGTGCAGATTAATTTAATATTATGACTATATGCGATTACTGGTATCTATTATTAGATTTTTGGAAAACCATTCTCATAAAGGCGGTAAGAGTTTGCTGTAATGGTGTAGCCTTATCTCTAAGCAGTCATGGGACAGCAGGCAGCAGCAGACGGTGGCATTCAAAGGTCAAGAACATTTCGCCTTCATTAAAACCTCTTTCAATTATGATGTGGATGAGCTTTGTGACAGGCACCTTGTGGAAGAATAGCAGACAAGGAAGCATCTGATGTAGGTAATTGAAAATAAATCTGTCTATGGGAATGGGGACGCCACCATGTCTCATAGCCATGCGTGTGGCTATGATTCATCCCCACATATTCAATTCTATTTTCTCCACTGCTGAAATATCAAAGAACATCCTCATTCATTTTGAGTGCACTCTTCCATATAGTAGGTTCCCTGACAGAAAGTATACCAATCAAACACTCTGACATTCATGCTATGGTGTTATTGCTTTTTCAACCAAGCACAGTAAGAGCATCTTTTTCTATTTTTTCCATGATTATGAACCGCTGAGTGCTGTGCAGTTTCTTAGACTTGTGATAAAGTGGGTGAGATGATGATGAGGAGCCCTCACTCACTAGTGCTTTTAGGCCATGAAACACACAATCACGCCATCTCAGTGGAATCTACTGGAGATAAGTTGCTCCTAGAGAGTGTGGAAATGACTGTTTGACTTAATAAGTACTTCTGATTATGCTTTCTTACTACTAAAATATCTAAAATATCTGTAATTTTTGTTCCTGCACCAGGCTGGATGTGAATAATTTCAGTCACAAACGGACTGATAACAATGATTTATATTAGTTTTGAACAAGACTTTGTAATTTGCTGAGGATACTAGGACATTTCTTGGTTTTACAATTAAATAATTAATAATTTCATTCTGCCACACTGCCATTCTCTTTTCTTTTTTTTTTTCCTATCCTAAGGCCAAAACCTGGGAGACTCTCTGTCAGAGAACACAGGGTTGAGATCACTAAGTCTGGCCTGGAACTGCATTCGAGGGAGAGGAGCTGTGATGTTGGCCAGTGGCCTCGGGGTAACACACCTGGAAATCAATGTTTGAACACTGTATTAGTTTTTGAAGTCATGCTAGACAAAAGAAGATCTACAGGTAATACAGTGAATGGTTAGATCAGGACAGTTTGTTTAGCTCATATCATATGAAGCCATCAGATAAAGAATCCTACAAGTCAAATTTAGAACATTGTTCATGTCAGATTGAATAGCATTTTTTAAAACTGAATTTGTGCATAAATCAGTCATACAGTACATGGCCAAAAGCATGTGGACACCCGAACATTACACCCAGTGTGATTGTTAAACATCTCATACTAAAACTATGGGAATGAATATGCTGCTAGAACACCCTCCACTCTTCTTGGAAGGCTTTCCACAAGCTTTTGGAAGACTGGCTGCAGGGATTTGCTCCCATTTAGCCACAAAATCATCAGTGAGGTTGCACACTGGTGTTGAGTGGTCAGGCCTGGCTCACAGTCCATTTCATCCCAAATATGTTGGATGGGGTTGAGTTCAGAGCTCTGTGCAGGCCAGTCAAGTCCTTTCATGCGAAACTTAAAAAAACATTTCTTCATGGACATTGGACATCACTGTGCACAAGGCCACGGTCACGTTGAAACAGTATGGGCCTTACTCAAACTCTTGCCAGAAAGTTTGAAGTGCACTATTACCTAAAATATCATTGGATGCTGTAGTATTTCTTGATTGGAACTAAGGGGTCTAGACCTAAAAGTAGCCGAACAGCATGTCCACACACCATATAATGTACATAGCACGAGATATATTCTAGTGAAATATGAACTGACTGTGCGTTAAGCCCTGTCCTCCTTGGTTACTGTACGCCTGTCAAGCTTTCCTTTCTTGCGCGCCACATAATGCAGTTTACAGTGATGGCGGTGGCAGATTTGCTACTTGAACTATGCAGTAATGTTTGAAAAATGGGTCTCCGGTTTTACACAGAAGTAAACAAAAGCAGGTTTCTCATTTATAGTTGACGACTGTCGATTTTGTCGTCTGAAATGACGACTGTTATTAGCAGATTTTAGTTGCTCCAGTCCTGAACAGGTATTTTTCTAACGTAACCTGTAGCCACACTAAATCATGTTGTTACGTACAAGCAGGGAAGTAATTTATGGGGGGGGGACACAGGGGACATGTACCCCGCACTTTTTTAGAAGGCAATATTGGACCCCTCCACTTTTTACAGTCCGAAAACTAACGTTATATATTAAAAGAAAAAGGAGAAACATGCCATCATACCAGAAATTCAAAGCTTGACAGGCCCGCCATGCCGAGTTGCTAAGTTATGTGTCACTGCTGTTCAGGGGCGGGGTTTAGCGAATGCTCAACTGGTGAAGGTGAAACTTTTGGACAAGCCATGGAGGATTTCCCGAGCCAGGATTAGAAAGTTTGTAAAGTGACTGTAAAAACCAGATCATGATATATTCTGGTCATACTGTTTTGAATATATTTAATAATATGATTCAGTTATGCAGGTTGATAATTGCTACTAGAGGAAGATACTGCATAGCATAACCTGGCTGACTCGCTTATCCTGCTTTGTGAAGCAGCCCCCTGGTCAGGTATTCATTAAGCAATCTCACAGCAGGAGAGATAGTTTTTCCTTCCCTGTCTTAATGACCAAGATGGTCAAGGGGACCCTGATCAGTAAACTGCACTGACAGGTTTGATAGATTCGGGCCATGAGAGGCTCATTACTTCAGGATCTATACTGCTGCTCTCTCACTTTAAATGAACATGTCTCCTTGTTCCTTAGTTAATCTTGTTAGAGAACTTGTTCAAGTTTTACTTGTTATTGCATTTGAAATCTTACTTTACCAAAGACACATTCTTTTCTGTTTTTTAGGGAAACATTTTCCTTAGAACTGTGGATCTGTCTTTTAATGGCTTTGCTAAAGAAGGAGCCATTGCTTTAGGACAGGCTCTGAAAGAGAACAGCATTCTGGAGGAGCTGAATGTGAGGTATGAGCCTTTGTTATCTTGGTATCTGATCATCTGATTATCCTACAGTAACTGAGTTAAAAGGGGCAGAGGTTGCAGCTGCAGTTTAGATAATTCTTTCATAAATCACAAATGAGAGCAAATAACATGTTTTACCTTGTTTGGTACTAACTGTGAGGCAAAACTAACACAAAATACCCTTTAGGAGACCCGCTGAGGTCAATTTGCTCTCCCAGATTTGTAGTTTTACCAATAAATCTTAAACAGTGGCCACCTTTTTGCTTAAAGCGAGCCTGCTAAAGTTCAAGTAATACAGTTTCTTCTGTCTCCCGATTAACTTCTCGAGCAAAACAAAGCTTGCCTCACAAATTTCCAGACATTTGTGCAACATGGATGAACAATGCTATTTAAAAAATAACACTTTATGATTGCTTCCCCTCACACTCCAACACACATTTTTTTTTTTTGTTTTCTGCATTTGTTTCTCGCCACAGTAACAACCGAATACCCCCTGAAGGAGCTATCCGCCTAGCCATGGGCCTCAAAGTAAACAAGACAATCAAATCCCTGAATGTAAGCTGTTGAAAAGAGATTGGTTCTAGCTTCAAACGCAATGGGGGGCATCAGTGGATAAAATGGGATAAGTAAATGGATCACTGTACTTTGTTTTAATGTCAGTGCCCAAGCAGTGTTCTCAGGGACTCTTCTTAACTGATATTGGTTACATGTACACTCCTGAGTTGAAAATAGAGTTTGGGTGTTTGATTGCATATACAGGTCTGAAAACTTACTATGAGCAGCTAAATTTAGGCAGTTCAGGATTTAGAAATTGAATGATTTAGTTAAACATTTCAAAGTTTAAAGAAGCAATCCAATTTACATCTGCATTAATGGCAGCTAATTACTGAAATTGTTGCCCCCTGTTTTTTATTTTTCTAGTCTACTTAAAAAAAATATCTGTTTGGTTGATTTGATATGGACAGTAGGCCTACATATGAATTTACAGTAATGTGTGGATGTGCCAAAAGTAGCTTAGAATGGCCGACTTTTATCTTTAGCTGCTGATCAATTCTTGAAAAGAACAGTTGGACATTTTTTGAAAAACATGTTTTCTGAAATACGCTTACTTGCCAGAGGTTAGATGAGAAGATCAATACTATTCTCATGCCTGTAAATATGAAGGTACCGCTAGCAGCCAGTTAGCTTAGCTTAGCATAAAGACTGGAAACAAGGGGAAACAGCTAGCCTGGTCCTGTTCAACAGTTTCAAAATCCACCTCTAAAGCTCACTAATGAACTATTTCTTGGCTCTTGGCTACCAGTGCAGACTCCTCCAGTTACTGGCCAAGAAGTAGTCGCATAATCCCACCTCACCTCATCTCATCTCATCTGTGAGCTTCAGAAGTGCTGCTAGGCCGATTTTGTTACCACTGGACAGAGCCAGGCTAACTCTGTTTCTGTCTTTGTTATATTTAACGGACAGATATGAGCGTGACATCAATCTTCTCATCTCACTCTGCTGGAAAGCCAACAAGTGTAGGCTATTTCACCACATGCTGAAACATTCCTTTACAAATGGCTACATCCGTTGTTGTTGTTGTTTTGATGCAAGGGGTGGGAATCAATTTTAAAATGCCATAATAGCATTAACAACTCATTTTATCAAACCCACAAAGACCCCCATCTGTGGAACTATTGCCATATTACATTTCTAATGTTTGTCTTTGGCCAGATGGGACGGAACCCCATCCAGAACGCTGGGTGCTATGGGATCCTCAAGTCTGTACAGGAAAACCCGGATTCAGCCATGGAGGCATTAGATTTTTCGGTAACTCACACATATTCCACCTCTATGAGACTTTCTGCAAATCTTCTCCTTTTAAAACTCATTCACTTGCTTCTCTGTGTATCGCTCTCTCTAGGACATCACAGTGAACCAGGATTTTGAAGATTTGTATACGGCAGTGAAAGAAATATTTCCTGCGCTTACAGTAAATCACGGGGGCAGAACTGGCACATTCAGAAAAGCAAAAGCTTGAAAAGTGGTTTTGTGTAAATTGTGTAAAAAAAAGTGTAATTGCTGTGCTTTTATGCCAGAAAAGATGGAAGGTGTCTTGTCAAAGCCCTGTGGACGTTTTCATCGACAGATGAACTAAAGGGTGGAGGGATGCAAGGATATTATTTTAAAAAGAAGTCGTTTTTAAAAAGAGCCAAAGCATATCCCTCTGAATGAAATGTATTTAGATCAAATAAAACATCTTAAATACCCAATCAATTGAAAATAAAGATAACTCAGGGATAGTTTGTTCATTTTCCAAAAGTACATACACCACACGTGTGCGTGCTTGAAATGTAGTGTTGTTGAAGTCATTGAATCCAAGCATACAATACAGGTATTGAGAATGATTCTTTTTAGGTATGATCTGATTTGATGTTATATAATGTCAGTGGGTAGAATGATGGAGAGGATCAGAGAGCACCGCATTGTGTATGAAAAGAAGTGAAAGTGGGTTGCACAAAAAGGATTTAAGTACTGCATGACTAGTCTAATAGAGAAACCAGCTCTGAAAGAACGATCCACTATTAGATAAGAGACCTGTTTACTGCAGCAGGACAACTCAAACAGTGTTTGATACAGTAAGCCGTCATTTGGAGACATGTATCCCTCCCACACCAACCCAGTTATTTTATTGCATATCATTTATAAAGAAAAACACCCAAAATATCCAGTAATATTACTTGGATGTATTTGTATAAAATCTTTGTAGGACTTAGTCAGGCTTATTTATCGTGTTTTTTATTATTTATAATCTTTAAATGCAGGGATGGAAAGTAGCTTAACATTTGCGTCAGTACACTGTTGAGGTATTTAATGTACTTTACTTGTGTATTTTGTGAAACTACATGGCTCAAAGGAAGGATTTTCAGAGGAAAATATTGTGCTTTTTGCTCCACTAAATTTATCTAATGGCTACAGTTGTAGTTCCTTTGCAGAGAAAGAGTTTAAAGTTTGAATAATAATAAATCAGCAGCTGGAGCAGCTGCAAATCTGCAGTTACAATAATTCAGATAATACATTTAGTAATTTAGTTTAACTCTCTGAAGGGGGTCATCCCTCATATGTGTACATTTTGTTGTAACGCTTTACTTTTATGAATATACATGACTAAACTTTATGTTGAATGCAGGTATTTTAGTTATGTGGAATGGATTTTTATTATATTTTTATTTTTATTAATGATAATTATAGGAAATAAAGCGTTAATGGGATTTTTATATGCGAATAATTAGAATAAAATAAACGAAAAGAAAACCATGGCATGCATATAATTGCTGGTTTTAGTAAAGGATGTAAATACGCCTTTCACCAACGCCTGAATGCTTTAAAGTTCCTCATTATCATTGAAAGGCACACTCAACTAATCAGGTCTGATCGATTGTGCGTATTGATCACTGCGTACTGCGTCACAGAGTCACGCGTGCTCTTAAAATCTCCGGCGGGCTAAACTACTTAGCAGCTTTTAACACGATCAGACGACAAAACATCAAACGATAGGAAGTTAAACATTAACCCGAGCAGTGTGTTTCTGCGTGTCAAAAGAAGACTTGACTTTGGCAGAGGAACATGGCGACGACTGGTTCTGCGTGGTGTAAAGGACAGATGTTGTACAGGTGTTCTGTGAATCTGCACCCAGCGACCAGGTAAAGAAGTGTGTGTTGTTGTTTTTTAACGTAGCTAATGGTTTGTTAAAAGGCCTGTGTAACGTTATGTATCATTACCTGGAGGTTAACGCTACATTTTGAGCTCTCCTTTGCCTAAACTTGTTATCATCTAGCGTTAGGTAGCTGTCAAAGTTTAACTCCCAAACTAAAACACAATTAAACAAACTTTTGCTAACACTAAACCAAACTTTTTTCAGCCGGCATTTTGTTAACTGGGTGCCTCCATATGTTTTATTTTTCTTCACTCAAATGTAACAGCTTATATTGTTTAAATGCTAAGGTGCGTCGATATGTACTGTACTTCTATTACATTATTAAATGATACTTTTATGTAAGACACCAGGGTCATTATTCAAGAAAACAACCAGCCAGTTTTCCAAACCAGCTTTAATCATTTGCTGGACTTCTGAACTTTGCCCTGTAAAGCTACACTAAATGTCTCCTGTTAACTACTTATCTGTGCCCGCACACTGTACGCACTTCTTCTGTGGCTGGACGTATTCAAAAAACAAGTTATTGGCTTGAATGTTACTTTGTTATTTTTAGAGGGAGCCATGGGAAATTCATTTCTAATTATAGCTCCAAATTAAAGCCACTGGCCCATAAGGTTATTAACAGAGACGTCCCACTGACCTTGGAAGTTTGTGGATTTTAGAATAACAAAATAAAGCCTTAGAAAGTGTTTGTGAATTAACAGACGGCCTTGAAAGTGCTACGTATAAGTAAACGTGCACAATATAGCTCTCTAATCCATAAGTGGGCATGTGCCAGCTATTCTCTTTGGGCTGTTCTTGGTTCAACACGTCCTGTGAAAAACCCTGAAATTGAGGTTAATGTTGACTTTTAAGCAGCTTTAAAATGGGTTCAGAATTATGACGAAATTATGAGTTTATAAAAAAGCTATGGAAGTCATTAAAATGTCCTTGGATTTGATGTCCAGCTGAGTGTGGGAGCTCTGTTTAACACTGCATATAAATAGACATATTTTGTGTAGCTGGTGAAGCAGCTGGCAATTTTCCTCCTGGTTTCATTGACAAATTTTATTAGTCCATTTTTGCTTTCAATTTATAGTTTGTATGTACTTGCATAAGGCAGTAGTTTTCATTTTTCCCAGTTTCACACTCATGTTATGAAAAGACAAGACTTATTTAAATATCAATAATATATTTTTTTATGTTTTTTGTGATTTTGAGCCGTAGATTATTTAGTTTTACCTCAATGTAGTAGTTTTGCTGGTTGGAATAGTCCCTGTTTGCTTTAAAGCCACTATTGTAGTCCTTCCCGGTTCACTTTCTTTGGAACGGCGTGAACACACAACAGATTCAGATCTTTCTTAGAGAGACAGTTATTCATGTTCAAATTCTGATTTCAGCCTGTTAGATTGTAACAATAGTTCCTAAAGTGAATGATATCCCCCTTTTATCCACTCCAGAGTGGGTGAAAAGAAGTTTCATGCTGAAGACACGAGCTATGGCATTCAGCCCACTCACTCATACAGTATGCACGTTTTTCATATCAAAGAATACTAGCATGACTATCTTTTAGCCCATATGTCACGCGCATCTCCATGTTCCTTTTAAGTTTGTCTTTTTTACATCGATAACTTCTCTGTTCTGTGTTTGTTGCTTTGAGCCTTTGTGAAACTTTCTTTCATCTTGTTTCTGTGTAGGAGGTTTTCAGAGAGCAGCGACAAAGGCTGGTTCCGTTCCTTATTTGTGCACAAAGTCGATGCCAGGAAAGATGCCCACTCCAACCTGCTGTCAAAGAAAGAGACCAGCAACCTGTATAAAATTCAATGTAGGCATAAGATCTTTTACTTACTTACAAGTGGCGGTTTATTTTCTTTAAGCGTGGGGTTGCAGAGGGCCAAGCACAAGTGAATGTGATACAGATAAATTATGTTATAATGAAATGGAGTCTGTTTTGAGTCTCAACAGTCTGTCATCCATTTGTCTCTGCAGAAAACGGCTAAATAAATCATGTTGATTAAATTCAGTCCGCACTGGCCTCAGTGACCTCAGAGAAAACTGAAAGTAACATGAGAGACAAGCACAGGACTGCACTGCAACAAGTTGTATGTTGTCATACATGTGCAACATACAGGCAGCAACAAGTTATTCTATAATAGTGCGATGTATCAAGTCTGTAAAGTTCTATAAGCGACATCAAAACAATTTGTCTGGTTTTCTTTTGAGTCTGTGGTGATAACTGTGTCTGTCTCTTGTAGAGAAAGCTATCATTCTCCCCAGGCTTTGATCTTTTTTTTGTGACGTACATCTCACCATGTAGGGATTTCAATTTGAACACTCTATCAGCCGTAGCCTATAACCTATTGAAAGCGAATCAGTTTTGTATATAAAAGTCTTTGCTGAACCGGAGTGTGAAATTACTTTGTTGAAGAATTTGATTGTTGCTTGTATTTTTGAAAACAGCCATTTCTGATAAGTCTGGCTCTCTCTCGCTCTCTCTCTTTTTTTTTTTTT
>NTHP01000178.1:127102-168426 GCA_003416845.1 Oplegnathus fasciatus | reverse complement strand
GTCACTTTAGTCACTGTTCCTATTGAAACACTAGCCAGTTGAGCAGTCTTTGTGACTGAAGCTCCTGCCATCCGTGCCCCAACAATGCACCCTCTTTCGAAGTCGCTTATATCTTTTCCTCTTGCCATCTTGATACAAAATCAGAATCAACTGGGCCTGCTCTTTTAATACATGCCACAGAGCATGATGCAGGGCACCCGTGCGGAAGTATCTGCATTCCTTATGTTTCTGCACTCATCTATTCAGGTTTTTCCTTTAATTTGTCACCCGTCTGTATCTATAATTTTGTCATCCTGATTAACTGTACTGTAATTTTACTATGTTGGTCTATTCTGTGCACACGGCATCCATTGCATGTCTGTCCGTCTTGGAAGAGGGATCCCAATTCTGATGCTCTTTCTGAAGTTTCTTCCATTTTTTTCCCCCCATTAAAAGGATTTTTTTGGGAAAGTTTTTCCTTATCCAAATCGAGTGTCTAAGGATAGAGGATGTCTCAAACCCCTTGAGGCAAATCTGTGATATTGGGCTATATCCACAAAATTGACTTGAGTTGACTTCACTCCCATTGTCAAAATACAAATTTAAAACAACATGGTTGAAGTAGTTTTATACCAGTCTAGTTCTTGTTGTTTAGCAGTATACAACCATGTAAATCTTTGACCAGTATTTCAGTGATGTTGTAATCAGCCAACACAGTGTGGATGTTGACATGCTACAGGAGTGGCAGAATGATGGCCCTGTGCAGACATTTATTTACCTGCCTTGCCTATTTAGAATTGGATGGATGAGTTTAACAACAAAAACAAAAACCTGTAACTGTTAATACAAAGAAACCTCATGGTAGGGCTTTGGGGTAGAGTTAGCTTATAGCTGTTTTCCCTCCTCTGTGGCAAATGGAAAAAGGGAAATGTTTGTTTGTATATTTCTTTGGCTCCAGCTACTCAGGTTTAAACCAAGTCATTTGATTATTTGTACTTCCATAGCGACTCTGCCTCTGAAAATCATTTGCACAGCTCAGACTCTTCTTTTTTTTGCCTGAAATCAATGTCTTAAGAATATTAAAGCTAAATGTTTTTTATGAGAGTGACATAAATTCGTTCACACTTAATGTAATATATGGTTTGGTTACCTGTGTTTACAGCTTATGAAAGCCTCCAGTCCCGAGAAGAGACCAGGAACTCTGCCTGGCTGAAGGAGGGATGGGATGTAAATGTGTATTATACAGGTAGGAGAGATGCAAACCACCCACACATTATACTGTATACTCCAAAGAAAAAAATCTACCATTTAGCCTCATAAAATGACAATTACAAGCCAATATTTAATACAATATACAGTACAGTATTTTCTCTGAAATATTATGCTTTGGTGGTGCAAAAGGGGGCGATTTTGTTTCAAATCTGTTGTTGTTAAAGATCAAATCAATGACTGAAGTTGAGGTTTAACTTCATTGGGTGCAATAAGAATTGTTGTCTCAAAATGACAGGTATAGGATGGCAGATAGGAGCTATGAAAACATGTGAAAGTAAGTTAGAATTTAAACAAGATGGTAGCACGGGAGAGATTTTTGCACTTCACAGCAGCACAAGAGGAAAGAGCAAACAATTCAGACAGACAACTTGTGTACTGTATTAGAATATAAAGTTTACCAGGCTATCACTCCATGTGAAATATATTGAGAGAATAGGAAGAGATCAGTGCAGACCCCGCTCAGCAACTGTAGAGAAAAGAGCCCACAGGTGGATGCTGAAGAAGTGGAGGGAGCAAACACAAGTTAATTTATCAAGAGCAGTCTTGTAGCGGCAGCAGCAAAGTGAGCAGGTAAGCACAGAATTATATACGACTTAGCATATTAGGGAGGCGCTTTCTTAACTGGATAAAACATATCCATAAAATGGTGTTGCAGCACCACACAGGCTAGGCTCAGTAATTATCACAGTATTTGTTCTGTACTCTGTCTCAGCTCATAAAGACACATTTATAGCTAGATAGGTGTTTCAACAACATAATAAAAGTATCTGGGATTGTAAAACATTGTAAAGTTAATGAAAACAGAGAATTGATGCGATGACAGTATTCTAATGAACACATTGACTCATTTAACTCTACTTTTCAGTACATGTACTACCTGTGACAAGCTGTGTGAAATAATGTAGATATCCTGCTTCACTTTGAATCACATCATAATGGCGTTACAACTTGAAAAGTTATACTTTTTTATTCATTTGTATCCTTTTGAAATGGAAACTACAGTAAGTCCATGGTCTTTGACATAATGTTAAACTCTTTAACATGTTTCTCCCATTCTGTCCTCAGTGCCTTTGATCAGAAGCATGGAGTCAAGCATAATGATTCCCACCAAGAGTTCCCCTTTACAATGAGAAGATGACTGAAACTGGGAGCGTGTCTTTGACTGAAACTCCTCCACCTACTGCCAGAGCAACATGTAGATTTTTTTTTTTTTTTTTTAATCTGCTGGATGATCTGTGTTACGTTCAAGTATGTAAACAAAAACATTTTCTGATCCTATATTTGCACAGCAGCCAGCCAGTCATGACAAGTTATCATGCAGTGTTTGTGTGCATGTATTCTGAGGATCCTGAAATGCCCACGTTTCCAAAAGTTTAGGTCAAATATGTGGAAAAAGGAATGACAAAGTGGCACGATTAAATCCCAAATTATATGCATTACATTACCTGCATGTACACTATAGAGTGAAAATTATGTGATTGTGTAGGGCTAGGTGCGGTAAGTTTCCTGCTTTTTGTTTTTATCATGAATTAAGGTAATGAACTGTGTATTTGTTTTTCACAATGAAAGAATAGTCTCCACCCAGCCTTTTATGATTGCACTTTTATGACTGGATATGAATCACACTGAAGGAGATCACACTGAGCTTCACAGCTGTGACTGTGAAATGCATGTTTGATAAAATAAAACTTGTCAGACTACCTCAATCATTGAAATATCTTATATTTTCGCCGAGTATAATTTACAGTAAGATGTGTAAGGAGTCTACCAGGAGCAAACGTTTAACTTATACTATGAAGTGGTCAGTATTTTCAAAATAAAAGCTGACTAACACACAGCAGTGTGGTCGTTGGTCATTATAATGCTCAGAACCAATGTTACAAAGAATTTGGATAGGGAACTGGAGCTTGGGAGTTCTAGTCAGTCAAGTTTTTTGAAATATAACTGTAAATATAATTAAAGCTAAAATAAGTTAACTAAATTGAACAGTTTTGATGGGTTAAAGGGTTTTAAGTTATCCTTATGATAGTAATTTTTAAAACCTTTTATACCCCCACATTGTAAATGGCTATAGTGGTATCCTTCTCATTAAATTATAAGTAAAGGGCAAGTCCCAGTCCATCAAAGAAAAGACTCTTGCCTTAATTAAGATATACAACATAAACTATAATCCCACTTTATTGATTTTTTTCCTGTCCTGTACAGCTAGATATACGGCCAAACGTATGTGGACACCTGAACATGACACCCATATGTTGAACACCTCATTCCAAAACCGCTGCTAATAATCTTCTGCTATAACAACCTCCACTCTTCTGTGAAGGTTTTCCACCAGATTTTGGAAACTGGCTACAGGGATTTGATCCCATTCAGCCACAAGAACGCCAGTGAGGTTGGCTACTGATGTTGGGCGTTAAAGCGTTACAGTTCATCCCAAAGGTGTTGGATGGGGGGTTGAGGTCAGGGCTCTGTGCAGGCCAGTCAAGTTCTTCAACACCAAACTCGTCATACCATTTCTTGATGGATCCTGGTTTGTTTGTGTTATGTTGAAACAGTAAAAGACCTTCCCCAAACTATTGTCACAAAGTCAAAAAGATTGCTTATCAGTGGCCTAAAATATTATTGTATGCTTGTATTAAAGGAGTAGAAAATGTGAAAACTACAGCAAGCAGCTGGTTAGCTTAGCTTAGCATAAAGACTAGAAACAGGGGGAACAGCTAGCCTGGCTCTGTCCAAAGGTAGTAAAAGCTGACTACTAGCATCTCTGAATGTCACTAATTAACATGTGACATCTCATTTGTTTAATACCTACACAAACCAAAGTGTAAAAACCACACTGTGGTTTTATGGGGGGGGTTTATGTGCCAGACTATTTCTTGGGCGGGCGCATTGCTAGGCAACCAGTGGAGACTCCAGGAAGTCCCCAACCAAGAAGTCTGGCACGCAAACCTCCCTGTTAAACCACAACTTATCGTTTTTAGATTTCAATTCTTGTACACATTTTCTAACTTCCTTTAAGATTTCCATTAGACTGTGGAAAAAATATTTGAATTTTTATTTTTATGGCTAAACCGGAACTTTCTGCCGGCACCTTCACACTTGACCACCCTCTGCATGCGCGAGACCTGCACGGGACATTTAACATCATAAACCTGTAGCTTTAAGAGGAGGGGGCGTGTCGTTTTTGGGGCTGTCCCTTTTATTTGAATATACAGTAGTTCAGCGGGGCTGGAGTCGGATTGCGTCGGATGTTTTTCGTCTTGTGAGGCGAGCACAGCGGGACGTGGTGGCCTCAGTCGTCGGTAATGCTCATCATCCTGGCCTATATTTAACATTTGAATGATATCGCTCGGCTAGGAAGGCGTTTTCTCCGCCGCATGCACACACAGAGGAGCCTGCACTGCTCGCAACCGACAATATGGACTTGCACATATTGGACCACAGGCTACGGGTCACCAGCATATCCAAGAATGGGCTGGTGAATTTCACACACCCCCTGATTAAACTGATATTTCTCCGGAACAGAACACGGTAAGAAGGCTCATTGATCGGGGTCAGATGATTGTGTCGCTCCGGTGTGAATCAGCCCGGTAATCCAGTACGGATATATGAGATAACCTACAGCGCCTATTCATTCACTGGGTGGCCGAGCCATTACTGGGTTATTTGCCTGTGCATGCCCTGCTCTGCCTCCATGAATGGCACACTGCAGTGCATGTAACTGTAGGGAAATACAGGCATAGTTTATGACAGATATTTAAGGTATGGAAAACTGCACATCATCCAAAATATAATATTCTGCAGGAATGTACTCTTACAATGGAGAGATGGTTGCATCTATTATGTTTCCTAATAATGTACGCTATATTTGCACAAAAACCTGCAGCAGCTTAGTGAACACAATGCATATGTTAACATGCACTTATATAATAGTCCTGTAAAATGCATTATGCATGCTGCTTCTACTGAACATAGGACCAGCATTGATCAAACATCCTAACAAGCATGCAGTGCTCCTCCACTGTATTTTGGTGGGAACTTGTTTCCTCAGCACAAACTCAATACTTGACCTCCTTTACCCAAAACCAACATCCAGTTTGCAAATTGTCCGGATCTCATGTTGGCATTAGTACCCGTTTTCAGTTAATCCCTGGATATCCTGCCATTGTTATGTCATTGTTTATTGCTCTGGCTGCCCCACATATGCATGGCTAGAAGAAGGAGCTCAACATCTGTCTTCAACCTGCCCATGATACAGTGCCAGGCAGTGGCTCGGCTACTGCACTCACGTCAAGTTACGAAGAAGTTGTAAGCAAATGTCAGGGAAGATTCTCCCCCTCTGATCGCCTTTGTGCTCTGTGACGTCCGAAGTGTAGATATCACGCTGTCCTCGAGATTTGCTTATCGTAAGCATCCCATGAGTGTCAGCAACAGAACAGCCCTTTAATAATCAGTTTACCAGGCAACAGGACTGGCCCATGCTTGCATGAGTGGATCATGATCCTGGAAAACACTTGTTGTCCTTATCTTACCAACTGACACAGAGAAATGAGATTTAAATCTCGCATATCTGTCTGTCAACACTTCGCGTCCATTCGCGCCTGGCTGCTTCCATCAGCACTCATTTGTCTCAGAGTATTGGGCGATACAGTAGGTTTGGACATGTCCATACCGCACACACTGTGTCATGATGACTGGCACCACCTTATAAACGAAGCAAATAACTAGTCACTGAATAATACACAGATGTACTGTAATTACGTCATAGAACGGCGTACAGATTTACAGTCAGCATTGTGTGGTATTTCAAAAGTGTGAGCCTGCATCTGAACCGGCTCTGTGAAGCGTTCAGTGTCTGGAAAAAAGAACAAAGTAGGCTGGGCCCAGAATGAACCAGAAAAAGCACGCAGGCTGCACCTCCTTGGATTAGCAGGCCTGTCTGTTTTTCAGTGTGTTGTTTTGCATGCTTTGGCGTTATGTCATTATACTGTGGTGTGGATGTTTTTTTGTTTTTTTTCTGTAGCGGGGTTTGTTTGTTTTTTTGTTTGCTTTTTTCCCTCTGATCAAACTACAGACAATGCGGACTGGGGAGTGGTGGCGAAGACCGAGTTCATGGCAACTCAAAACAATCGTGAGCAAAAACAAGCCTGATTGCCTCGCTTGGTTTTAGCCATCTCCCTCTTTCAGGCCCCTGCTATTCATTAGAGAACAACTCCCATGAATGAGCGCAAAGTGGTTTGAAAGGAGTCCTGAGCAGAATTTTAAGGAGGTGATCACTTATAGGAGCCAGGCTTATCCCAAACTGCAAGAACGTAGATATTCCTCCAACATCATCCAAAACAACTGATGCATTAAGACACCTGTGGTGCAGATGATAAAAGTAGTCAGAAACTTTGCCTTGTCTAGAAATAAGAACCCTAATTTGATGAGGCACAGCGTGCCTACTATCAGCGACACTGTTAATCTGTGAAGGTCAGCTATGTTTATAGTTATTAAGACCACATGTCATCAAGAGAGTGAAGATATGAGAAAAGTCAAATGCCCTCAGAAGTGAGGACATTTGATTTATAGACTAGAGAATGAGTGTACTGAGCCATGTATTATTAACTTCAATTAAACACAGAGGAGTGTGAATAAATCCTCCCCCGATGGGTGAAAAAAATATGGACCATGGGCTTGCAAGCTGTTAGTTTGTAGTCTTGTATTGCCCTTAGTTATTTTGTTTGGAGTTTATAGGTGTGGTGGTAATCAAAGCCCAGCATCAGCCTAATATATCAGTCTTACTGTACCGTGGATGCAGCCCTGCAGGCTCCACACAGTCCTCCTTTCTTCTCTTTGGCGGCTCACTAACGAGAGCATGGGTTGGAACAATGCCTCAGCTGAGCCAGAGACCCAGTGGGGAGTTTTCCACTTGTCTGCTTCAGTGATCTGTCAAGGTTGGGCTCGCTCCCCTGGTTTACACAAGACCCCCCCCCTCTAATAACAAGCAGGGATTTCTAGAAAAAAAAAACCTTCCCCATTGTTCTGAAAAAAGAGGAGCCCGTGAGAACACTGCAGATCGGTTTGTAGGAAGCTGTGAAGGTAGCCGACAGCTTGGTCGTCCGCTCGTGATGGGGCTGAGATATCTCAAGGCTAACTCCTCACACTTCAACAACATCAGTTTGCTCTGCTCTTATCATGTTTCCTCAGCTGGAGCATCGGTTGCAGAAACCCCACCACCAACAACCCCCAGTCCCTCACCGCCGCTACCACCCATTGCTTTGTGCAGCTGGATCAAAGTCCAGGCTCTTGTGTGCTTGGTTTTCATCTTCCCCACTCGGCCGCTTCCTCGCTACCTGTTGCTTCCTCGTCTCTTTTGGTTATTTTCCGTCTCCTCCTCTTCATGTTCCTTCATGCCTCAATAGAAGGAGGTTGTTTTTCGAACTCATTACCACCAGTGATCACACACAGGCTATGCGGCACTATTACAGAGTGCTGTACAAGCATGTTTGATTAGTTGATTCATCACTGAGTCCCATGAAATGTCCCAAATTGGTGAAAAATGCACACCACAAGTTCCCATAGCCCAAATTAACCAACAGTCCAAAACCAAAAATAATATTCAAATTACAAATTACAAAAACGAGAAAAGCAGCAAATCACATGATTCATTTATCAAAATTGTTGTAGACTTATTTTCTTTCAGTTGATTAATCAACTAATCATTGTGATGTGAAATGGAGGGTTGGTGCCAGGGGTTTAAACTTCTCTCTCTAGCTCTTTCTCTTCTTTCATTCTTGACACAACTATATCTGTCACTTTTCACATGAACAGCCGAGTGCAACACTATCAATATCTATCATCTGGAGACAAGGGTAAGAGCAGAAAGCTTTGTTGTGGGGAGACAGTAGGTGGGTTCCTGGGCCAAACTTTTATATGCAGTTATTCTACGACGTTCTACTAAATGATATCTGACTTTTGTTGAGCACATTCACTTTTTGGAAGGAACTAGTTTTCTCTGCCTCTTGATTTCTCTCCTCTTGAAGAAGTCCAAGGGTGTACTGGTTATAGGTAAAATCAACCTTCCAGAGACTGTGAGAGTGATGAAGAGGATGGAATAGTGATTGTGAGGCAAATTAATTTTCCAGTGTGTTTGTCAGTATTCTGTAATAAAGCTTAGGTGAGACATCTTATCTGTCTTACCTTCACAAACAGGAAACCAAACAGGCACGGCTGTCTTGCGGATGGGTTTCCCTCAGGTTGCCTGACAACACGCTAACCAGTGCGTTTGCTGAGGTTTGGCTGCCTTGCAGGTGTCATAGAAGAGCCCTCATTGTCTTCTCCAAAAGCACACCACATTGATCATTCCTACTTGCAGGATAGATGCTTGGCATACACTACCTGCAGGAAACTGCGAGCTGGGGAAGGTGAAGGGTCAACAGGAAATGAGGGGGGTATTATAACACAATGGGCTGGCTGAGCTTGCTAGCACAGCTGATAGTTAGTGTTACAGTGTTCTCTCTCTGTCTCTCTCTTTGTCTCTCTGTGGGGTGATTGTCCCATCTCATGGCAGGGATTACTTTTTGCTGAGTCAGGAGTTTGGCGGTCTCACTCAGGCCTCTACTGTAATAGCCTCAGCTGACTGATAAGCAGAGGAAGAGGAAGTTGTATCTCCTGTGGGACGTTTTAAGAAAACAGGAATATGTAGCACTTCCTTTTTAGGGATTGTAGAAATTACTCATATCTTCTCTCCAGCAAACATTAAAAAGCCTTACTAACAGAATAACAAGTCCTCTGAAGGGCAAAGGCTTTCTCTTGGCTGCTTTGAGCCTTAACGCAGGTGTTCTTTTTATATTTGCTATCGTCTTGCATCCGACTGTTAGTGGACATCCCCTCTCAAAGCCTTAATTCCATCCTTTGTTGCTCTACTGAGATGTACGTCCAAAGAAAAGTTAAAGGCAAATGTTTTTGAAGCTGCACCTGACTTGATATTTATGCAGCACTTATTTTATCTGCCTAAATGTTTAAGTTGACATGAAATTAAGAAGAACATTCTAAACAAGGAATTGATACACGTAAAGGAATAGTGCGACATTTTGGGAAATTAGCTTTTTTCGCTTTCTTGCCAAGAGTTAGATGAGAAGATCAAATATTAATTAACACATAACATCCCGTTTGAGATATAGCCTAACGTGTTAATTAGCGAGCTTTAATAATGCTGTTTGGTGGACTTTTTTATTTTGGACAGAGCAAGGCTACCTGCTTCCCCCTGCTTCCTGTCTATGTGCTAAGCTAAGCTAATCGTCTCCTGGCTCCAGCTTCCTATTTAATGTTTCCTATTCATCAATTTTCTCATCTAACTCTCTACAAGAAAGCAAATAAGGGCATTTCTCAAAATGTCAAACCATTCTTTAAAAAATTTAGCCTACCCAATTTGCTCCTCCAGAGTTGCAAAGTGGGATGATGTTGGTTGTGGGAGTAATTTGAAAGTTGTCTTTCATTCCACGATATTCTCAGTCATAATTAACAACTTTGTTTCTGTGAAATATGGTATGGTGGATGGCTCCAGATACTACAATACAATACAATAATGAGCTTCAGTCGCCATTGCTATGGAGAGGAAGCTTGTCAGAGGTTTATCCCAATTGGTGCCATACAGTAGTTGCCAAATTATTTTAAAATTTACCCAGAATCGGAAAGTGAACCCGTCTTAGCTGCTAAATGTTTAATCGAGTTTCCACAAAATGTGATCTTTTGCTTCAGCTTGCCGTTAGCAACGCACCCAACAGAATTTTAAAGTGCTCATATGAAGTTGTTGTTGACTTTTCGCCTTGTGTACACAGGCTTGTATGTTTGAGTTTTTATCAAAGCAGTTGCTCCTCTATTATACTCATGATTCAGCCAGGAGAATTTTATGCCCATTCAAGTCTTGGAAGTGCTCTAGTCACCTAACATTGTCTGTGACAAAAATAAACTGGACTTGTACTTCAAGACCTCTGGACGCCTGAAATAACTCCTCCCACTTTGAACTGCTAACTCTATTATATTCTCGTAAGGAGTCTTGGCACTGGTAGGAGAGGTCCCCGGAGAGTGAAAAAGCCACAACAGCCTAAACCTTGAAGCCCTCGGGATTTTGAGTTGAGAGTGTATTGAAAGCTCAATGTGAAAGCCTGTAGTCTGGACTGGCCAATGAAGATTGAACTTTGTTTTGTCAAAGTTGCCATTAATGTCCAAGTGAGCAAGAGGCTACAGGGCAAGTCCAGCTGCATTACTAGTTACATAGTAATCGGTTCTCTCTGTCCACAACTCACCTAATGATTAAATTCTATCCCAGTCTCCTCGTTTTTGCTTTTATACTTACCAAAGATATTTGTTTGGATGTAGAGCAAAGGGAATTTCTCCCATCCAGGAACTCGGAAGTATACTAGCCCATACCAAACAACCCGTATCAAATCCCATGGGCCTATGTACTTTTTTTCACAAAGGCAACATTCAACAGAACTGAACACTGTGGCCAGACCAAGCAACAGCGTTTGAAAGCAAATGCTTTTGGCCCCAAGCCTGATGAAGACGCAAATATCAAACTGGAGAAAGTATGGTAAATTGTAATCAAGGAATTTAAAGGTGCAGTCTTGTAGATCATTTCTGAGATCACAAATAACAACAACTTGATGCCAGTTGTTTTTTCCCCCCTGTCTTTTCTTTGTAAATCTTTTAACCCCAGAGAGCTGCGTCAGTTGGCAAAACTATACCATCTTTTCAAACATTTAACCAAAGTCGCTCATTTTTTAAAACAAGATAGAAGAAGGCAGCAAATGTAACTTTCAAAGATTGTGGATAGGTGGATGACTCAAAGCCTGCAAAGTGCAGACCTGAGGGGTACCGGTGCAGAGACACTTTAGCAAGTTAGAAACTTGATTTTCATAGCAGAAGCATATACAGTCCAGTAATTTCTGAAACTCCCATATCGTTACTTTTAGAGTGGTGTTGCCCAGTCTTTCCTTGAATGCAGCAGTTGGTGACTGAAGCAGTGCCCCTGTTTGGTGTGTTACCCACCATTTGCTGTAGACAAAGACAATGCTGGCATAATGCTGAGCTTGGACTTGTACTAACTGAGTGACAGCCAGCCCCGAAACCAGTGTGAATTTTGGAGAACCCCATTTACTTGATTCCTGGTAACTATTATTATAAAAATATGAACCTCCTTTTGCTTGTTGCAAATGAATAACGCTGTTCTTCCACTCTCTTTCTCCTGTCTCCTCCTCATCTCCTGCCTTTCATGTTTTCTCAACCGCTTGCCTCTCTCCATCTGTTCTTCCTCTCCTGTTTCAGATGCAAGTTTTTCAGTCTGACGGAGACACCAGAGAACTACACAGTCGTCCTTGACGAGGAAGGATTCAAAGGTAAAAACATCCTTGTGCGCACACATCTTTTATCACTTTTACCAGGCAGGGGTTTGTCCTCCCACACTCTGACCGCTCGTAGGGACTAAAAGTCAGGAAATCTCTTTCTGCTGTATCAGTTTTCACCTTTTACTGATCTGTCTTTGGTGAGTTCCCCAACTTTATTGAAATTGCTGGAATGCTCTTTTAGCAAAGAGGAAGCAAAATGTTTAAGATCTAAGATTCAGTACTTTATTTTTTCTTAGATCTTCATGGAGCTGGCTCACCATTGTCTAATATATACTATATCAGCTGTGAGTATCTCCTCCAGAGACCAACAACACCATACCCAAAAATAAGGCAAACTGTGTCACTTTCTGTATGAATATACCACTAACCTTAAAACAGGGTTAGCTAGTAACTGATATGTATTGAATTGGGCCACAGCATAAGACTTTGTTGTTTTACTAGTCTAATGTTACTCCCTTCCTTCCTTGTTCCCTTCACACACCTCACAAGGTCGGATGGGTGTATGTGAACATACAATTGAGGAAAATAAAGCTGTACAAAACCCAAAGTCTGTGCAAAAATAAGTCTCGTCAGCTTAAATGAAGTAGAGTACGAGTTTTTGAACTCAGCTAAAAAACAGACTGTACATTTGCTTCTCACTGGTGAGAAAGTGTTAAAATGTTTCTATAACGCTCACTCACTGGGAGTGAGAGCTCTGTCCAAAGAACACTGGACTCAGCATTATTGGACCTGTTGCCTCTCTCACCCCTGTGGCGTAAAACACACAGACAGAGACAGTTGAGACAGAGTGCTAAATGTGTGCAGTTTAGCTGTTGCTGCTACTTGGTGTCTCCGACTTACAAAGGTCAAGTGCAGCGTTACAGAAAAACTGTTTGCCCTGTTTTGTTTAGGATATAAAGTTCAAGCTGCACTTATGTTTAAAAACCCTAATTAAATAATTCATCAGGACTTGAGTGCATTTTGACAGAAAAAGTACAGTCAGATTTTTCACAACTATAAATTTCTTGGAAGCCAAAGTCAGCACACAAAAACACCACAATAGCTCCTTTTCGGGTGTGCTGGAGATGGGCTTGATGAGTGGTCAAAAGATTAACTCCTGCCAATTGTTTAGTTAATCAATGAATCATTTATCAAATATTTTTACAGTAGATCGGAGCTTCTCAAATGTCAACAATTATTTCCTTTTTTGTGTATATTTCATGTTTTTTGAGGGTTGGTCAGACAACTCTTTACTTTTTAAGACATCATTTTGGGCTTTTGGTCAATTGTGATGAGTGTCTGCCTTTAATATTGAAATAGTTTTTATACACTGAACAACTCAAAAAAGATCATGGATAGATTCACCAATTATTAGAATATTTGTTAAGTCCTCTATCAATGTTTTGTCTCTAGAATGTAGCCTTCAGACTGACAACACTCTTGTACACGTTACAGTCCCACCCACTCCTCATCCAGCCATTTTTGTCTGGTCCTTTTACACAGATGTAGCTGTTAAAGGCATATATCGCCTCCGGGTGCTCTGTTTCTCTCCCTGTCTCCTTTGCTCTCCTTCTAACTGAGTGCCTATTTTAAGAGGTGAAAGCTGGTGTAGTGAAGCCACAAGGGGCCGTCTGTGACAAATTATGCCAACCAGAACAGTGAATCTTTGAAGGGGAGTAAAGAAAAAAAGAGTATTCACTCCAGGAGGTAGACACCATTTGGTAATGTTTTTAGTCAGCTGAATGGTAATGAAACTATAACCAAAAAGTTTTGTGCTTCCTCTGGTTTCTGAGACTTTAAATGAAGAGGCATCTCAAACATGCAAAGAAAGTTTTCTCTGCCGCTCGGCATTCAGAAGTCTGAGTCTCTGTTGTACAAGTTGAGCAGTGTATCATAATCATCACCCCAGTATCTCCTTCTTTCAGCTTCTTGTTTACTTCCTGGATAGACACCTGTTTCCCAGGTAGTTGCCAGCTTCCACTCGAGTTCTGTTTTGGGACGGAGAGTGAGATATCCTGCTTCTCAGGTCGTTACAGCTACGTCTGAGGGATCACCCTGTTTGAACTTTGACCCTTGCTGATCAACTGCTAAGAGCCGCGTGTCTGAACACATTAATGCATCGGTATCAGGTCGCACTCTACGTCCAAGTTTGTGGTGGTGTAGGCGCTGTTGGCTTCTCCTGGGCATAAATTTTACTTGTGTCACTGTGTGGTATAAATAGCATGGGCATTTTAGATCTCCATGGCGATGGAAGCGACAGGAGGTGGAGGAGAGGAAGTGCGTGTACATTGCACTGAGCAGCAAACAAGAGGAAGTTGTTACTCAAAGCGGCCTCATAGTTCACACCTTCACGTACATAAAGATACATCACCGGTGACATAAAGTTGCGATGAGGTGCAGATGTTAAACACTTCATTTAAGAGGGGCCTTTACTTTGAAGCTACCAAATCACTATTATGTAATTGCTGTAGAAATGTGGTTGCATGACATCCTCTGTATATTTTATACAATACGTCTGTCACACCCTGGTGGTTTGTTTTAGCTTGTGACTGCTGTTCCTCTTCACTGGTGCGGTTTGGCTGTGTTCTGGGGTATGTTGTCGTGCTTTTTTTTTGTTTCCCTAGACATATGAACGAAGAGTTTGGCAGTATTTTATTTTATGAAGCTGTATTTCTGGCACTGCTGATTTGGCTTCTTTAGAGCTTTATTGTATTGTTTGAAATTACCAATGCAAACGCTGCTAGTATCAGCTTTATATTATATGTGAGTATTCAAACCCAAAGTTCTTTTTCATTAATCTTATAAAGTATTTTCTTACCAGTTTCAGATGTACTCAACATGCTGTGGCAGTCACATAATTTTATAAGTTTTGCACCTGCAGAATGAGCTCCTCATGGGAACATCTGTTTCCTTATTAGCGCAGCGGTTGGACCTTTATTTTACACAAATGGTTTGTATTTATAGTATATTAAAACTCGTTCTTTTATTGGTAACGTAAGTGAGATGGAATAAATTCACCATCGATTTGGTGATTTGAAGGTCAAACAATGTCTAGGCCTCTAAATTAAAGGGGTACTTTAACGTTTCAGTATTGCACTTCCATAAAGATAGGGGACTTTGCAAGAGACAGATTAAAAAAATCAAATTGTCAAAATTGGTGGAGCAAAGACAGCGATATCCTGACTTTTTTTAGTCTCTTTTAATGGTCAAGTTCAAAAAACACTGCGTCCTACATTTCCCATAATGACTACATTTGAATGTGTAGTTAGGACCTGCTGCACATGGAAATATAGTAATTGAAAGGCTGTTGAAACAGTAACCTAGATGAAAAAACTAGAAAAAAAAAACTTTTTATCTGGTCGTGACCTGCAAATGACCAAATCACTGCTAAGCAGGCATGTTCACTATAATACATTAGCATAAAGTCATGCATACTGTACGTATGCCCACCGACTCACTGACCAACTTTTCCCTTCTTGACCCTCACTCAGAGCTCCAGCCCTCAGAGCATCTCAAGGTAGAGAGCTCCATCTGGCTGCCGCTCAACGTGGCCTCCAATGGCAACGCCTCCAGCAGCTCACAAGCTGTTGGCGTGACCAAGATCGCCAAGTCGGTCATCGCCCCTCTGGCCCAGCAGCACGTCTCGGTCTTCATGCTCTCCACTTACCAGACCGACTTTATCCTGGTGAGTCCTGTCTACTTTTTACTTTTTTAGCTTTTGCTCCACTTTATTCCACTCCAGTCTTATCAGCGCTTGCAAGTATCTTGTTAAAATGAAAGAGGCATGCTAAGCTGTTCACTGTTCTATAATTTAGAGACGTATGGAGCAATTTTTCAAACTCTCTAAATGTATAAAAACCCAAGACCTCTAATCTCGCAGTGAAGCCTTTCACCTACTGAGCTCTTCCAGACAAAAGAAGCCATGGTGTCTGCATTTTGTCCACTCACCAATTTTGCAGTGAAGGAATGAATTCCCGACAGAGCTGAGGGCACTAAAAAGTTAGTTGATGTATTATATGTGAAAGTGTTAAGTGGGCAAAAATAGATAACACTTCGACAGACGTTTGTGTCAGCAAGTATATTAATGGTCGACATGCAGGTTGAGCTCATTCCCTTAAAGTGAGCCAGTGTTGTGTCCTGAAACGACATGACGTAAAAATACTGCAAATGAACTCATTGTAGACTATATATACATACACAGCATCTTGATCGAGGAGTTTGCTCTTGAACGTATTACCATCGATATTTATGTTCCACATCCATATTGTGTAGGTGAGAGAGAAAGACCTGTCTGTAGTCATCGGCACTCTGGAGGAGGAGTTCAATATCTACAGGGAGGTGGGAGGAGAGTCTGTCCCCGTGCATTGTCAGGATGTCTCCAACGGCCTCCAGAAGAACGGCAAAGAAGGTAGAGGTCACGGCCCTGTTTAGTATGAGTTCACCTCCCTCTCCGGCATTGATCGAGCTCGTCTCAGAAGATGAAGTTGAGATCCTCTAGCACCACCTTCAGGTTCTTTGTACAAAGTGGAAAGACTTAACTCATCACATAGGAATCTTAAAACCTAGTCACAGGTCGCAAATCAGACATCCGAGTGAACCATAAATCATTTCTTTTTTTGGGGATTGAAGGAGTAACTAAGTTGTTACATGCCTTAAACATTACTAACAGAAGTAAAATTACTTATATTGAAAACTACTCATGTAAAAGCTCTAGATTAGTCTAAAAACTGCTACTTGAGAAACTTGTCACACACGCAGTACAGGTTACACTGTAAATATTGTGGATGTAGATGTAGATGTCTGTGTCATGGCTGAGGAAGAGCGTGAGTCATTTTTCTGTAGAACTCGCTCTGGCACTAAGGTCAAAGTAACATTTCTGTAACTCTGCACAGCTCGGATTTGAATGTACGGCAGTCACATTAACAGGTCCAGCACATGCAAGTTTATGGTCTAAACATGAATATTCTGGATATACATTTTTTATATGCAGTATTAAATGAACAACTGCCACTGCCTTCTTAAGACAGCAGTGTGATAAATGTCACAATTACACCAGAAAATGAAATCTAATTACCACTTACCACTTTAGAAACAAAAAACTTAAACATAAGCCAAACTGAAGTTGTAAGAGACATCAGGTAAGCACGTGTTTCCCCTCCAAAAAGTGAAACTCTGCATACAGAGTGCTGCGTAAAACTGTGTAAAATAGGCATCAGGATTTTGTTGCTCATGCTCCGTAATCAAGCTGTGGACATTAACAGTGATTCAACTCTAACAAAACAAGTTTTGAAATGTTTAGATGCACCCTGTGTGAGTACAACACTGTCGTTCCTCGATGTTATTATTTCAGAACTCAGCAGTGCTGTTGTGAGGAGGTAAAAAAGCTGTCCAGAACAGTGATGTCATGTTTGAAAAAGTTGGCGTTGACTTGTTACGTATGGTAGAACGGTAAATGCTGAAAAAACGCTGTCTCACACGGATATTTGAAGTCAGCGATGATCCATCTTCTATGTGTGAAAGCACCTGTAGGGGTAAACGATAAGGCTTAAAAGGGCTAATGGGTCAGCCCGACCATATCCACGTCGATGTGCGTACGCCCTACCAGCCAGTCTCTCTCCAATTCAGTGATCCTCTCAATAGGAGTGACAGTTTTGACTTTATGAGAAGTCTTTTTACAAATAGCCCCATGGAGAAAATAAACAAAATCTACTTTAATGAAATAGTTTAATAGATACAAAAATATTAAGAATATGAAGTTACAGAAACAAGAGGGCATATCAGTATTTATTTCACGTTCAAACACGGCTTTTTCTGACATTAGTTAAACCCTGTATGAAGAGTGAAATGAAATCTGCTGTTCAAGGACACCTGCTGTGCTTTACAAAGCCATGTTTGACCTAAACAAACATACAGTGTATGACATTATATAATGAAACAATGCAAACAGGCTGGGTCCGCTCTAGGTTTGAAACATAAAGGAACATTTGAGCTGCGTTGAACTACTGTGTCCTTTACAGGAAGTTATTTTTATGTCTCCGTGAAGTACAGAACATGCTGTACGATGAGGACAGAACATGCTGAAAAATGTGTCCACCCTTTCACAATCTTGCATATCTTTGCATCTCTAAGATGTCGGCTTTGTGTTACACATTTGTGTGACACGTACATATGTCAGACTAGTTCGGAAACTTTTCGCCCACCAGCTCTGCTGTTTTGTTTTGCAGAATGTAAATTGCACTGACTGACAAACTGTAGGCACAGTAGTGACCTAAATGCAGCTCTAATTTCACTACTTTCATCTACTTTCAAGACTGAAGGAGAAGATAAAAAAAAAGGTTGAGAAAATAATTAATAGAGACGGAGGCCAGTTATTGGTTTCTCACCAATAACTCCCTCTCTATTATGGTCTCTGTGATAAGGACCATGAATCAAATTATGAAGCACGTCAATTGTCATATCCAGTTTTAAGGCACTAAATAGACTTTTTATCATCTAGGACAGAGGTTTTCGAACCGCGAGGCGTGCCTCCCCAGGGCGGCGCGGAGGAAGGGAGCGAGGCGAGGTGAAAGGGACATGTGCATACCGGTGTTCTAAAAACAACTGGAAGTTAGTTATTGTAGTTTGGCCCGCTGATCAACCTTGTCAGCAGTTGGAGATGCAGCAGTGGCTGTGACACACAGCTCATGGAGGAAATTCAAAGGCACTTTAAAATCCTTAGCGCCACATTGCCGCTGTTGATTCCGGCTTGAAACCAAATTCACCCACAAAGGTTCTTCACTAAAGCTTTGTAAAACTAGAAATTTGTAAAACTGTTAAATGAGTTAAATTGTCAGGAGATCCACAGATATTTAAACAGTATAAGAGTAGATTTGCTCCAAAAAAGAGGGAGGGATTGGTACGGTTTCAAGTTTTCGGATTTACTTTAAAAACTATCATCAGTAAAACCAAAAACTTGGAACTGTAACAACCCCTCTGTCTTTTTTTGGCGTAACTCTACTCTTTTATGAGTTAAAAGTGAGTTTTTTGGGGGGATTTGAGAAAATTCACACAGAAATGCAGTATACGTCAGGGAATAGGCGGATCTTCACCTGCACTAAAAAACTATGTATTTTAAAGTAAAAATACATTTATAGAAATGGTATTTTATTCAATAGAAAAATATAACAAAGATCTAGTATTAAAGAATATGCGCAGTACCTTTTGTTGTTTATGCTTTTATGTGAAAAACACTGTTGAGCTGTTTGTACAAACTAACACTGTCCTTGCTCTTCCAGCCATCCAGCCTACAGTACACCCGGTGCTGATCCCCCAGAACCAGTTCTGCGTCATGTCTCTGGACCCGGACACACTGCCATCCATCGCCACCACTCTCATTGACGTCCTCTTTTATTCCAGCAGGTGAGATGCCACTAGCTCACGCCACTGCAGTACATCTCTGAAATACAAGGTGGCAGCACATGATGCAAACTAGACATCAGCTCACTTGCTCACTTCACATTAAACATGGCAGATAGCCACAAGGGTAATTATTTCACATCAGTTTAATGTGCACTGACTTGACTTCTGAAAACTTGAATATGAGACACACTGACCATGATGACGATGAGGAGGATTATTGTACAGGCAAAATTCCATATAAGAGTTTTGTTTTTCTTTCTTTCTTTCTTTCTTTCTTTCTTTTTTCTTTCTTTCTTTTTCTAGTTTTTAGAATCAAAAGTATTTTTAATTTCTTTTCTTTTTAATCCAAAAAAGTAAAACTTAAAAGCCCTGTGAGGGACAAACACTAATAAGAAATTCATCTGGATTACCAAATTTGCAAAATTTAAAATTAAATCAAATTGAAATAGAAAATTAAATAAACTTTGAGCCCTACCCTGGACTCCAAGACATTAGGCCACAGGTCTTTAGCATACATGGATTATAATATAAATCCAAATTACATATAATATATAATCCAAAAGATGGAATTATTTTATCGTCATGTTTTTATTCCTTTTGAATAACTGTTCTTAATTCATTTTTCCTGTTCTTGACAATTATTTTATTGTGACTTCTTGTATTATCATAATATAAATTGCCTCTTTTAAATCAATGCTGCGGACCACCCTCTTTAATGTCTCATCAAATGTGTCTCTTCCTCTCTAGTCCTAAAGAGGATGCACAGTCATCTCCCAACCAGGACTTGGACTGTGTCAAGTTCTTCTCCTTCTCCCTCATTGATGGCTACATCTCACTGGTGATGGACACTGAGGCTCAGAGACAGTAAGGATTCTTAATTCCCTACACTGACCCAGCCAACCTTTGACACCTCAGTGATTCACACTGGAAAACACTGGAATGGAGCAGCACAAACAAATAAACAGCGTCCAGCAGTTTTAGTTAAATGATTTCCACACTGTCAGCAGGTGAAGTTACAGCTGCTTTGGGTTAATAAAGGTAGTGAAAGCTGCATTTGAACCACAGCAGCTCTATAATGATACTCTGCTATATTTTAATGCAGGCCTTCTTACGGCAATTTACTTCAATTTATGTCATTGTTACCCTTTTTTCTCATTGCTTTGCGGGTGTTGAAATGTCTGTATTTGCAAGCTTTCATTTGGCAATTGCTAGAAGAGGGTATTCCCCTGTCCATCTCTGAAATGGTCTTGTGTGTTTACATTTGGTTGCTTGGTAGAAATCAGTGCTTGGTCTTTGTGCTCTAGGTTTCCTGCTGACCTTCTCTTCACCAGCTCCTCCGGGGAGCTCTGGAGAATGGTTCGTATAGGAGGACAACCACTGGGCTTCGGTAAGGCCATCATCATCATCATCATCATCATCATCATTTATTCTATATACAGTTTTGGAGCACGTCAGTCATATAGCATAGTCCCACCTGCTTCTGCAACTGTTTTCCTTGCTGGGATTAACCAGGTGATTTTGGTGTCTGGCTGGTGCCATAAAATCAGATCAGAAATCTTTCAGGTTATACAAATGGTCCAACTCAGACCAAATATATTCAAAATCTAAACAAAGTCTGCGTAACTGTCAGACAGAGCAAGCTAAGGATGTCTGTTCCATGGTCTCTCAATACCTGTAAAAACCCCAACAGTGACCATCATGTCTTAGTGACACAGAGCAGATACTGAGTCTACAGTACCAACATCTTTGAACCTTTAATGCAAAAGAAAACTTGTTCTGTCTTCTGTCAAGAGGAGATTGAAATGGACAGACAAGCAGTCTGAATCACTGACATGCTCAGTGAAATTATATAAATTACTCTTAGTGTGTCTGTTGGTCTGAAAAAATACACCTAAAATAGTGTTTTAGGAGTCTTCATTTTTCTAAGATGTAATTGCACGAGTATTTATTTTGACTGTTTTTTTAGCCTTAATGTTGATTCAGATGTGATTTTTAAATCACTACTTTCTATTATTTATTTTGTAATAAACGGTTTATTATTTTGTCAGTTGAGGTGGAAACTTACGTGAAGGAGTGGGTATTTTTTGCCAAAATGAATTTGACCACCAGTAGTGTCAGGTCTGTTGTCTTGTGTTTTTCTATTACATGTCTTGTACTTACAGTCTGTAGTAAATGTAATTCACATGCATGTGAACTTAATACACTTAATAGACTTAATACAAAATGGCAACAACTGGAAATCTAGAAGAGATTTTATGTTATGTGGTCAAATTTCTATGCGATTAAAGATCGTTAATTTGACTTAAAAGTTATGGTAACTGGTTATGAAAAAGTCTCAATTTAATGCTTATGCCTCTATATGACCTACATTAGCAAACAAGACCAACAGCGAGAAGATTGGCTATTTCTTGGCTTGTTTCTAGTAGTTATTCTAAATGCCTGCCACGGGTCCGATTTTTCCTCAAATCAGACGAAATCAGCATCAGAGCCTATGTTTACATTTTTACATATGTAATATGTCTATTTTATTTATGAAATACATTGCGAGATGTGGTTTTACAGTATAACGTCAGGTCACGGTGGACAATACTGTAATACAACTGGCTTATAACGCAACATTTTATGTTGGCCTTGCTACCGAGCTATATCTTGCTTTTGGCTTATTATTATGAAGACAGCGTTTCACATACATAGGCTCTACTTGGGCGGCCCGCCCAGGTAGATAAAATCCGAATTCCAATTTTCGCAGCAGGCTCGTGGCTAGTGGGCTGGTGGCCACAGTTGCAGTGCCGGGTCTAACCTGTGAAATGGCAGCAACAGAAAGTTTGCTGATCCGACAGGGAGCCGGGGCGGTCCGGGATCAGACCCCGGTGCTACAGCCGCTAACTGAAGGTCCATCTCCGGAACTGCCGCCCACTCTCCTCCCAGTGAAGCTGTCTCCCAGCGGCGGAGAGTGAGGCGGAGGGAACATGTAACCTAGAGTTAGGTGTATGTTTCACCATCGTCATATTACAGTTATTCATCTTACAGAGCCACAAATAGATACATTACCTCAGCACTATGCATCCTGCAAACAGCTGTGTTTAAAAAAGAAAAATAGTATTAAAAATAAATTGTGTCTTTCTTTCACTCGCTTCCAAAAGAGTGGCAAGCACGATCTGGCACGTGCTAGCCAGATCAAGATCTTTACGACACGAGGTGGTAGTGAAACACTACGCTTTTGTCCACAGGGGCTGCCAAAATCAACACAAAATGAAAGTTCCCTGTAGTTGCTTTAATAACACCTGTTAATGATTGTGATACTAATTGCAGTGTATTTCTCCTCCACTCTCTCTATGTTTTTTAGATGAATGTGGTATAGTTGCCCAGATATCTCAGCCTCTTGCTGACAGCGACATCTCTGCCTATTACATAAGCACCTTCAGCTTCGACCACGCTCTGGTGAGTCCAACGTCTTCACGTCATTAGTCAGGCCACAACCGTTATTGTCATGGAAGTCCAATCTTGAAACTCAATACGTTTGTCACTCAAACAATGGTTACTCTTAGCTCAGATATTTGAAGATTTCAGGTTTGGTTCTTTGTTTCTAAATGTGGGAGATGTAGACAGATAAAGACCAAGCATGTGTCATATTAAATAGCATTCCTATGAGGTTTAATCATGAGGAATGCTTAAGGCGGGTGATTCCAAATAATTTTCAGGGTGTTTTTTACTGATCCGAGCATGTCTATAAATTTGAGAAAAAAATGGATATGGCCTCTTAAGTTTGGAAAGTCAATGAAATAATTTTGCAAGAATATGATTTTGTTTTTTTTTTAAAAACCTATAATTTAGCATTTGTTCACCAGTAATTGTAATTATGCACCATGATATCTCGACCTGATAAAATCATCAAAAGTTTAGAAAATAAAGCATTTTTAACATTTTATCTCATTCTGACTCTTTGCCTAAAACATGCCTGTTTGGAGTCTGAATTTGACCAAATTCAGAAAGACATAAATTTGTCCTTGAATTTGATGTCCAAGTTAACATGTAAACACTTTGTTGATGTGTTTCAAGATACATTTAATTGTGGGCAATATTAATACATTATTAACTTGCCATCACAATCTTTGTGTGGAATGTATGGAGAAGATTTATTGAGCAGTTTAGACAATAATAAAGACTTCTTAGTGTTCTCCCAGACGTTATAATGTATGGGGTAGGGTAAGAGTTTTTAATGCATAGCCTAATGTTATAATCTTTTTCATCTTTTTCAGAGGTAATTAACCTAACTCTTGGTATATCTGTGTGTCTATCTATATCTATGTGATGTGTGCAAATTTACAAATATACCACATATATGATGCTGAAATTCCGCACAGTTGCTGCATGGTTTCCTGATTTCAATATTGATTTTGTTTGCCCATTTACCACACTGTAGTTGTGTTGAAAACAACTTTGTCTGTCTGCCACTTAGTCAGCAACTCCTGCCATCTGTATTATCTAGAAAATTACCAAGAAAAGTTTATCTGGGTCATTTGTTTGCCGTTACTTAGAAACTTATCGCAGAATGATTGTCACTGAGTGAATCAGCATACCAAATTTCCCTCCTACATCAATGTGATTGATGCATTATTTATAAGCATCCTTCCGCTGTCAACTACTGTAAGAGTCTCTTCAAATCATCAATCATACCAGGGTTATGTAGACTTTTTTTTGCGGTTTCTGTGGATTGGTTTCACCTTGAGTCTTTGACCACTGATATATACTGATCTCAAAGCACTAAATATATATGGTTCTGTCTCTTTCTAGTCACTATGCCCTAACCTTGTGGGTTAGTGTGAAGGGTTTTCCAAAAATAAATTAGGTTAAATAGAGTGAACCCTTTGGTGCACCTGTGATGAATTACCTTATGTTTCTCCTATTGTTTCATTAATAGAAATCCTGTAAGTTTCTGCTCTCCCTCCTCTTTGCATCACAATGCAAAGTATTCACACAACCTTCTAGTCTGAGATAGTAGGGCTGTTTAATCGGCCTAGTCACCAAATACTGACGAAAGGTGAACAAAAAGAAAGGATGAACAATGGTGAACCTAGTCATGACGTTGAACCTTTGAGTATTACACATGTATTCAATGGCTGTTTTTACTCTCCTGCCTTCAGAATGTTTTGGAAATGAATGTGTAATTCACTTTCATATAATCGCTGTATTGTGCTCTCTAGCATGTCATGGAGCTTAATATAACCATAGTGTGTCTTAGTCAGAAGGTCAGTGCTATGGAATTCAGTAATTACCAGAACCTTGTAAACCTGAGTGGAATTAGTGTTAATCACAGACCAGCTTAAAAATAGCAAATTCCATTGATAAATATTAGACTAGCTGTGACATCACAGTGGCTTCTGTGCATACACTTCTGAGAAATTCCTTGCCCCCAAGTTGCCTGGTAAATAAATGCAATCAGGGGAAACTATCTCTGCAATGCAATAGCTTTAGCTATTGGTAGGTTGAAAGGCTTATAGGTATATATTAGATCCTGTTAATCAGTAGCAATAGTTCATATCTATTCAATGTCTTCAGAAACTGTAGAGAAAAATGTGTTGTACAATCAAAGTTTGTGGTATGATGAACTAAATTTTTGTAAAGAGGAAGAATGAAAAGGAAGGAAGTCATTTAGAAAGTTCTTGATCAGGTGGTTGCAATAAGAGAAATTGTTTCTATTCCCTTCATTTCCTAACATGAAACAGAACAAAACTACGTCACTAGAACATGTGAAAGAACATGTGCATATGGGATGATGGGAGGCCACTGTCTGGCTCATATTTCAGTAGTTAGTCAGAATCATTTATCTTCAATAAAGTCTAGGGACATTTCACTAAACGCCAATGACTGAAGAAACACTTTGACAGGAAAACGGAAAAACGGAAAAAAACGTTGATAGGGGATCACACAAATTGAACACTCTTCTAGGGCCAGTTGGTTCACTGGGAAAATGGAAAGCTAGCAAGACACCAATCTGTTTTTCCTACTTTGCTTATATATTTGGTTGTATTATGTTACATATCTTTTTCCACGTGTCTCATTTTGACAGAAATTCTTCTCGCTATGTATTGTGGCATTTAAAAAGTAAAATCCACAATTTCTCATTACACAGAATGAATGTTCCATATGGAGTGCCACAAGGCTCAATTCTGGATCCACCACTTTTTGGTCTTGAATTTTCATAGTTATGCTGACGACACCCAACTCTACATAGCTATTGCTCCTGATCATACCCATGCTGGGTGGTAGGGCATGTTTACTTGCTTGTCAGGGTACAGTAAGTCAATAGTGCTTATCTTTACCTTTTCTTTTAAAGCTGCACAAATCAGTATTTTGTATATAATATGTTTTGGTTCACTCTCACAGCTCTCAATAACTTCATTCCAGCCTCAACAGGCAGCTGTTTTCAGGGAGAAAGCTTTGATGAACCTACTGTGCACAACCTGCCCAGCACCAAACAAACTTAGCAACTACGTGGTAAACGTAGTGAAGCAATTAGCAGCTAAAGCATCTGGTATTTTTCTCAGGAGTTGGTGTAGACCAAAATAGAGCTAAAAGGAGAATAAATATAATAGACTTGAATGCTAATGGTGTTCCATGCGTGCTAGATGTGTAAATAGGCAACTGTTTGCTAACATGTTCACCATATCAATTTTATAAAGTGATAATATGCCAATGATGTGCTTACAGTTTGTTCTGCGACCCCCAAGTGGCCAAAAATCAACTAATGTTGCTTTAACTTTCCTCTACCATTTTCTAGGTCCCTGAGGAGGACATAGTGAGCGTGACAGACATGCTCCAGCATCAGAGGAAAGAACCTGCCACTAGTTGATTTCTGAAATCCTGTCTGAGCTGGATGATCCTGGCTTGAGGTGCCTCCCCTCACTCCAGCTCCAGTGGCCAGGGGTGGCAGGCCAGCAGGAAAGGAGGCTAACCCTGTGCCTAGACTAGCACTGCATCGCCAGCAGTATTAACTACTATGAACTTGCCATGACCACCAGAAGCGCTTCTCCATGGTGTGCACACACAGTTTGTCTGTGAGGCCTCCTGTCTTACCTATCTAAGGCAGGATGCACTGAGTCCCAGGGGGCCCACAAGCTCACACATGCACATCAAAATGCACAATCACTCCTAAACACATACACATCCAGACACACACACACACACACACACACTTGCACATTCAAATTCACAAGCACAAAGTCAGACATATGAACATGTACATTATAGACTCTCTCTCTCTTATACAGGACATGAGATCTGGAGGTGTATGGTCTAAAGCTGAATTGTTTGTAATATCATTTTGCTGCAAACAGCAGAACCCACTCTTATACATTTCACCAGTGCTATGAACACACAACTTAGTCTTCCAGTAATATTTATATCATAATGCCATGTGTCTAAACAACCATGTATGTGTTTATTTTTTTAATCAAAGGACATTTGCAAGACTTGCAATTTTCCTTTTTGTGAAAATGAAAACATGAAGCTTGAAATGCAAGGCATTTGTGAGAACGTTGAACTTACAGTAATTTACATGCAAGAGAAAACTGCGAATTTCTATTTTTTGACAACAGGACTCACTCGTTTTGGCTTGAGAAGAATGTGCAGGTAGTTCTTATATATTAAAACTGCCACAAATGCTGTCAAGCAGGACAGTAGGCTTGGTCAGTGTTTTTATTTTTTAGGGGTCATCATTTCTTAATCTTAGTCTTAATCTTACCCAAGGTCAATAACACTATGTCTTATTTTTTGTTATTTGCACAATAAACTTTTAATTTAGCTAATTTCACTTAGATGTTTTCTTTGGTACAACTACATTTTGTACAGTTTGAAGTAAAAGTATTCTGTAAACATTTGTAAGTTTTGTGCTGCTTCATTCAATAAAGGGTATTGAAAATAGGTACCCTCTGTTGACTTCTTCCAACAAATACTGACAACCTCATGACAGATTTTAAGGCATACTCTGCCTGTCATTCATCACTCATGAGTCAAACATATGAGGTTTGGATAACAGGTTATTGCTGGTTATAGCAGAAATATAACAAGTGGGGTGATTGTAATAATAATTACTTTCCAGGAACTTCCCTGTGGTGCTTGGCCTGTCCCAGCTTTAAAAGGAATTGTTGCAGCCACCACCTCAAAGGTGTCATCCCTTTGGTTTTAAGTCTGGGTTGAGGTATAACAAGCCCTGTCTGAAAGAAATAAAAGTCCAAAATCATTTCTATCCCAGCTGGAGATGCAATGGGGCACAGATTAGTGATATTCCTCAAATGGTAACAACAAATAAGGGCAAATAAGGCACTTTACATGCTGGTCAAAAGCCAGCATGTCAAGTGTTTGTATTCTGTGGCTGAAATTAATAGTATAGTTGAATGTCATCTGCATAGAAATGAGATGCACTTTTAAACTGATGCAAATAAAACAGCACCCAGAATGGAACTTTGGGGCACACCGGAAGACCAAGCTCCAGATCGGGAAAGCTCCCATGAGAGAGGTAAGAGAAAATCTGCTGCACGTTTGAGCCAGTGATTATGATTCAATGATCAGCTGTGTAAAAGGGTGCACTGAGATCCAGCAGTGTCATGACAGAGCCTTCACCTGATTTTGTTAGAAGAGCTGTTTCAAAAGAACACATAAAAAAAAAACCGACAGGAAATTGAAGAAGAACTCACCATCTCTGTCACTTGAAACTAGCAGAGGATACGGTAGGTGGAAAGGGGATGATTTTGTGCCCTGACATCTTAAATGTTAGAACGAACGAGTGGAAATTGTTACAATCATGGTTGGCAGGGGGAAAAAAGTGCATCAGATGCAGGAGTGACAAAGTAACTGATAGTATCAAACAGAAATTTAAGATTTAAAGTCTTAAGATTAAGTTTAGTTCAAGTTTTGTTTATTTGTCACATATAATCGTACTGGGTATAATCATAGTGAAATGTATGTCCATTAGCTCCTTCAATTTGTAAAAAGTGTAAGTGTAAAATAGAATAAGAATAAAATAAGTAATATATAATATTGTTAATTATAGTCGTAGTAACTTTCAATAATAAGTAATTAAAAAATAGTCTTTGGGCAATTCTTAGGCAGTGTCCACATTTAGGATCCTAGTGAAATGAGGGTAGATCATCCTGAGCCTCTCAGTGCTGGCCTGGTGTATCTGGTATCTTCTTCTTGACTGCAGCAGGGAGAAAAGTCCATTATCTGGGTGGCTGGTATCCTTAATGATTCTCCTAGCCTTAGTCTTACACCGCCTGGTGTAAATGTCTTTTAGGCAGGGTAGAGCACCGTCTATGATACGTTCAGCCGAACGAACCACTCTTTGCAGGGCCTTGTGGTTCTGCTCAGTGCTATTCCCACACCAGACAGTCATGTTCCCCGTCAGGACGCTCTTGATGGTGCAGGAGTAAAAATTCCTCAGTATCTGAGGTGAAACAGTTTCTGCCTTGCCTTCCACAACGCAGAGTCAGTATCAGCCTAAGTCAGGCCCTCGGTGATGTGGACACCAAGGTATTTGAAGCTGTCCACCCTCTCCATCAAGGACCCATTGATGTTAAGGGGGGCATAGTTACTTCCCTGCTTCTTCCCAGTCCATTATCAGTCCACTATCAGCTCCTTAGTCTTGCTGATATTCAGGAGGAGATTGTTGTCCTGACACCAGTGGGTCAGACCCTCTACTTCCTTCAGGTAGCCCTTATCATTATATTATTATATTAAGTGATTAAGTGATGTTAGTAAATTACTTCAAAATTACTTTTTAAAACAACTTTTTTGACTTGTGTCCACTTAAAAAAGGCAATGTCTTAAGGTTTAAAACAGTACTTATTGACCTCAGAGTGATTTTCCTTTTCAGATTGTTTAATTTGAATAATTCTTAAAAGCCTAAAGGGATGAAATTATTCTATATTTGACAAGAAAATAGTAATGATTAATTAAAATTCTGAAAAATCATTAGAAAAATATGTTTTTAATTCTTTCCCATCCTATTAATCATCTCATGACCCCTCAAATTTATTTATATCTCATGACCCCTTTGTGGGATCACAACCACCAGGTTGGGACCACTGGAACCACTGAATTAGAGGAAAATTTGTCCTTGAATTACTCAAAACCAGCTGGTGATTTTGCTCATTTCTGTCATCTTTGTTTCATCCTCAGATGCCTGAAAGATACAGAGTAGACAGTGAAATGGTGTATCATTTAATGTGTTGATATTTGAACTTTTTAAGTGACGTTTCTTGCGCTCTATAAAACCAACGACCTCAGTGTGTCTGTATTTTATGCGTTATAACTTCTCTCTATTTTCTCTCTCCCTGTCTGCAAGATGTTATCTGAGGAGCACATGAAGCACTTAAGTCACACTCTCATAACAAAAAATGTCATCATGGAAGTTTACACTCCTTGTAGTGTGTGAGTATTGTGTATGTGTGTGTGTGTCAGTGTGGGTGGGTGTAGATGACAGAGCACTTTAAATACTGTATATATAGGCCAACTTACCAGTATTTTGCAAAGTTAGACCTTATTGTTTTTACGTGGTTTGTTTATCAAGAACTGCTGCGCATTAAGCAAATCACTTATTACTGCCACTATGGATTATAAACTTGATGGACTTCTAAGCTGCTATGGTAAATATATTTATAATATTTAACAGTACATCCAAAACGACATTATTTGATCTATCTAATAATGCAGTTTAGTATTAAGCCGCTTAGGCTAAATTTCCAATAAGTAGTACCATATATAATGACAAATCAAATGTTGTTGTTTTTTTTATATGAATCACGTTACAAGCAAGCTTTTGTACAGACATACGCGTGCTTTTGTTTGAAGTAGTGGTGTGAATGTGCGGGCATGTACTTTTGAATACCAGGGGAGACTGACCGTCTCCAATTTAATGTTTTTTTGTAATTCTTCTGGCGTACTATTTACACTAGAAGTTAACTAGGTCTGTCCTACCTTTAAAAGGAAACTACACCCTTAAAAGTAGCCTTGTCTAAGGAAATAGTTTCAGTGATGTTAAAGGATTTCCATTTTCACTCAGAATACAAAAGGATTGAATTTAAACAAGCAATACTCATAACAGGGAGTTATTAGAGATATTATTAAATAAATCAATATTTGGCTGAATTCTTTCAATAATGTTGCTCTTTCCTGTTTTATGTTTTGATTGGCGACTTGAAAAAACCAATGAGCTTACATTGAACTGGGGCTTTAAGCTCTCTCCCTTTATCTGAGGCGTAGCTTCCCAACATTATTGGCTTGTGACCCCCTAAAATGAACTAATGTCTGCTTCCTGACTATTTAGCCCATGTTCAAAGCAAAATCCAATGCAGAAGAAGCAGAATTATTTTAACCTTCTGTTCTGTTGTCACCTGTATCTTTTCTTAGTACTTGTCTTGATGCTCCTGGAAGTCCAGTGGAGGCCAGTGTTTCCTGCTCCAACTCAGACCAGCTGTGATCTTGACTTAGACCGCACTAAGTCTGTTACAGCGTTAATGGAACAAGAAGCAAATAAGCTACTGAGTGAATATGTAAGTACCTCCCAGTGACTCTGTCATGTTGTAATTTTTCCAGGGTATATTTCTTGTTCTACCGTACTTGCTGCTGTAACTATGCACAACACTCTCACACAACATTTTTCCACCAAGTGCAGTTTTTGTAGCTGGTGCTAAAATTTTCAGTTTATCCATTGGTGAATAACCACTTAGTCACTTGACCAAAACTCATATTGGATGTCAGCGTCCTTGCACAACTGTCTGTACGAGATTTGTGACAAAATATAGTTAATTTGCAGACTATTTTTGTTTGAATGTCTGCTGCCTTTGATGAGTGTAAATGTGACCTCATGGCCTTTTGTCACACCGACTCTGTAGGATAACATCATGAGCCCATCCCGCTCACTCATACTGTACTGTAGCGCTCTGATCATTTGGTCAGCATGCAGAAATAGATGTACAGCCAGTAACCTGCTGAATCAGCAAAATGTAGACATCCCTCTTTATAGATGCGTTACCAGAAGTGTCACCTCACATCTATCTCCCAGAGAGTCAGTTTAAAGCTGCACTAAACTTTGAAGGTGTAATCCTCAAGATTTAGTTCCTGGTTGATTTGGTGACTCCCGTGGTTACAGAGGTAACAGCGAGTGCAGTTTAATAATACAGCAAATATTCCTTGGGTAACAAAAGAGCAACTTGTGTATCTGTTTACAGTTCAGCCAAACAAATTCACATTGTTTTAATAAAGAAATTCAATAATAATCACGACTGTGATCTTGCTTCACACTGCGCACTGTGTGAGTAGTTTTCCATACAACGGCAGGGCGCAGCAAAAGGAGTTGGTTACCTTGCTTTAGAGTTGTAGGTGTTCAGCCTGTCACCTGCAGCTGCATTTAACAGCTGGCTGCGGCTGCACCTTCTTGTTCCATTGCTCCCTGTAATATTTAAAACTTATTCGCTGTCAAAAAATGCCAAAAATGACGATCAGCGTCAACCACAGTGACAAATACGTCCCCTTTCATATGACTGTTTCACAGAAAATGCCACCTAGGGTTTCGCAGGTGTAATGCCTTTAATGTGAACTAGTAGCAGGAGGAAATGTTCAGTTTGCATTAGCAGTATCTTAATACAGCTCTGATGTAGCATTAGGACGGTGAACAGTGAACAGTGAGGCTGATATCAGTGAGATAAAATTAACAACAATAACGCTGGATTACATGTAAAGGCTATTTGAATCCAGCACGGGGGTGGTGGACTCCGCCACTTACAATGAAAAGTACTTTTTTTAGAGACGTAATCAAAAAATGTACATTGAACAGCTATTTCTGAAAAAATGCATCTGTCATTCACTCCGACACTTAACACACAACACATAAGGACACTTCAGCTGTCTTAATGACTTGTGCTAATTTGTAAAACGAAAATTTTATGAACGTAATGTAGTTCATTTAAAAACCAATAAATGATTGTGGTTGAATTTTTATCACCCTTGACACTGTAATGCCTGCTAATTTGTTCTTGTTTAGACAAAAAATGTGTATTTTATAATGATCACCTTCACTCCACATTTAGATTTATGGTGACCCTTTCTTTCTTACAGATGGACTTTCATAAACTACACACTACTGATTCAGTTCCAGACGATGTCCCTGATTCCACAATATCTGGTATCAACATCACTGAGAAGCTGCAGGACATCTACATCAAGAATGGGCTTTTTGATTTCCATATTTCAAAAGTAAAAGAATATGTGGAGGAACTTTGGGGCATGCCGGAATCTGTTGCTAGACTCCTGCTACACATCAAGGGCAGACTCCCCCACCATTTAGATAAAATAAAGAAAATTCTCATAAACATCAACCCAAAAACGCCTTTGCCCACAACGCCACCCCCACCACAGTTGTCCCACAGTCATAACTATGTAAAAAAAGTATATGGATCGGGTGTCATTGTCAGACTGAAGGACTGGCTTACACAAGTGGAGCAGGTACTTGAGGAGGTAAAAGGGTGTGACAATTAGACAGCAGGGATTTAATGCTTTTAAAAGGGCACTCCTGAGAAGTCTCAGAAAATGACCCTGATGATGTCCTCTGTGGCATATTCTGACATGCTTAAGAAATGGAAATGTGAATATATGTGAATTAAATCTATGGGTAGAAGACTGTGATGTAGCTTAAATTAGGATTACTTATATGTTTATTGTATATGTATATTTATTTTCTTAAAAGCGTTTGATGAAAACAATGGTATTGTTATTAATATTATATTATTATTAAAGCTTTATTGACAACAGCACTTTATTCATACAGTGTAGCACTTATCTAAAAGCATTTACAACGTACATGGCAGGAAAACGTAAAAGCAAGTACAATAAAGTTTTGTCTGTGTTATATCATTTATTTCAGTCCAGTGTTGGAGTTAATTTGTTATTTATTAATTAGTCATTTATAACACAAGTGTCAGTTGTGTAGTTTTATTTTTGTTTGTTTTATTTATTTCCCTGTGATGTTGGAGGAGATCATTTCTGATGTCAGCAGTAATTAAGAAGTCTTAAATTAATGCTTTATTTATTATATTGTTGGTTTGATGCTTTGTATCTATTTAGTCAAGTCAAGTCAGCTTATTTAAAAGAGCACATTTAAAAACAACAAGTGTTGACCAAAGTCATTTAGTTCACAATATGCTTGCCTGAGCAGGTGGTATGTTCCAGTTATGTGAGGCTGAGAAGGTAAAAGTTCATCCATTGGTCAGCAGTGTGAAAGACTATTTGGCGTCTTGCAGTGAGACTGCAAGTTTTATTTGTTGTTATTTTGCTCTTTTCTTCAGTGTAAGTTTTTTTTAAATTTATATGTTTTTTTAATTTCACAGTGTTCAGTTTTGCCTCTGTTTTATTAATATTTTTATTCCTAAGTGTCTCCTCCTGCCTGCCGATCTGCTTCTTCAGGATCTTCTTTAAAGTTTTCCAATGCCACACAACATCTATTGTCCTCTGTATGGGGTGGCAGCACTATGACATTTTACATTTACATCAATTCATTAATATGACCGCAGCCTCTGTTGTAAAGTCTATATTTTGTATTTTCTGTTGACTAAATTCTTGGTACTCTGGCTGAACCTAATAAAGAAATTAAGATTCTGTAATATTCTGTATCAGTTTGCATTTATTTCTTATGTTAAAAAGAGCTAAAGGTTTTCCCAACAACACCAAAAAATTTATACAACTTTTCTGCTAAGGATTGGACCACTCATTATCAATCCTGCCACGTGTAATATCAACCAAATCAAACCAGTCATGTAGAGTTAGAAAATGTAGCTGGAGGGTTAAACTGGACTGAAGCAGGTTCCTATGAGAGGACATTGTCGAGTTGTGGTTAGCGTCACATCTACGCACAGGAAGCACTGCGTGAGGAGGGATCAAAGAAGGAATGAATCAATCATAACGTAAACATGTCATCACGAAAGTGTGTGATGAACAACTGACGTATATTAAAGAATGATGTTTTTCAGAGTAAGTGTTTAATCTGAAATGATGTAAAGATGAGATGAGGTTGCTTATCTCTGGTGTTGGATCCAGAGTAAAAATAATTGCTTATACAAAATACAAACTCACTGTTGTGTGTAGAAGGTAAATAAAAGCCAGCGATAAAAGAACCTGTGTCTTTTCTTTCTACAAACCAAAATCATTTCCCAAACCAAAGTTCTGTAGGAAGATTTACTTAAATGTGATCAAGGGAACCAAAAGATTTTTCTCTTTCATTTATTTGCAGAATGTTTGTGAATGTTTCTGCACTAGAAATGAGTAAACCTTCATGACAGGTATGTTATCATATCATTACCATACAAATCTTCAGTCTCAATCTTCATCTCTAGTAGTTTGCAGCATTTCCTTAAGTGGAAGTGAAAATAGCAGCGCGCAAGGTGTTGACCTGTCAAAGAACCTAATCTTGATAGATTTGCCACTTTTTTCATCAAAGGATATGGCTAGATAGATAGGGGAAGTTTATTTTCAGTCCTTCTTTCACACGCCTCCTTTGAGAGCTGTGCAAATATAAAAATCCTGTGTGATTGTGAAGGAATCAGTCCCTGTCATATTTGAAAACTTGAGCAGAGTCAGAATGAAATACAGAGCAGGTACAGTATGCCATGCAACTCACTTTTCTTCATTCATTAGTCAATGCGTGTCCGAAAGCACAGTTCTTTCAAATTTTCGAATTCAGGTGGTGGATTTTAAAAAGTTGTCATCGTGCACTTGCATTTGCAGGTTTTCTGAAAGTGGTGTTTGCCTGGATGGTGATTCTGATGCAAAGCTTGGATGCAGGACACGCGCCAAGGAAACATGCTGCTGGTGTTTCGTGCAGGCCGAGCGAGCTGACAGCCCTCACCAAAAGTCTAGTTGAAGCGAGCCTGACCAGTTTTGTAAGTAACATAATACTGTGTGTCTCTACAGTGTAAAAATAAAAGACGTGAAGATGGTGTATGTGTCATGGCCACAGAATTCATCACACTGGAATTTCTGCCTGAAGTTTGGACATTTTCAGCAGCAGAATGATGCACAAAGGGGAAAGTTTTCTGTGAAAGCTGTTTCTGTGACACAGCTCTCGATCACTGTGCAGACATGCAGGCAGCGGTGGAAGACGTATTTAGACCTTTTGCTTAGGCAAGAGTACCAATTTCACAATGTAAAAATATTGTCAATTACAAGTTCTGCATTCAAAATGTCACCTAAGTATAGAAATATTAGTAGGAAAAGTATGCATCATGCAGAATGGCCCATTTCAGTGTGTATATTATATATTACAACAGTATATATTATTGAAATACCTTTTACCAGGTGAATGAGGTGAAGCAAATTTTCACATCTTTATGAGTTTAGTTTAATCTGTAAAAATGCATCTCTTTAACATCACTCAACAACATCATAATGCTGTGATTTATGAAAATTTGAATCCGAAAAGTAACTATAGCTGTAAAGATGTAGTAAATGTCAATGACGTCAGTGAAGTCAAAGTACAATATTTCCCCATTTCTCTTTGTGGTGGAATATATAAGCATAAAGTAGCATAAAATTAAAAAAGATCTCAAAATTGTACTTCATACAGTACTTAGTTACTTACCTAGATTATTTATAATATAGTTGGATGAGTTAACTTGTGGGTTGAAAGATTTTATTTTTTTTTGCATATTCTACTTACTTGTAAGAATAATAACATAACTGCCAGTACATAACTCCTTGTATCAATTTCATATGAGTGCAGTATATGAATATCATATTACTTATTTTTTCACTTCAGTGTGTGGACTGAGCCCTTTATGGCAAGAAAATGTGTCAAGTCAAGTCAAGTCAATTTTTATTTATATAGCCCAGTATCACAAATCACAATTTGCCTCAAGGGGCTTAAAAATGTGTCTTTAGTCAGTGCTCTTGCTTGTGTAAATGCTTTGATCTCCAAAATGTGTCTTCTGTCTTGGTGACTTGGTACATTGATATGCACCAGTAAGCATTAATGCTGGCTTTCAAAACCACATCTTTTATAAAATCTGCAGACACATTTCTTGCGCGGGTGTAATGTCGCTCTATGCTGAGATGTCTTGTGTGACCCCGCAGACATAGAGATTAAGGGATCAGCAGCATATTTGTGATATAGTAAGATTACAGACTTGATTAATTATAAACTCACCCTTGGTCTTCTCTTCCAGGACGAAGCCAATGGGAGGCACCTTGGCACTTGGTCCCCAGGCTTCCCTGAGCTCCAGGTCCACCAGAGCTCTCCTCTCAATGGGTCAAAAGTTCAGTGCAGCCTCCTCTTCATGGCCCAAGGCCTGGAGAAAGTCCTGGAGGACCAGAGGAGCAACCTGAATCCCCAAGATGTTTCACTTCACAAGAAGCTCGGGAACACCATCTCCAGGGTCAACATGCTCGCAGTGTGCCTGAAGGGAATTCTCGGTGGGGAATGCTCCCCGAAGCCACCCCCACCCACAATGCCCACGCATGCGTTTGAGAGAAAGCAGTGGAGTCACACTCTGTTGAAGACAGCCAGGGACTACCTGAACTGGCTGGAGCGTAAGCTTGGGGTCCAAATTTCAAAGGTCAAAGTGAAAAAACTTACAGTTACTGAGGCAACACGTCAGAGGTACTTTGAGGGGAGTGGACACCTCTTGTAATTTTCTAACACAAGCTGATCTCAGTTTGTGATGCAGTTTATGGCAGCTTTTCTTTAACGGTAAAGGATATTTTTTTAAGATTTGTTCATGCTTATTTGTAATGTATACAGCATGTTGACATGCATCTGAGACATTTAAAGCTTGTGTCTCACTTTTAATACTCTGTAGGAATGAATGGGTTAATGTAATGCAATTTTCCACAAGAGGTATCTTTTTAGAGACGGCCTTAAGTAGATAAAATAGGTGATTAAATCGCAATTTTAGCAAATTTTCAACTGTTTTCAGGAGTTGTACAACATTTTGGGAAATAGGCATATTCGCTTTCTTGCTGAGAGTTAGAGGAGAAGATCAATACCTCTCTCACATCTGTCCGGTTCAGGGTTCAGGGTTAAAGCCAGCAGCCTGTTAGCTTAGCTTAGCATAAAGACTGGAAACAGCTAGCGTAGCTCTGTCCGAACATAACAAACTCCACCTACCAGCACCTCTAAAGCTCACTAATTAACACGTTATCTCATATGTTTAAGCCAAGAAACATTACAGCAAGAAACCCCTGTAAGAAAAACAACTTGGCATTTTCCACTTTGCTTTTTGTACAGATTAAACAAATGACATATAACTTGTTAGCGAGCTTTAGAGGTGCTGGTAGGCGGACTTTTTTATCTTTGGACAGAGTCAGGCTAGCTGTTTCCCCATTTCGAGTCTTAATGCTAAGCTAAGCTGCCCAGCTGCTATTTATTTTACACACATAATAATGGTGTTAATCTTCTCGTCAGACTCTCGGTAAGAGTATTTCCCAAAATGTCGAATTATTCCTCTAAAAGCTATATCAGAAATGGCTTTGTTCAAACAAACTTGATACTTTTCAGCAACTGACAACGTTCCCATGTGACAGTAATTAATCAACTTGCCAAGGAGGCAAATGAAAAGGGGCTCTAATACATTTCTTAATTACGACAGTTTGTTTTCTCAGCCTTCACAATGATTAATCGTTTAGCTCTGGCCATCTATCCCCTGTGAGCGGGCTACGTTGCCTGAGGTAGAAAGAGAAGCTGATAAGGATCACCTTCAGAGAGCCACCAGTTTGGACTCCAATCACTGTGTTCCACCGTGAAATTTGTGGACAGATGGACAGTGCACGGTGAGGCAGATAAGTCTGTCAAACTCCCATCAAAGCAATGCAAGAGAACAAGAACACTGAAACAAAGATTAATGTGGGTCTCGTCCTCCTCAAATTAAGTGATCAACTAATATTCAGTTGCAGTTCCAATGTTTCGTGGGTCTGAATGAGCTTCCTGATATTTTACAAACATGGACATTTTCTAATAATTGTACATACTTTCCTACACATTTAAGACTCGTGGAAATTCTTCATCAAACTCAAATTTCTATTTTTTTACAAAAGCATTTTTAATTTTGAATGCTTTGACTGTACCTTCTGTTTGTGCACTTTTTCCATGACTATAATGCTTATTTTGGCTAATAAAAGACTTCCAAGAAGACTTGAGAATTCACTTTGCACTGCTTGATCGTACAGTACTATTTCCTTTTATTTTTTTCTCTAGTTAAACCCACAAGTTTTCTGTAACAAGCTTTAAAATACATGATTTTTCGTTGGACCTTTGGTATCTTTAAAATGTTGAGAATGCCTATCACCCTCGTTTTGGATAAACTACACACACAACAACACTTCATACAGTTCATAAAAATATCAAAGGCACTATTAAAGAAATTCTGAATGTCACCATTCATAAAAAGTCATAAAATATAACCCTTCCCATTTCATTTCACAGTCACTTTTATTAAATAGCAGTTTCATATGCATGCACTATACACAGAAGTAATGACACATTCTTTGCTGTTTTTAAAATATTCAACAAAACATGAAACAGCTGTTACCTTCTTTTAAAGTGAGGCCTTATTTTATGACATGAACTGGTTTGAAGTGGATTCTGATGGATGAGCTGCCTGCTATGTAGACCTGATGATCATCATGGATGAATGTATGAAGCGTTCTATGCACTTATGAAGTGTAAATAATCAAATCACATACAGCATTTGTCCGTTTTGAGGTTGGTCTTTGACGTCTTCATCTCTTTGCCACTATAATGCAAAATTGTCCAAGACAGTAGTTCATTTGCGGAGAGCCTCTTCTCCAAGCACCCTTATGTGTCCAAACAGGGACGCTTTATCGGCCCACTGCTGTTCCTGTACTTCCTAAACCCGAGAGGAAAGTTCATACAGGAAGGAGCTCTGGAGGACTCTCTCCGTAGCAGTACTTTGCTTGAGGGTTTCGGTAGGTGTTCTCATGTTGAACACTCTGCATGAGAGGAAAGAAAATAAACAAATTAACTTTTTTTGTTGTTGTTATAACACGGATGTAATTTTTGCTCAATACATTTACAAAGAAAATGAGCGTGAATAGTGTATTTGAATGTTCATTGGTGGTTCATTTTTGAAAGGTAAACCAGGAATGTAATAAAATAAAACATTCATTCAGGTCCAGGAACTATAAAACACTGATTTTAGGAATTCGTCTGGTGCTCTTATTAAAAGCAACTGACAATGAAAAAAAGGTTTCAGTTCTGAGTGATTAATATGGGCGAGAGCAAAGGTCAAAGCCAGTGCAGAGTGAATGTGAAAATGTGCTGTTGTCAGTTTTTAGACAGACAATTGCAATGAGTCATAGTGATACATTAAAGAAAATTGTGCGTATCTTCTATCTAGTGAGATGAAATATCGACTTTTGTTGTCAAGAAATAGGTGGGAGGTGCGGTTGCGTATCTGTGAGCAACAACCATTTTCACTAATCATGCTTAGTTTCAAAATGACTACAATAACGGAACAGTTATGTCTTAGAATGATTCTCTATTTAGAAAGTTAGGATTGTGGTCTGTCAGAGTTGATTGTTTCGATTGTATCTATCACATAACATACTTGTGAAGAGGTCCTACACTTGGCGAGGCACAGCTCAAAATGATCCTCCACAGCGGTGAAGAGATTCTGAAAGCCTTCAGCTGCACGATTCAGGAAGCGCTCAAGGAGAGGTTGCTGAAGAAGAGCAAACAGATAAGAGAGTGAGCATGTGTAAAACAGACAAGTTTTCACACACAGGAACAGATTTCAATATGTTCACCCTGTTCTTTTTGCCCCTCATGGTCACTGCTATGTATAAAATTCTAAATCAATATTCAGCTTTGAGACATATAGTATCTGAATTCTTGCATTTCAGGATTATCCATTAAAATGCATGCATGCAGCAGTCTTGCAAGATGCAGCATGTGGACGGTTGAGCTTTTTCTGATGATGGTAATAACCCAAGCCCCTGAACATCCTTGATGTGACTGATTACCTTATCAGGCTGGAGGCAGCAAGACACGCAATACTCATAGATGCTACAGCAGCCGTTGGCCAGGCAGCTTTTACAAATGTACTGTCTGCTGCTGGGAGCATTGACGTTACAGCAGCCGTTTACCAGCAAGTCTTTTCTCTCACAGACATAACCTGTAAAACATTAACACAGATAAGCATATACATTGATTAAAGGCAAAACAGTCCCAAGGAGCTGTTATCATCACTTTCTAGTGGTGAGTAACGGCTGCATTACTCACCAAGTTCGTCTGTGAGCAGTGTCTTGCCCTGGATGGAGTTTCTGCACTGAGTGATCTGTCGGCTGCTGTTGCCCAGGTTGAAGCGGACTTTCCAGGGGATGCGATGGTCTGAATCTCTAACCTCTAAGAGTGTGCGGTCCCGTATGGTCCGCTCCTCCTGCAAAATTGACACAGTAGAGGGTCATGAAAGAGTAACTTAACAAAGTTCAGATAAGGGCAGACAATATTATGATACATAAAGTGAGAAAATACTGTAGGACTGAAATATTTCTGATAATAGTGCTGATATGATTTTTGGTAATAATACAAAAACTCTCTATATCTTATCTAGATATCTTATATTGAGAACTAAAAATGTTTTTCTTTACACACCCTGAAAAAAAGAAGACAAAGTCCTTTTAAACATTGTCTTAACAAAACACTAAATAAATACTATATAAATTCTAAAAGTGCCAAATTTCTGATTTTAATCAGATAGAGCTGAGCTGATTAGATGAGTGATCGATACGTCAATGGAGAAAAATTTATCTGTAATAATTTCGATAATCTACGGAGCCCCTAAGGGCACAAGTTTCACTATCCAGTGGGCACAAGAAAGTTTCCCGTGCTCCCAAGAAAGCAATACTTTCTTGTGCGCATGGGATATCTGGCTCGCACAGGAGACCACCCAGTGCATTTTGGCCTGCTACAGATTGGTGACAAATTAAAGGAAAAACATGAATAAATGATGGGGAAAATATGACAAAGGCAGATGCTGCCATATAGATGAGAAGCATTTTGCTGGTATGGTTTGGGTCCACTTGTCCCCTTAGAGGGAAGGGTCACTGCAAACCAATACAAAGTTGTTCCTATGATGAAACATTTCTATCCTGATGGGAGTGGTCTCTTCCAGGATGACAAAGCCCCCATCCACAGGGCACGATGATTCACTGAATGGTTTGATGAGTATGAAAATGATGTGAATCATATGCTATGGCCTTCGCAGTCACCAGATCTCAACCCAAATGAACACCTATGGG
>NTHP01000178.1:102386-126494 GCA_003416845.1 Oplegnathus fasciatus | reverse complement strand
CTTCAATTTGTCACCCGCCTGTATGTTTCTGTGTGGAAATGACAGCATTAGTGTATGGAAACCCATATATGGCCTATATGAAACCCAGCAATGTTTTTTCCTGTTAACTTTTATGATTAAAATGTCATCTATAGGCTTAGCAGATGAGATAAAGCTTGGTTACTAAGAGTTGCATGTTGGGTTGTTATCAGTGTTGGGGCGTAGTGAACTACATGTAACTAAACTAGTAGTTTAGCTACATTTTGCAGTAGCTTGCCGGTAGTTAAACTACATTCATATTTGCATAGTGATTCAAGTAGTTAAATTACTTTTTTACCATTTTTTGTGTAGTTAATTGCTGAAACTACAAACAATTTTGGGCCATAAAAGGAAAGGAATGCTTTTTTTTAATTTTACCATTGCTTCTCTACTGCCCAGATGAGATTGTTCTGTTTAGGACAGGACAAGTAACTAAAATATGTCATTTTGGGCTGTAAGAAATTGTGATGGCAATTTTTTCCCTGTCCACATGTTGAAGTGTCTTTGTGTCCTCAAGACACTCCCAAATTGATCCCAATGGTGTGTGTGATGAGAAGCAAATTATAAAAAGCACTGTATAAATGCAGCCATTTACCGTTATATCAGGGCTGTAACTAACAATTATTTTCATCATCAATGAATGTGTTTATTATTCCTTGATTAATCAATTACTTGTTTTGGCTATAAAATGTCAAAAAAAATAGTGAAAATGTCTCATCACAGCTTCCAAGAGCCCAAAGTGACCAATAATGAAAACAATCATTAGCTGCAGCCCTAAAATCACGATCTGTCTGATCTGGAAAAACACACACGATAAGTTGACCGTGGTGAATTTCCATTATCGGGATAATCTTGAATCGGGATAATCGTGAATATCCTCACATGAGTGACTTGAAAAAGCTGTCTAGCTCGCTGAAATTCAGTAACAGTTGTCTGTACCATGTGATATAATGGTAGAGGAGTGAAAAATAGAGCCTGATTTAAAAAATACAAGAGTTATCATGTAAGACAGAACAGACTCACACAATGTTGCTATTTTTTTATCTATTTATTTATCCTTTATTTATGCAGGGGGACCTTATGATTTATGATTACCTTATCTAAGATTGTTTGGTAGTTTTTTCACTAAAAAGGGATGTGTGTATCTGTGATGCAATAAAAACATTTGTTTCACAACAAAATGTAAGGCAAAGTGATTCCAGCATGTTTTAGCGCCATTTTAAGAGTTTTAAGCATATTTTGATGATAATCTGGATAACATCGTGAATCGCAATTATCTTGCCCAGGATAATCGTGACATGAAATTGTCATATCATCCCATGCCTGGTCTGATCAACAAATAAGTAAACAAGACTAAAAATCTACCCGGTCATTCAAAAATGAGTGATTTTGCTATACCATCTCTAAGAAGGTAGCCATGCCTTTAATATCTCATGTATTAAGCCATTGAGGGCAATATTGCAAGTTATTGAGCAGGACTGCTTTAGGAAAATATTGGGTTTACAGGATTTACGCATTTCTTGTATGAGCCAATGACAGACATCCCCATCTGGTTATTTCATCAATAAAAGGTGTCTTAATAGAATTTCTACACAATGTACTCTTTTGTAATATAAAAACCAAACACACCCAGGATCTTATCCAGATGGCCCACCCCTGGCGCAGAAGACACTAACATTTGCTTCAGTGTAGTGTGGGTTTCTGTACCTGTTTGAGTGTGCTGGTGAGAAAGTAGATGAGAGACAGTCCAAAGACTACTCCCAGCACCCAGCGCTTCCTCAGTAACCGCCGCAGCACCATCATAGCATGGCTTTCTTGGGGAGATGCCGGTGACAGTAACAGTCCAACACATCAAACCTCCACGGGTGTTAATTCCCTGACTGCCGTATTGGTCAGGACTGTATAATGATGTGTGCTTACGTGGTGATGGCTGACTCAAAAACTGTAAAAAAAAACAACAACAAAAAAACAACGAGCAAAACTCGCTCTGTAAACTGACGTTAGCGAGCTTTATCAGACAGCAAATGCGATAAATGCCAAGCACTGGAGACGTTTTATTTTCAGCCACATTAGCTAACCCATGTTGCAGGCTTTAAGTTAACTCACAATTACGCAGCTGACAATGGCTGTGAATGTGAATTATGGTCTGACACAGGCAAGAAAAAACAGATAACTGGTGGGCACGCAACCTAACGATGTTCCTTCATAAAAACCTGCTTTGTTAGCCTGCTAGCTAGCTGTCGTTAGCATTAGCGTTCTGCATTAGATAAGCTAGAAATTGATGACAAATAAAATACTGATATACTATGACGCAGAGTCTAGTGACGCAGTTTCGTCTCCTTTGAAGAAAACGATTGCGTAATGTCCAGCATGACGTGTAACAAGCAGCAACTGTGTTGTTTTTTTTCCAGAGAAATCTGACATCCACCATAAGCAAAACAAATTTCCAACACGGATGTGGTTTGGTGGGAAGGAGGGCGCTGATTGGTAGATAGGCGCCCGCGGTGACGTCATACAGGAAGTTTTTCGAGCCGGGGCCGTCGGAGCATCTTCTGCAGCAACATCAGCCTAGCTAACCTGACACTAAACATGACAAGAGCCGAAGGGCAATTCACTGAACTGATTCAGGTAAAGCCGTCTACACTGTTATGCAGATTACCGTCTAACGCATGAAACGCACACAGAGCAGACCAGCTGAAGATATAAGCTGTTAGCCGGCCTCTCAGTCAGTCTGTTGATGTTGATTCGCATTTGCAGGGTTGGACCATGTGGTGATGAGCGGTATGCCATGCAGAGGAGACACAGCAGCAACACGGATGGCATGCCCTCTGAAAGGTGGGAAGAATAGCTCTCAGGAGCAGCACAGCAGCTGCTGTTGCAAGCCCTTTGTTTGTGTATTGTCTTCATACACCATATAGCCAAATGTGTGGACCCCCCTCTTCACATACATGCAGTCTGGGACTGTTTTTTTTATGGTTTTGGCAAAGCCTCTTCCAGTTCCACTTAAAGCAAATCATAATTCTACAGCTTACAATGATATTTTAGACAATAGTGTGCTTCCAAGCTTGTGGCAGCTTTTTGGGGGAGGCCTAGCCCCATTTGCGTCCTGTGATTTGGTCACAACGCAAGCCTCTGGAGAAATGTCAAAACCTTGTTGTTTAACCTGTAACACTGCACAGCAGGTTGCATCTTAAAAGGTCTACCATCTCCCTGCAACATTCAAATGTTCGCCTGCGGCAAAACCAGTGCTTACATGCAATATTTCCACAGAGCAAATCACGAGGCTGTTATAGCAGCAGAGTAATGCCCGTGGTTTTGAAATGAGATGTCCAACAATCGTTTATGGGTTTAATGTTCGGTGTCCATATACTTTTGGCCATGCAGCGTATGTTGCGTGTTGACTTAAAGTAGCTCAGTGCTCTCATCCACAAGTGTGTAGAAGCAGGATGTAGCAGAGGTATCTCTAAAGAAACTAACCTTCCTTACCAATACAGAGATATAATCCTGTGAGATTCTTTTACATGACACATCAACAAAATGTGACATTTTAAGATAATTACTAAATACTATACAGGATATGAAAAATAAAGCATCGCTATCTTCCAAGCTAATTATTTTTTTTTTTTGCATCCCAACTTTTTTCTCACTCAGGAGTCGAAGCCAAACTTTGGGATCAGAGAGCAGCCTCGATGAAGGTGGTGTGTTCGACTGCCTAAAGCCCGAATCACCCGCTTCACCCCAGCAGATCTTCTCCGGCCTTGTGGGTGTCCCCTCTGGCTCTGTCTCCTCTGCCCAATTCCAGGCAGCCGGCTTAGTCCTGGGCTCTCCCCCTGAAGTTTTTATCCAGATGACTGCGTCGTCCAGAGAAGAAGGGGGCCCCCATCGCACGGAGGGTGGACCTTTTCTCCCACGGCCGCCCCAGCACCACCATCACCACCACCACCACTTCCACCACCAGCCCCTGCAGCACAGGACATCCTCTCTGCTCCAGCAGGCCACCACGGCAGCCGCCTCGGAGAGGCACAGCTCCAGGGAGGAGGCCCAGGAAGACCCGTCCACCCCGGCCCCAGCCCTGTCTGAGCTGAAGGCAGTAGTCACATGGCTGCAGAGGGGCTTCCCCTTCATCCTCATTCTGCTGGCTAAAGTCTGCTTTCAGCATAAGCTAGGTACACCAGCCTGTGGAGTAATAGTGCTAATAGTACACTACTTACAACAAAGTATCCTTGGCAGCATAAGGTCTGGTTTAGTGACGATATGGCACTTCTCTCCTGCAGGTATTGCTGTATGTGTGGGCATGGCCAGCACATTCGCCTATGCCAATTCCACGTTTAAGCACCAAGTGTCATTACGGGTAAAAAACTACATTATATTAACTTCTGTGCTGATACAAGTTTTTAAAGAATATTTTCCAATGTAAGCTTAAACCAATGCTGATACTGATACACCCTCAGTCTTAGATCAAATCCAGGCTAAGCTTCTCACACATGACTATATCAAAGGATAAGGCGTAACGGTGTTATTTTATGTTTTTCTTACTGTCAGCAAATCCCGCGATAAAGACCAAGACCAACAATGTGTTTGTCTGCTTCCCTGCCCTGTCTGTGGCTCTCAAACCGAAGGCCATTTGTTCTTACTGAAGATGTAAATTTAAAAAAAATGGGTCGCAAGTATAGTCTTCTTTTTAGTGAAGGCTCAGTGATTTCCTAAAACAGCTGTAGTTTTTAGGAAATGTGACTCAAACAGAATGAAATAGTGCATTTGTTGGGGCCTAATTTTAGCCGCAGATTAACACACATTTCCTGCCCTAGTGAGTATTTACGGCAGTAGGATGATGTATGTTGGATTGACCTAAAATAAACTACAGTGCCCATGGTCATGGGGCTGAAGGACATATTACCCAGTACAACTGTGTGACTCACTGATGTGTTTGTAATAGTTTTTGGACAACAACGGAGTACTCTGGCACAGAGGAATAATATACATCAGGCTTTGGATACGCAGACAATGCATGTTAGTAGGATGAATTCATCATTGGCTGTGGTCTTTTGTTGACTATCAGAAAAATATAGAGTACGGTATCACTAACCTTATGTTTTTAAGTTATTAAAATGGTTAAAAAAAGATAATAATGCTGTAGTTATTTGTTCCAATTCTACAATCAAATATCACGATTAAAAAGCTTGCTGTGAGCTAAACCTGATAATAGGCTGAGAAATTGGTGCATCTCCATATATTTGTGTTCCATTCTGTTTTCTGTGAGCCTGTTTGTTTTTATAGCTGCAGTAATCCCAGATTGCATCCCTTCCAACTTTTCTTCTTGACACAGGAAGTCTCTCTTCATGTAGTCTGATGGTTTTGTTTTAATCACGATTACTAAACAAAACTTGCTGCTAAAATAGCTCTGTGTGTCTCTTTTATGTTACCAGGAGGAACGTTCTGTATTTGTTGCTCTGTGGATCATCATGTTCCTTGCAGGAAATATAGTGTATATCTACTACACATTTAGTCATGAGGAGCTGCACAACAGGTAGTGTACAAGCAGGTATTTTTATAGTAGCTGTGTGTTTTCTTTGCCTGCCATCTTCTGTTTTGGGTGGTTTTATTTATATATTTAGGTTTTTCCATTCATTTTGTGTTGTGTAAGCCGTTTTATTTTTACTTTTTTTTATTTTTACCTTTAGGGAATGTTCCTGTTCTTGTCTGGTCTTGTCCTGTGAGTATTTTGTGGGGTGTTTTTTTTTCATTATTTTGTTTCCACAGAGTTTCTTACATTATGTTAAACATTTGCCTTGCTGTCGCTTGTCATTCTTCCATCTCGAGTGAAAACGCCAGACCTCCCTATAACAAGTCATCCAGATGTTGTTTTCTTTCTCTTCTAGCCTCATATTTGCCAAGCCCAACCTCAACAGCTTTGACTTCTTTGACCTCATCTGGGCAGTGGGCATCACAGACTTTGTCCTGAAGTACTTCACCATCGGCCTGAAGTGCTTTGTCCTCTTTTTGCCCAAGATTCTTCTGGCCTTCAAATCCAGGGTAAGAAATCCACATTCATTCCTCTGACCAGCAGTACATCTACTGAAAATGTGACTTTTATTAATTAATTTTTCATGGGACACACTTGCAGTTCACACTACATCCATATATTATAACTATAGCTGGTTCCATCCCCCTTAATGTGAGGATTTTGTGTTATATTTCTTTTGAGTTTTGGATATCTGTAGGTCGCAAACACAGAGCCCAAGACATCGCCTTGGGCTCTGTGAAAGTGCGACCACTATTTCAGTATTTTTTGCCATTTTAAAGATAGATAGAAGATTTAAAGATAACGATTAAACAGTTTAAATGATAATTAAATTAATTCATAATGGAAAAATGATGCATTTGATGTTTGCACAAACTGCAACAAATGCTCACAGCTTTTTGCCCAATCAGTTCATGTCAAACTTATATATAAAATTATATATATATCAGCTGACAGCAAAATAATGATTTAGACCAGCTTTTAAACTCGGTTTAAAACCTAACTAACCTAAATTAGGCTATCTCATGTGACTGTAATCTTCAACTTCTTGCAGCTGCTTCACAGTAAAAGCCGTAATACTATAAGAGCATTCAGGGGTGGACTTGTCGTTTTTAAACACATCACTGAACGTGTAGGTGAGAAAAATGTTGTATGGCACACGTCAAAGGTTTACATTTCTGGTAAACTGTCACATTCATGCTTACCCTTAACACTGCATAGACAATGATTGAGTTACAGGAAGTTCACTGTCAAAGTTGTGAAACTTGGTTGATAATGTTTAAAAAAAGAACATTTGCTGAACTATGATGAAATAGTCCACTGAGTGAAGAAAGTGCTAAAGGGTCACAGTGTGAAACTGTTTTGTATTCATAAGGTTTTAAATGGTACTCCTTAGGTGAGCCTGTGCATGTGGGTGTCTGTGTGCGCGGTTAGTCTGGCCCGAGGCAACAGAATATGACTGCAAACACACTTACACACACACACACAGATAGATAGACATTGATTTCCATACAGGTACAGCTCATATTCCTGGTGTGTGTTTGTGTGTTGGATGGAGGGAAGAGGAGGGAGGGGGTTACAAAGTATTAGGATTAAATTTTCCACTGATAAACAGACCTACAGGCCTATCAGAACCACGGCAGCCAGCAACTGAGCTCATTTGCCCTCGAGGGGGTTGCACGGGTGAGGTCATCCCTCCCTGGAGCTGGACCATTACCTGTACCCTCCACTGACACACACGAACATGCACACACACACACACACATACTATACACACATACAAAACTTAACAGCTTTGATGGGACACATGTTGAGTTTTAGGGGATCCCAGTTTGTATCATCGATGTTGTTTCATCGACTAGCTCATTGAGGCCAAACAATCCCGTCTATTCCGAACTCCTCGAAGTCACATTATCAGGCTGTCTACTTCATTACTGCATCCAACCGTGAATACACTAATGATCCTGCATAATCACCGCAGTCAGCGCGAGTCTGCACAAGTGATAGCAGACACGTATACAGAAGTTCCATGACGGCTTTGTTTTTTAAGGCTTAGAGGGCTCATATCTACTGCTTGTGTACGAATCCTATTAATTGTCTGTTGCCTAAGTGTGTAAGTATTTTCATTGCTGTGCAAGAGATGTCTCTGAGTCTTTTGGCACATGCAGCAGTTCCTAAATTTGGTCTTTTCAATATCGATCTGTGGTTTATTTTTTGCTCTGTTGGTGCTACATGTCTATTCTGTTGGCCTCGAGCGAGATTTAATGTTGGAGACTTTCTGCAGCTGAGGGAAATGGTTCAACAGCAGAGTCACAAGTCAAGTAGGGCGACAAGTAATGATTATTTTTATAATTGAAAATTTAGATTAATTGAATAATTATTTATAAAATGTCAGAAAAGAGTGAAAAATGACATCACAAGCTCTGATAGTCCAAGATGACATCTTAAATGTATTTAAATTTAAACTTATTTAGTTTGACGGTCCTAAACCCAAATATATTAAATTTACAACAATATAAAAGAGAGAAAGGGAACAAATCATGGAACCAGTGAATGTGTGGCATTCTTGCTTAATAACCTACTGAATTTATTAATTGTGTCATTAAGTCAAATTAAATTCTAACACAATCAAATTTGAATGGTTTGTTTGGAATAAATAGAAGAAGAACTTGGTGCAGGATGGATAAAAGGGCAAAGAAAGCTACCAGCTGAAACTAAAACTTTAAGGTACCCTGTGGAGTTTTTAACAACTAGTAGTGCAATGGAGCAATGTTTTTACGTTTTGTTTGCATCTCGCACAAGCAGGAGCAGGCGGGCGTCGCGATTCACGTCTTGCTGTTGGTTCCACTGATCAACAGTTGGTGTCTGTAAAGCGCCAGCAAACAAAGGCAGTGAAGGAGAAGACTGCTAGCAACGTTTATGAGGAAGGAAATGCACTCAACACGCTTGTTGGGCCTCAATGACGCATACAATGTGTTTTGATGAGAAACAGTAAATGTGAATGTAACTTTTGTTTTGTTTGCCACAAAACTTCACAGGACACCTTCAAAAGATGGTCCATAGAAAAAGATGTGACAGTGCTGGCCCCACGGTTTGGCTGACCAATGATTTCTGTGTACTGTGGCTGAAAAAAAATGTAGCCATAAGAATTTAAAACTAGATCTATCCCCCAACCACTTACACCCAAATAAAAAAATAAAAATGTAATAATAACAGTCTTGCAGGTTAAAATGTAAAGTTATGTGTCTTTGTGCAGCTGTGGAGTGGATATAGAGATTTAACAAAGTAATGAAACCAAACAGGAAACTACTCAAACAAGGCCTGCAGTGGAGCTTACTCAAACTCCTTGGCTTCTGTCCAAACTTTAGATTTGACAGTTTTTGCGTGGGCGTGATGTGCACTGTGGGATACGAGGCTGAGGGGACAATAAGGAAGATGAATTAGCCACTGGCAGAGGTCTTCCTCCCCTACCAACCTGGCTGCTTGTGGCTCTTTACCCACAGTCATCAATCTTTGTCAACTAACATCCAGGAAGTCATTATGCAAGCTGGGATGCCACAGGGGCCATCGGGGAATCAAGTCTGCCTTCATTTTGGTCGCCTCTGTTTTTAACCGTCCCCAATTCACTTAACGCACTTTGTGGCAGTGGGGACTTAGTCTGAAGTTCATTTCTTCCTCGTGATTATTAAGGGGAGGGGAGGTCCTTTAAAGGCAGCTAGCAAGCCCCCGTAGGGCTGGGTTTAATGTGGGCACTGGGTAGCAGGTGGAAAGAGCCGCTGCCAGTTTCCCTTGCAGTGTGGGGAAATTGCCTGTACTGCTGTGAAACTGCGGAGCTCTGGACAGCAGCCATGTTTGGGCCGGAGGCATGCTGTTTTAAGCTTTTAATACCGCACTGCTCTTGACTAGATAGAAGAGTGCCCCGAAGCTGTTAAGCTCTTTCTGCTTTTTGGACAGTTAGTGAGTGGATCAAAGAAAGAATACATATTGTCTCAATTTAGTATTTTTTTTCATTGAGTCAAAACTTGGGTTAAGACTGCTAAGGTCCCTTTTGTTCTGTTGTTTCGTCTTCAAAAACGCTGCCATTCCAAATAGCAAAATATTAAGTGGGCACATTCACAGTCCCTGCCACCTGCATACAGACAGGTTTGATTGGAGCATCTGAAGAGGACTCCTCTACTATTGTAGTTTCTAATTTTGTGTGTTTGTCCAGGGTAAGTTCTACCTGCTGATCGAGGAGCTGAGCCAGCTGTTTCGGGCCCTGGTGCCCATCCAGCTGTGGTACAAGTACATCATGGGAGAAGACCCCTCCAACAGTTACTTCCTGGGAGCCACACTCATCATCATCTACAGCCTTTGCAAGGTAATCAGGGCCCGGTAGCAAAATATTTAGCAAAGATCAATATTGTTTGTGCACTTTACTTTTAGATTTTGGATGGCAATGTTAACTAAAAAGACAGATGGAAGAAATACTTCTGTGAAGAAAAGTCTAAAATCCCCCTAGTACTCTGCTAGAGCCTACAATGGTCATTACACCCCACAGTATGAAAGTATTGGATAGAATAACCAACATCCTGATGATGTTGTCGCTCTTCGAGGCCTACAAGAGGCTTATGAAGTTTGTTGTGATGGTGGTGCTAGACAAAATGTCATGGGGTCATTCAGGTCACAATAATAAGTTATTTCGGGAGCATTAATGTTTTCAGTAAGTTTCATAGCACTACTATTTATGAGAGATTTATGATTCATATAATAAGATTTATGAGATATCTTGTGTGCACAGTTAACATTTCGGCTCCAGGGTGGAGTTAGAGGGAAGTCCACCGGGCATTAAAAATGATTAGGGTTCATCCTCTTAGGAAGCAGGAATGCATGCGGAAAATATCATTACAAATTACAATTTCGATTTTTAGCTGTGCTAGCGGCATGGCTCTCGGAATGGCAGTGTCAGCTGGTCGGTCGGTCCACCACTGTAGTCCGGACTAAAAATGTCTCAACAACTTTTGGATGGATTGCCATGAAATTTTGTACAGACATTCATGGTTCCCAGAAGATGAATCCTAATGACTTTGGTGATCCTCTGACTTTTCCTGTAGCGCAACCATGAGGTTGACATTTGTGGTTTTGATAAAAAATGTCTTAACTATCGGGTGGGTTGCCATGAAATTTTGTGCACAAATTCGTGTCCCCCTAAAGATGAATTTGGCGATCCCCTGACTTCTCATCTAGCGCAATTATCAGGTCAGAATTTTAATTCTTAATTCTAATATTTTGGAAAATGCCTACAAAACTAATGATGTTCCCATCAGTCTCAGCTGTTCTTTGTGTTTATTGCTAATTAGTCAATGGTAGCATGCTAACATGTGAAGCCACCGTTGTGCCTAAGTACAGCCACACAGAGCCACTAGTGTGGCTGTAGACTCTTGTTCTTGTGTAAAATTGACAGTAATAGAGTATAGCTCAGGGGGTTCATCGGGAACATTTTGATTCATTTGTTGGGGACCATGAGTATCTACAAAGTTCATGGAAATCCAGCTATGACTTTTCCAGATAAGTATTGCCACTGTCTCTGCCACTTTGGGTAAAGCTGGTGGAGGTGGTCATGGAAAAAATAATAACCACCAAATACACTCTTCACAGATCATTTTTATTCCTCTTCTGGATTGGAGATACGTTTGGGCTTGGATTTTAAACACAGTAGGTTGTGGGGCGTCAAATGGGCAGTGATAGATTTAGAATAAAAATGGATGTTGAAATGAGAAATCATCTCAGCTCTGGGACCTGTCGAGGGTGAAGAGTAAAGGAGACAGGAAACCCACAGTTAGAGGTCACAGCAAGTTCAGTTACTGAGCAGTCGCATTAAGGAACTTTAAAGGAATTATGGACAAAAAGATTTTTTAGAGCCATGAGTCAGTTTCGATTCAGTCACTATATCGAGTGGGAGGCTGAAATAGTGAAACTAAGTAGAACTTGGATGAATGAAACTCTGAATGATGCCATGATGAATTATTTACAAATGAGGCTGTCAATGTCATGTGTTGTGTAGTCTATGTTGGAAACTATAGTCCGGGCTTCTTTAAATACACCAGTGAATCACCGGATGTAGTCGTTGACGATGGGCTTGTTCAGCTGAATTGGGTGGACACTTCCTGGGTGTGCGTGTGCTGAGGTGCAGCAGTGTGGTGTTTTCCAAGATCTGGCCATATTAGCAGTGTGTCAGTATTAAAGTATGCTGATATGCATGATGTGCATCAGTGGTTGATTCACTCTTGTCATGCTGTTGTGTCACACGGGGCAACAGTTGGATGAAGTTTAGAGAAACAGGTGTGAGAAGAACTATGACAGATTACAAGACAGATTACTCAGTCTATGTGCTGACCAACTAGCGCCCGTGTTCACAATGATATTCAACCTGTCCCGGGCTCATTCCGTCATACCCACGTGCTTCAACAAGTCGACCATCATTCCTGTGCCCAAGAAAACAAGACCAGCCTGCCTGAATGACTACCGCCCAGTGGCACTTACCTCTGTAGTGATGAAGTGTCTTGAACGGCTGATCAAAGATTACATCTGCTCCTCACTACCCAGCACGCTGGACCCACTACAGTTTGCCTACCGTCCCAACAGATCAACGGAAGACGCCGTAGCACACATCCTCCATACCACCCTATTCCATCTGAACAAGAGAGGCAGCTATGTGAGATTGCTGTTCATTGGCTACAGTTGAGAATTTAACACCATAGTTCCCTCCAGGCTCATCACAAAACTCAAGGACCTGGGATTAAACACCTCACTGTGCGAGTGGGTCCTTGACTTCCTGACAGGCAGACCCCAGGTGGTGAGGGTGGGCACACACACACACACCTCATCCACCCTCATCCTTAACATTGGAGCTCCCCAGGGCTGCATTTTGAGCCCCCTCCTGTCACAGATAACAATGAAAAGGCCTACCTGAAGGAAGTAGAGGGTCTGACCCGCTGGTGTCAGGACAACAACCTCCTTCTGAACGTCAGCAAGACTAAGGAGCTGATAGTGGACTTTAGGAAGAAGCAGGGAAGGAAACTACGTCCCCTTAACATCAACAGGTCCTCGGTGGACAGGGTGGACAGCTTCAAATACCTTGGTGTCCACGTCACAGAGGGCCTGACCTGGACGCTGCATACTGACTCTGTAGTGAGGAAGGCAAGGCAGAGAGTGTTTCACCTCAGACGGTTGAGGAAATTCCAGATACCCCTCAGATACTGAGGAATTTCTACTCCTGCACCATGAAGAGCATGCTGATGGGGAACATCACTGCCTGGTACGTGAACAGCACCGAGCAGAACCACAAGGCCCTGCAAAGAGTGGTTCGTTCGGCTGAACGTATCATAGGCGGTGCTCTACCCTGCCTAAAAGACATTTACACCAGGCGGTGTAAGACTGTGGCTAGGAAAATCATTAAGGATACCAACCACCCAGATAATGGACTTTTCTCCCTGCTGCGGTTGAGAAGAAGATACCAGATATACCAGGCCAGCACTGAGAGGCTCAGGAAGAGCTTCTACCCTCAGGCCACTAGGATCCTAAATGAGGACACTGCCTAAGAATTGCCCAAAGACTATTTTTAATTACTTATTATTCAAAGTTACTACAACTATAATTAACAAAATTATCTATTTCTTATTTTATTATTTATTCTTATTCTATTTTACACTTACACTTTTTACAAATTGAAGGAGCTAACGGACATACATTTCACTATGACTATAACCAGTATGATTATTTGTGACAAATAAACTAAACTTGAACTTGAACTCGAGAGCAAAAGCTTGGCAGTTTAAATCTTCAGACCAGGAAGCTGTGGGGGGAGGCAGTTGTAATTTTCTAGTTCCAGCTTTAACATAACTGGAACAATTTGCATGAGTACCCAGAAATGAAGAATGCATAACCAGTGAAAACTGCACAGACTGATTACTTCATGGTCGCTTTTCTCTAAATAAAATCAATGAGATGAGTTACATTGATGAGCTTTCTTGAGAAAGTTCTAGTTTACATAAACTACAAAAATGGCATGGCTCATGGGATGTCGATATCAGTCGGTTGGTCTGTCTGTTGGTCGCTTGGAGTGGTCCACCACTTTGGTCCACAACAAAATATCTTACCAACTATTGGGTGGATTGCCATAACAATGTTATACAGACATTCATGGTCCCCAGAGGTCGAATCCATACTGACTTTGGTGATCCCCTTAATTTTCATCTTGTTGTGGTTGCGGTCCATGTAGTTCACATTTGGTGGTACTGGATGGATTTCTGTGACATTTGGTACAGCTGCTCTTCATGTTCCCCTCAGGATGAATTGTAATCACTTTGATGATCCCTTGACTTTTCACCCAGCCCCATCATCAGGACTAAAGTGTCCAATACTTACCTGCAAAACTAATGACATTCCCATCAGCCTCAGCTGCACTTTGTGTTTAGAGCTATTAAGCAGATGTTACAGTAGCATGCTAGCACACTAAACTAAGATGGTGAACATGGTAAACATTGTATCTGTTAAACATCAGCGTGTTAGTATTGAGGGTGTGGGCATGTTAGCATGTTGAGGGTTGCATTTTACTCAAAGCACCAGTGTGCCTCAGAGCTGCTAGCATGCCTTTAGACTGCTAGTCTTAGTAAAAGAAAGTCAGAATAGTGAAGATAGGAAGGCTCGTGGGCAGTTGTAATTGTCATTCTCATAAAAAACTGATTGTATATGATTTTGAACTGATTCTGCTTCATCTTTATTGTTTTGCAGTCCTTCGACATCTGTGGACGTGTGTCTGCCATACGTAAGGCCTTGGTCATGCTCTGTAGCTCCCAGGTAAGATTCAGACCAATTTTACTTTTTTCACATATCAGAAACACACACACATACAGTATATACTCAACTTTGCAAGAGTTCCAAATAAATCAAGAAGAGTAGAGTTTAATCCCTTAAATGTCACTCTTTTTTTGTCTCATGCAGAGTTATGGAGTGAGGGCAGGCAGTCAGCAGTGCAGCGAGGCGGGCGACGTCTGTGCCATTTGTCAGGCTGATTTCAGAGACCCCATAGCCCTTCTCTGTCAGGTAAGGACTCAGTAAACTAGTTAGAAGAAGGTTAAAAAGCAGTGTTTTAGTGCCCTCTCTGGTTGAAAGTTTGAAGTCTGCTGAACCTCTGACCAGGTCAGACGTGTGCTGTGCTGCACTTGTAACCACACCCAGCAGTGGCGTCACAGTGTACTGACACCCTCTGAAATACATTTAGTGTCACCGCAGCAGGGTGAGAAGTTAATCCTTACATCACATTTATTTAGCTGACACTTTTATCCACCAGTACCAGTCTCTATCAGTGGTAAACACAAAGAAAGTATTGTTTTTACCAACTATAAAAAAAGTATTTTCAGCTGGTTAAGTTGCTCTTTAACATTAAATGTGAAAAAAAACCAACCAAATAAACAACAGTTTACTTGCATTTTCCTTTGCATACTACTACTGTTATAAGTGGTCCTTGAAGGGATGTGAAAGGTCAGTATCAGCTACTGAACAGCGCTCATAGGCACAAGGCACTCCTGCAGGGTGGATCTTTAATTGCCTGTGACGTTCATACCCAGTAATAATCTGTAAATGACAGTCAAGGCTCTAAAGAAAATTTAAACCCTGAGTGCCAAATGCAAGAATTGTTTAGCACAGATTTTAGAGAGATATGTTAGTTGTGCATTTTCTTCCTCTCTGAAAATGAAACATGTGCGTGTACATTATGTTCCTCCGCAGCACGTGTTCTGCGAGGAATGCCTGTGCTTGTGGTTCGACCGGGAGAGAACATGTCCGCTGTGTCGCTCTACTGTCATTGAGACCCTGCGATGCTGGAAGGACGGCACCACCTCGGCTCACTTCCAGATCTACTGAGCTCACGACATATCATATGCACCCAGAAAGATGTGATTGTGCTTTAATGCGAGTTAGACAATGGCGTGTCATCTTTCTCTGTTTATCTTAGCGCGGTAATTGCATTAACACATCATTTGTAGGGGACTTTTAATTTTAGAGGCATTTGAAAAGACAAGTTGAGCATCATGTGAAGCTGGTGGTAGAGGCCACATGCACAGACCAAACTATCAGCTCTTAAAAGAAAAGAAACAAAGCTGGACTATTGTCATACAATTATGGCAACGTTATGTCACATTTTTGTGTACATGTAGACTTAGCCACTGTTGTAAACTGTGAACGACCTTTTGTTTTACATGTGATACAAGAATGTTACTTTTAGTGTGGTGATAATGTAAATAGTTGCAGCATTCACACTCTATTTGTGGTAAATTTAGCACATTTGTTTTGTATCATGTCTGTATATTGTCTATATTAATCTTTTTTTTTATTCTACAATTGGTATTTAACATATTTTTTTTTATTGGTATTTGGTTTTAAGCTTTGCAATATTTATTTGAAAATGGGATTCTCACCCTTTGAACAAACTATAGGGTTCTTTAGATATTGAGTGATGAACGTAAGGTGCTGTGTGATTTTTAATTACCCAGACCTTAAACAGTACACCGTGTAATTGCTTATGGTGCCAGCCAGGCACCATAATCATAACATTTTGTAGATTTGTATCAAGTGCAGATATTGAAGTCGGTAGGATTTGAATTTCCATACATTTCCACTTGCTTTTTCATTGGCAGTGGGAGCTCATGTCTGATAGTCTTCCATGTTGCAGACTTCATTTCATTTTTATTCCCTATGAATATTGTTAATATGAATACTCTCCTTTCAAATAATTCATTCTCGGGTTGCATAGTAGACTGTATGACTTGCATTGCAGTGCAGAGGTTTTCAGTTTTAAATTAAAGCACTTTAGCTCACGTTTTAAGTGTCTAATTTTAAAGACACCTGCACAGAATTTATTTCAGAAAAGATTTTATTATTTTAACTGCTAAAAATCCATATGAAATATTTAATCAGTATAAATAGCACACACTTTATAAAAGACAGTTTCAGTAGTTCTGCTCACATTACATTTGATATATCAGACAAAGCTTATTTCCAGAAATCACAGACAGCATTAACAGCTTCCTATGCACAGGTCCTGCATCTTGTTTATGATGAAAAGCCACTTAACACTGCCCCCAACAGATAATGCTAAAGCACAGGAGAATGTGTAAACATCATCTAAACACTGTAGAAAACATCTATAAAAACATTCATCATCTCCTTATTGACGCGTACACTTACAGTATAGCTTATGTAGAAAAAGTACAGTGCATTATGAAGCTTAAAAACGGGTCTGCTTCAGTGCATTTTTCAGGATTGCTGCACTAATTGTAGCCTTAGATGCATCTGAAGGTTTAAGTCCTTTGTCATTGATGCACTCACATTGTGGGAGGTGAAAATTCAAAGGAGTCCTATTAGTAAGCTTTTCCCTCCACTCTACCAGGGGAGGATTACATCACCGTTTTGTAACTGGGATGACAGAATCGGAGAGTCACGCAGGGGGGAAGGACGCGCAACCGACTGACTGCAGGGCTGCTATGGGGTTCAGCGTGTCAGCTCGTTATGAAACTCGCAGTGCATCCACATCGGGCCTGAGTAGGTCTTCATGACCCGCGGAGTCCGGTCAGACACAAAGTCCCGACCCTGAAACACACATTTAACCCCGCTTCCTCCTCCTCCTCCTCCTCCTCCTCTGTCGGTCTTTTACCCGCTGCACACCTTCTCCTGGACCGCATCCTCCGACTCTCCTGCATCCTTTGCTTTAAGTGCAAATCATGCGAGCCCGTTCCTCGTGCATGGTCCTAAAGGCACCATCTATAATATAAGATAAAATATACGCACTGAATTTACATAAAGCATCCATAAAAGAAATGTTTGTCAAATTAAAACTTATTTTCTTATTCGAATAATTTCTTCACCCCTCCAACCAGGACGATGCAACACCTTTTTCCAACAGAGACCAGAATTACAACATTAACTGGTCAAAAGTAGATACAAATTTAGGATATTTAAGTAGCCTATATACAGCCCACTAGCCACCAGCCAATTAAAAACATTTACTATTCATCATGAAACATTCCTTAAATGCGAATTAAACCTGTATTGTGCATAATTACGCTAACATGAGAAACTTTTTGTTGTTTGGGGTTAAATCTAACATAAAAGTGTTAAATGTTTATTTGTTTTTATATGAGAATAAATCTAAATTCTATAGAGGTATGCACGAGGCTGAATAATTACTGAATTCTTGATAACTGTAAAACTAAAGCAATTCATAGCTCTTGTTTTGTGTGCCAGAACAGGTGGCACCTGTGGTTCATGTTAAGTTGAATTAAGTGTATTTTTTATGACGTTTGTCATAAAAGTTTTTAAGAGGATATAAAGCACTTTTTTTTACACTTTTACACACAGAACACTTCTGTCTAAACTCTGCAATATACTTCAACACTTTCGTATTAAATTAACCCCATGCAGCCAGGTGTTATTTCAACACAACGCACTTTAACGCTTTTATAGAAAATCTTTGTTCATAACTAAGTTATTTTTTTCCTCATAACGGCTGGAGGTCATAGCTTACACTCAAATTAAAAACTACGCAGGTAACGTGATGCTGTTTACGCACCTGTTGCTGGTGTTGCCGCCTCGCGCCCTACAGGTGTCGCCTCGCGACGGCCAGCACGAGCACGGTGAAGTGTATTGCAGTGCACAGGAAGCTCTTCAAGCGGCCTCGCCCGGTCACCACCGCCGCCGTCCCCCTGCCCCCGCAGCCGAAGCCGCTGTCCGCCTCCCCGGCCGCCCAGCCTTTCTCCAGCTGGTCCCCGATCCTCCGCAGGCGCGACGCGAGCAGCTGAGCCACGGAGCACGGCGAGGGTCGGCGGGAGCTGCAGGTGGAGTCACCGGGCAGGAGCAAAGGCTGGTCTATCGGCAGCCAGCACATCTTCCCCGACAGAACAACCAGCCTTCTCTCTTTAAGTCTCGAGGATATATGACCCTCCTTCTCTTCTCTCATCAAACCTTAACTGTGTTTGCGTTCCCCCCTTTCTCTCCCTTTCTCTCTCTCTCTCTCTCTCTACTGTATTATTCATTACAGTGTCACATGGTGTGGGGTTTACATCATCTTTTCCCAAAAGAGAGATGCAATGGTTAACTCTTGAATCTCTCCTGTCTGGTTTGATCTGAGGCGTCTTTTGTTACAGGGTGTTCTGGGACATTGTGTTCTCTTCTCTTATTTTTTAACTGTAAAAGATGCATTTTGTATTATTTTCAAATACGACCATCCCACTGGCATGGAATATGAAATAATTGCATTTATATTCAGAACAATTACCAGCTGTGGCCACAAAAACATATATCATCCCTGAGAATTGCCGCGTCTATAATAAAACTGCGGAATTAAAAACTCGCGGAACTCATGTACAGCTGCGCGTTGTCCCTCTTCGGACTGTTTATGGAGAGGGACATGTGCCTGTTTTGCGGTGCCGAGCTATGGCTTCCGCTAACTGGTCTGTTAAACTGACAAATTCCTACAACACCGCTTTATAATACTGTTAAAGTTATATTTTATCAACGATGATTGAGAAACATGGCCGAGGACGAGCTTGCTGTGTTCAGGAAGCGTTGGAAACAAGAGTTAACGAGTAAAAAAGAGGAGCAGCCACTTGTTTGTGCTCCATCCCCTTCCTGGGATGTTCCAGGTCACTCAGGCCAGAGAGACAGAGAGAGAAATAGGTATTTTGAGGAGGTAAACAATCTCGACAAGGCCTGCGGTCCTTCAAAACCAGAAGAGAGTGGTTGCACTGAGGATGAAGGATGTGTTGGTGGTGGTGGAGGAAGAGAAGGAGGAGGAGGAAAAGCTGCAGCAGAGTCAGAGGATCAGCCTGAGTATGTGTCCATTGCACGCAGTTTGCTGGATGGGAGGACCAGTCCCCTGCTGGACAGGATTCAGGAGGAGAGAACCAGGAGAAAGAGGCAGTATCACAACACCACTAATGTCTGCAGCGCATCCCTGCAGCTGCAGCAGCAGCAGCAGCAGCCTCAGAGAAAGGTCAGGAAAGACGAGGAGCTGCTGGACCAACTCATTCAGGATCTGGTACGAGGATGATGATGACGATGATGATGATGATGATGGGTTGACCAGAATCAGCTCAGTAAATAATGTCTATTGTAATTCTTCCCTTCGCAGAATGAAGTCAACGACATTCCCTTCTTTGATATTGAGTTGCCGTACGAGTTGGCCTTGAAGATATTCCAGTATCTCAGCTGTACCGAGCTAGGCCGATGTGCACAGGTAAGCTGCTGTGGTAAAACCCTTCTTGGCAACAGCTTTGCATTATAGAATGAAAGAAAAGCAAAAGTGGCTGTGGAAGTCTCACACCAAATGGACAGCCATATATTCACCTTATTTTGTGTTAAATGACATTTTGATGAAAGGGTCGAACAAAAACAACAAACTGCAGATAGTTTTAAAACAGCTGCTTTAGACTACATCCCGTAAAGATATCAAGATAGATCTGAGGGCTCGTGATATGATAAAGACAGTAGAGAAAAACAAAACAAAAACACATTCATGCTACACTAAATAAGGTTCATTTTCTGACCTTTCTTAAATTTCTGCTGTTTTCTTATGAAATACTGGACAGTTTTACCTCTTCAGTCCTCCAACAAGTATTCATATAAAATCTGAGGAGGACAAAATAATTAAACAGCTTAACTCATACCTTTGAGAGGTCTAAGGGGTCGCAAACCAAAAAGGTTGGAAATCACTACTTTAGATGAACAAGTTCAGACTGTTAAAGTTAGTTTTGGTTGAATTTCCGAGTGGTTTTAGGGTGTTTATGGTAAGAGTAATCTGGGAGGGACTAAGCCTGCAGCTTGGAGGTCTGGAGCAGATTTTTCAGTTAGACACTGACAAGAAATCTTATTCTGCAGATGAAATGACAAATTAAAATTCTTGAAAGGCAGCAAATTTGCACCCTTACTGAATTTTTTGTCTCTCTTGTCCCTGTCCTTTAACGTGATCACACTGTGTGTGCAGCTTGCTGATTTCAGCTTTTTCATGGTAAAGTCCTTAAACGACAGTTACCTTGCACTTCCCCCCAACATGCAGAACTGCTTCGGGCAGCTTTAATACCTTATGTGACTTAAATTGGTATAAATTAGTAAACAACATGTTGTGTGGCTGACCTACAGCACGCGGTGCAGTTGGCACTCAGCCGGGCTCCTTAAGCACGAATAAATCAAGTGGTGCAAGCTCGTAATGTATGCTGACTCAATCCACTGTCCCGCTGTCCAATCTCCTCCCAGGTGAGCAGGGCATGGAGAGTCCTCGCAGAGGACGGCGTTCTGTGGTTCAAGATGTGCACGAGGGAGGGTTATCATCAGGATGCCAGCGTGTCTGACTCCCCCTGCTGGAAGAGCACGCTGCGAGACTGCAGGAACTCAGCCAAAACTGTGTGCTCCAACTGGAAGGTGGGCTCGAGCTGTTCCGCTGTGGTGAATCAGAATCACTGATTTTCATCCAAATTCAACACCTATGCTGGAGTTTGTCTGGTGAAATTGGTGCATAATTTACTTTACATCAGCAGACATCAGTGTGGAATATACAGTAGACCATGGAATACTGTGTATGTTTCTCATCTCCAGTTTTAACTATAGTTTATAATTTGAATTTAATACAATACAATAAACAAACTTTTTTTTTTGATGCAATGGCAGGGAGTGATGGGAAAGTTCTCATCTGGTTTTAATTTGGAAGAAAAAATAACAAAGATTTTGAAAGCCGGCCTCTTCTGCAGCCCAGTGATATATAGTTAAATTAGCATTCTGCTTGCCGGTTTTAACATAATTTACCTTCTGGCGGTTCCTAAATCCAGTCTTAAAACCCAAAATCCCACCCTCTGGAACCGTCTGCCCCCAGCTATAAAAGGTGCAGAGTCAATTGATTGTTTTAAGAAGCTGCTAAAAACTCACCTGTTTCATAAGCACTTTGTCGTGTAATGTATGTTTGCCTTCTGTGTGATTTTTATGTTATTTTTCTTTTCTTTTTATTGTTTATTGTGTGTGTGATTGACTTCTACGTTTGCCTTTCCAAGTAGTTTTTATTGTGTTTTACTTTGTTATGTCGTGTTTTTAACTTTCAAATGTCTGCTTTGTACAGCACCTTGTAACTGGTTTGGAAAGGCGCTTTATAAATAAAGTTTACTTACTTACTTACTTACTACTATCTGCAATATTTTCTGTCTAGAATCGAGTGGGATCCATCAGCCAGCTGCAGTTCGAGCTGGGGAAGGTGCTGTGTGACGTCAGCTCCTGCGACAATTTTGTCTTGGCCGGGTGAGTTTCAAGGACTCCCAACACGCAGGTCGCTGCTGACATGTGATATGTGTTAACGTTAGCTGTAACTTCATCTGCCTTGTTTTCTCTGTCACTCTTTATCTTCTCATATAAATCTTGGTGTAAAGTAAATCTTGGTTGTAAATCTTCTGATTTATGACTGGGTGTTTAATTAAGAATATGTCACGAGACGTTATGTATCACTGACTGATACAATGCAATAGTGATTGGCAACCGGACTTTTTACAGTGAGATCACGATTCGTTATGATGCGTTACAGCGTTCAATGTTCGATACACTCACAATATATTAAACAAAGATGAAAGGAACAAATAGACTGTACGAAACTCCTCTTACATTTATTCCTCCAGAGGCGTTAAATATGCAAAACCTCTGTTTACAAATCTCAACATTTAAAATGACCTTTTCTGATAGGGTTTAGTGCAAATAGTCTCTTAAATGAAAAAAGTAAAGCATTTTTTTTACAAGCAGATCTTTATTTACACAAAAGTAAACAGTAGAATAAAGAAAGGAAAGGAAAGGAAAGAGCAACATTTGTGAACATGGTCGAAGTAAGAATTTACTTGGTTACAAACCTCAGTTTAAACGTCTTCGCGTGTGCTGATTTCAGATGATTCAGGAGGAGGACGTGGACAGTTTGGACAGTCAAGACTAAAAGCAAATCAACATTTTCAGGCAGCGGTTGAGACGTCTGACGGTTCACAGTCATCATTGATTGGAGTTGATATTGTGATTCAGTTTTCAGCTTATTGATGCATATTGTGACATTGTTGCATATTTTTATACTCCTGCTACTGGCACTACTGATGGCAGTAGTTGGTGAGGGAGGAGTTTTTGAATTGCAGCTTAACTAAACCAAAGCTGGCCTGAAATAACAGTGACAGTGATAGATTGTGAGGGCCCACAGGAGCCCGATAGACTGCCCACAGGAGATGTGCTAGCGTCTCCAGGGACCGATGTGATTAGATTCCCCTCAGTCCTGCTGTGTCTCATCGGAGAAGACGGTGTGTTTGGATCTTGTCAGGTTAGCAGATGTAGGACACCCAGTGCCAAAACAGTGTGGATGTGAAATAAAGCACTTTGCAAAATGTGAACATACTCTTAAATTCTTCTTTTTATGCCATCGCTATTAACAAATTCACAACATCAATACTTTTCCCATTATTGGTACTTAAAGGCTAATTTAGCTAAGTGAAAGTACTTGAATTTGTTTAACTAGAAAATAATCAATAGCAGTTAAGAGTAATCAAGAATTATTAAATTGCATCCACAAAATCTCATTAGAAAACCAGCGGAATGAGATTTGGCACTTAAAAGGCAACAGGAGACATTGTCTCATTAACCCAACAACTCTTGGAGTCACACAGTGACATGAAGGGCAGATCTGTCGAGGCCTGCATGAAGATTTCAGTAATCGGTGCGCAAACTTTCCTGCACGTAAAAGTTTTGACAAATGACTTGGATGAGATTCAGCATCATCATCCTGTTGATAGTTGAGGTGACGTACCAATTAAGTGAAAGTGTGTATTCCTATTGTTTGCTTCCTGCCAAACCCTGCGATGCCAGTCACACACGCATACGGGCGCACACATGTACACCCTCTGTCACACTTGCTGTCGCTGTGTCACACACTCTGGCTGCGAGGCGGATACTTGCTCAGACATGATGGTATCTGTGGAGGTGGTAACGCTGGCAGTTTGGCGTCTCCCACAGTGAGAGCTCATTGACTTGGGCGAGGAGCGAAGGGAAAGAGGGAACAGAACAGAACAGAAGCCTGTTGAGTGCGAGGGGGTGACTTTGTTGGTAGCTGAGGATGGGAGATAAAGGCAGCGCTTTGTCGCTAAAGGGGAAAAAAAAACCACAGGATGAGGTGAGGTTGTACAAGAACAGGGGAAGGTCACATTGCTGTTGCTAAAATGTGACTGTAAGGGTGCTCTGTGTAGTTTTTTAAGATCCATAAATGAGTAGCTATGACTATATCTATTATTTATGAGGCATTTATATAATTAATGCAAACTTAACAATCACCTCACTGACCTCTACACTGCATACTGTGAGCCACTGGTTGGATTTTATAAGAAGTTTGTTGGTTTGCCTTCAGGCACAGAAAGGTAGGTAGACAGTACTGCTCATACAAATGGAAATAGAGCAAAAACTTTTAGTTTCTTTAAGAGGAAAAGTGGAAGGAAGTTGTTTTAATCTTTATTTTAAAGAGAGAGAGAAAAAAAAAT
>NTHP01000178.1:35366-87866 GCA_003416845.1 Oplegnathus fasciatus | reverse complement strand
CCTCAAAAGCTTCGAGTTAGGTCTTTAAACTTGTACTCAGTATGTCATACTCCAAGCTTATACGTTTGGTGGTTGTGCCTTTGGAGGTCGACTGAATCTAATAATTAAAATGATTGATGTTTATGTGTGTTCTTGCATTTCAGATCCACGTCTACAGCCTTGAGACGGGCAAACCTGTGGTTTGTGTCGGCAACTCGCCGGGAGATTTCACTTGCGTCAACCTGAGAGACAGCGCTCCTCACCTGCTGGTGTGTGGAAATAAAGACAGGAGGTAGTGCACTTAGACAAAAATACACACTTTCACACAGATGGAGAATACTCGAAGATTGTGCATAAGGACAGAATCTCCCAATAATGACACTCTGCGATTTATTTGAACATCACAAACGGTTGAAACTGAGCCAAGAACTTAAGCTGAAAGGAGAGTCTGTTAAATAGTTTTCCCACAGTGACACCTGATGAAGGTCCACTTGCAGTGGAGAACAGGTGTTAGGAAAGTGTGTGAGAAGACAAGGCTCTATTCAATTTGTGCATTATTCACACTTCTCAGTCTCCCTGTTGCCTTGAAACACAAAGCCTCTAAAAGCTTGGTAAAAAAAATAAATAAGACGGAGGCATTGAAATACTTAGATGTGAGACGTTTTGTTCTTTGTGTTGAATAGAGACGTCTTTCTGTCTCTCTCCTCTATTACCTGGGATACTATACGAGAAAGAAATCTGGTCGTCTTGATCCCATCCAGCGACAACGCACACACCCATGCATCCGCACACACTTCCCACATTGCTAACCTGGCTCTCCAGATGAGGAAAAGACACATAAAAGAGCCATTCTCATCTATTCTGCACTTGTTAGCGGGTGCTGCGGTGCATGAGCTGGCAGGAAAACAAAAATCCCTGGCGCGTCTTCATCCAAAGCTGCCCCTGCTGTTTCTATTCAGCACCAAATCCATCTGGCTGTTAAGTAGTTGGCTTAAAGCGAAAGACAGACCATATCATATTGTTTAGGTTCTGTTTTTTCCCTCTTCTTACCAGTTGTGACTCTTAGCAACCATACAACAAAATGCTCTGCTAAAGGTGTTTCGTCAAGTGCCAAAAGAAAATGTTCAGCATTGTTTTGATTGAAGAATTGAAATGGTTGTTTCCTTGCCAGAGCACTGGAGTCTTTATCCAGTTCCTTTCTGCTTCACTTTTGGTGTTTGCTTTCTGATAGAGGTGTAGTTTTGTTCAGAGAGACTCACACACCAGCTTGGCTCTTCCACTTTGGCCCCAGCTGATGCAGGGCACAGTCGAAGACAAAATGGAAATGGTGGAGACCGAGGGACAGTCGGCGATCTTGGCCCTCTGACAGCATGGCTGAAGGCCAAAGTCTAATGCATCCCTTCTTTTTGTCCAAATGATTTTTGTCCCTCTGTTTTTTACGAGATCCAGGGAACAAATGAGGGGTCCTGATAAGGGCTGTTTGGAAGGCGGCCATGTCTGTGCAAATGGGAAAGATGTGGGCAAAGAGCAAAACTGGATACAGTAAAAGAGAGGGAAGAAATAGTGAGTGTCATACCTGTGGCTTTTGGTCGCTTATCATTATGCAGGACTGCACTTCTTGAGTCCAGCCTCGAGATCACTTTGGACTTGACTCGACTTTCAAGTTTTCAAGTTTCAAGTTTATTTCATTTATATAGCACATAGTTTCTCAAAGTGCGGCCCACAGAAACCTTTTGTGTGGTCCTCGAACGTGACATGAAATGCGTGCGTTATTTTTTAATCATCTGTGGTCCATTTCAATACTTTCACTTTCAAGAGCCTACATTTAATGCACTACCAGGCTACTGTGTCAAACTGCGCCCCCCTAACAAGCGTCTGCCAGGTTAGGTCACAAATCCTACAACAAATTGATGGGTGAAGAGGGCAAACGCAACAGTTTCAACAAGGCTTATCTGTGTGCATTTTTCCTGTGCGGCCCTCAATCTTATGCTGATCCCTAAATTGGCACTCAGTCATCAAAACTTCGAGAACCCCTGATATAGCACTTTAAAAAGCAAACAGGTTTTGCACCAAATTGCTTCACAAAGACAGACATACTGTAGATCTGGGTATCATCTGTGTAGCAGTGAAAAGAGGACTTTGTCCTGCCAATTGCCAATTTAAAAACTTAAAATGTCTTCAACGTGATTTTTAGTCACACTAGCAGCATGGCTCTAGGGATGGCAATGTTGGTCTGTTGGTCAGGGTCCACCACTTTGCTCCAGAATTAAATCTCTCAAAAGCGATGGGATGGATTGCAATGAAATTTTGCACAGGCTTTAGTGGTCCCCAGAGGATGAGTCCCACTGACTTTGGTGGTCCCCTGACGTTTCATCTGGTGCAACCAGCAGGTCAAAGTTTTTACATATCCAATGAAAAATGGCAACATCTACTCTACTTGATGAATCCTAATGACTTTGGTGATCCTCTGACTTTTCCTCTAGTGCCACCACGAGGCTCCCATTTGTGACAACTATACAATGGATCACCACGATATTTTGTACATAGATTCATGTTCCCCTCATCCTCCCATCAGCCTCAGCTGTACTTGATGATCAGCAAATATTTGCATGCTAACACACTAAACTAAGATGGTGAACATGGTAAATATTGTACCCGCTAAACATCAACATGATAACATTGTCATTGTGAGGCTAACAGCCACTAGCAGCAACTTTTAATCTTGTTTCCCTCCCAGTTTAACTTTGAATAATTAGTTTTTAGTCACACAAAACACAGCTGTACAATAAGTAATTCTCTAAACTAAACTAAATGAATGTTTTGTTTGAACATTTGGATGTACAGTACTGTTTTTTACCTGTACCTATTGGCTTATTCAGGCCTCATTCTTGACTCGATCTTGTGCTGATCTTGGAATAGAGAAGGATACAGGTGGTCTTAACTCACAGGTTGTAACTGCAACGTCTGCAGAGCAGAAAACCCGTAACTAAGTTTGGCGATACTGTCACTGTGCACTGCAACAGCCAAAATATGTTCAAATCCAAGGTATTCATTCTCATGGAAACCTTGGATTATGGATCAAACATAATCCCCACTGTATAATGATTAATGTCTTGTCTAGCTGTAGGAAACTAACTGTAGTTATCTGAGCCTCTCCCACACTTCTCTTATTAGGCAGAGCTCCTTGATTAATGAAGAGGAGTCTGGCCACTGACAGCTCACTGAAGACAGAGCCGCCTCCAACATTAGATTTATGGTTCCCTGCGGTCTGCCAGTAATGTTCAGTCCTTCATTGTTTAAACGTGTGCTTCCATCACGTAATGCCACTAAACAGGCAAAACTAACTGCAGACAACAGGTCCACGGTGCCCATTTAGCCATTTAACTTTGATTCTTTTTAAAAATTTTGGAAGCGGAAATGAAATCTGTCTGAGTCCCCAAAGCGAATTTGATTATGGTAATGAAGTCTTGGAAGAAGGTTGAGCCTGGATGGAGTCATGTCCTGGATGCTTTCAGCTGCAATAAAGCCACAGTGACAACAGATGGAGCTGAAGGTCCCCTGGGCTTGTGTTGCTCATGAAATCCAGCAAGCAAAAATCCTGCTCTTATTGCCATTTATCCATAATAAATAGTAATACAAATACTAGTACTTTATTATTATTATTATGTTATTACTATTAATCATAATAATGATATATGAATAAGTGCTTTTTTAGAAAGGATTGAAAAATAAATCAACAAAATCAGGAGATTTTTTTAAATAAAAACATGGGTAAAAATAATGAACACATTCAATATAATAAAGACAAAATTACATTAAAACAAAATAATTCATTAATTCATTAAACAATTAAATAAAACAAAGCTGCAGAGTCTACACATCTGTTTTTAAAACAGTGATTTTAAAGAGGAAACTCAATATGAAAAGTTGTTTGCTTGTGGCCACAAAACAGTTTAAAGGTAAATCCAGCTTTATTTGTCTTTGTGAGATGTGAGACATCTGTGCCCGCAGTTTCTTGTACACGTGAACCCTCCACAGAGAGTTTAGATAACACGAACAGCCTACTGCATACATTCTTTTTTACTTTTCCTTCTGTCTTTTAACAACTTTCTTTTGTTTTCTCATTTCTTATTGACTTTTCTCTGCGGTTTAGATGTTCAGCTGCTTTATGTTTAACACGCCCCCCCAATCTGCTCTTATCTAAATTCTGTTATATAATTTTTTGCCTCTCCCCCTGATCTGTTGTTGTAACACTCCATTTGTGCCATAATGGATTTTACAAGCCTCATCTAATGTAACATCAGTTTCATGTTTAGTGGTTTCTGTGCCACACTTACTTTATATCTTCCATATTATTATGAGTTTATTGTTTTTAGTGGCCCCATATCCAGTGAAAGTGGTGAATATATCCTGGTGTCAGATAGCAGGACATGAAATAATGTGATATTTGGGTTCAGCCCAGGGCAGATAAGGCTGGAACTAAAGCTTGCAGTGGCACATGTGCTTCAGTTTGTATTTGTCTTTGGTCTCTTGGCTGGATGTTGCAAAGTTCCTTCAAAAGTGAGAATAGTGTCCTTTTGTCTGGAAATGAATGCACTCTTTGACAAGCTGTACTCTCTCTTGTGCGGTCTTGGGAGTCCTCCGCCTCTGTAAGCAGGAAGCGAAATCCAAAATTGCCACGCTTCACTGCAAGTGACTGATACTATTGTGCTCACTTGTTCTACTATTCTTTTATTGGACTCACAACTCGAGTGTTAGAGAAATTCCTAAAAAGGATATGCAAATATACTTCCCTAGTGTTACATTACTATAGTATTTTCAAAAATGACCAACAACCTCTGGCCTATAAACACAAACTGCAATGATATGAAGAAAATAAACAACACATTTGTTCATCTCTGCTGTGATTCAGGGTGAGGGTGTTTGACCTACGAGCCGGCTCCTCCGTGGCGTCCCTGTATGCCCACCACCTGGGTGTCACCTCGGTGCAGGCGGACGACTGGAAGATCGTGAGCGGCGGAGGCGAGGGATTGGTGTGTGTGTGGGAGATGAGGATGGGAGCGAAGCTGTGGGAGATGCACAACAGGTGGGATTTTCTTTCCTCTGAGCCACTGAGAGGAGATATAAACTCTCAGCAGCACGAAAACAAAACAGAGAAGCTCAGTTACAAGAACAGATGTGACACCTTTGAAAACTGTTTGACTGCACATGTGTATTTTTTCAAAACACATTACAGTTGTGGTGTGTGCCTTTGAGATTAGAGTTAATTAAGACATTTACAAATGTCTTTCTGTTTTCAATTTTGTTTTCTTCTCATTGCGGTGTCTTATTGTTCTCCAACTTATTGCAAGTGCCACAAATAAGATAATATTAGTATTTCATTGCAGCATAGACATATTCTTCATAATTTGTATTAACAAATGTAAATTGCATGTAGGCTGTATTTTGGAACCAATTTATTCCCACATCCACATGGTCCAAATTAAGGGAAAATGTGAATGTGTGCAGTTTTTGCTGTTCCCTGATTAGAAAACAGTAATTTTGTGTCACATGTGAGGGATAAAATCAGAATTCGGACATTTTTAGATGTAGTGTAGTTCCATCTTTACATTTGCCTCAAGAACCATTTGTACACAAATACTAACATGCACCAGTAAAAAGTATGTAAGTAAGAATGTCGTTTCTATATTTTACACTGAAGGTGTTGTTTTCTGTGTTGGCTGCAGGCATCCTGTAAGGCATGTACGCTTCAACACCAGCACCCTGGTAACAGCCAACATCCCAGATGACAAGTCCCCGCGGGGGGCCTGCATCACAGACGATGACCTTACAGCTCACCGCAGGTCACTGATCTCCCTCCCACACTCTTCTTCTTCTTTTTTTAACCTGGATCTCTACATCTCTCTTCTCTACATCCACCACCCATTTCCCACAAGTTTACAGGGTCTCTGACTCAGATGCTCAGTGAATTGACGGCTTCTCTGTAGCTTTTATGAAACCAAATTCGATATAATAATATTCTTAAAGGAATAGTTTAATATTTTGGGAAATGTGCTTTTGTTGCACAGAGAAGATCGATAACACTCATGTCTGTATGGCAATATGAAGCTACAGCCAGTTAGCTTAGCATAAAGACTGAAAACGGGGAGAAGCAGGTAGCCTGGCTCCGTCCAAAGGTAATGAAATCCACCTGCCAGCACCTCTAATGCTCAGAGCCACTAACACTATATCTTGTTTGTGTCATCTGTACAAAAGCCAAAGTGACTCCTTTTAGTCCCTGGTCCTGGCCAAGAAATAGTCCAGCACATTAAAACCACAAATTGTCTTTACGGATTAAACAAACAAGACATAACGTGATGGATTTTTTATCATCTTTGGAGCTGTTTTTCTCCAGTTTCCACTTTTTATGCTAAGCCAAGCTAACCTGCTGCAGCTTCAAATTTACTGTACAGACATTAAGAGTCGTAATCGATCTTCTCACCTTACTCTTGGCAAGGTAATGAATAAGTGTATTTCCCAAAATGTTGAACTGTTCTCTTAAATGGCAACATATCGTTGCTATTGTTAAAGTCATTACAATACCTTGTTATTACAAATGTGAAAGTGGTTAAGATGGCTGCGTTATTAATTTGACTGTTTCTGAAAATTGGGACCACATCTCACAGACAACCTGCTGCTCCTCGCTGTTGCATGTGCACCTTTAATGGTTACATGCTGCTTTGTAGGCGTAAATCTAAAAAAAAAACCCCAACAACTGAATTAAATAATCCCACCCCTTATGTCATTGGTTTAAACTTCAGAATGATCCATCTCTGCTTAATCCTACTCAGTCAGAGGTGATATCTCTCTATCTGTCATTGTCAATGTTGTTGCTGATATAAATGTTTGCATTCTTCAGGCACAGGGGAGTCATCTGCCATTACGACTTCTCTGAGGACGCGTTGTCACAGGATCACATCCTGCCCATCTGCAGGTCCAACTACACCGAGTCATACGGCTACAACTACAACATCGGCCTGGCGGTGCCTTACGACAGGCTGTCCGGCTCCCATCCTTCCCACTGACATGCAGTTTTCCAAACTGCTCAGTGTGTGAACGGACAATAGAAACTTTCACCCCTGATCAGTTTGATTCTCCAAACTGTATCCTTTTATTTTACTACTGTCCTTGTATCATCCTAGTCAAATTATGCTTTTTGGTAATGTAAAATATCAACTATCTGTAATTGTTGTGTAGGTATTTGTAATTAATATTGAACTCAGCTGCCCAGATGTTGCACAGGATCACAGACTTGTAAACCATTACTGTAAAATTAATGAATTTTTAATTGATGTTTGGCTTTCTGGATTTGATTCAGTTCCACTGTGCAACATCACAGCAATAAAAATGGTCATATTTCTACCTCATTTACTAAATACAATTCTTCTTTGTACATTTCTTATTAGTTTTTCTAAAAAAAAAACATCTTACACATGCATTGTATCACAATGTCTTAAATTTATTTGATTCATTAATACAATTGAGTGCAAAGTCTGTAATAATTAATCTTAGGTAAAGTTAAGCGTTTAATTTATTCACTAGTGGTCAAAAATAGTGGATTTTCATGGTAGAAGTGTAGTGGTTGGTTACACAGAGTCTCAGAGGAACAGATAAATTAAACCTGTAACTATTCTGGAGCTGCAGAGGAATGCTATGTGCCTGCAGTCTCGCGCTTTGGATGTTAGCCATAACAGATGACCCATGAATGCCAGAGCAGCCACTGAGCATGACTGACTTCATCTGAATTGTGAACCTTTTGACTGAAGTACAAAGAATCCTTCACATTACATGCTGGTTACATAAAGATTTGTAGAATAGCAGGAGAATGCAGAGAGGTAGTGTGTTAGTTTGAAACCTGATACAAATTAGTAGGAGTGTGACAAAAGATGGGAAATAAATCTCTTTGAAATACGTGGCACTTGCTACTTGTAGGATCACAATGCTTTAAAATTGAATTGACGACTTTCTGAAACAGAATTCTTTAGGTTTAAAAGTGAACTATTGAAGTAAACGACTCAGAATACTTCCACCATCTGCATGAGCAGCAGGCAGTCTTTATAATTCGTATAAAAATGTACTTGCAGTGCGGAATTATGTCAATTATTTCCCTCCATCCAAAAATATATTAGTGCATATCAAAAGTGTTTGGCTTCCTTCCATTTAAGGACTGGAGAGGTTCTGCTAAAAACAGCAGCAACATAAACATTTCTTTACAAGAACAACTCCTTCAAGAGGTTGATTTCCCACAACGCATTGTTGTGGTGCCTACATCCAAAAAGCGAATGTGCATCCTGGACTCCATTTCAAGCCCTTTTAAAATCTGTGGGCAGATAACAAAATGCTGTCATGAGTAAGCGACAAAAAAAAAAAAGGGTATTTTGTGTTTCGATCATGTGGATCATAAAGTAGGAAAAGTGCAAACCTGTTCAAAATGCTCAAACGTAATTCCTTCGTAGAAATCATCCGGAGCCTGGAATGATGAAGAGACAAATGACTCTGCTGCAGATATGCGACTGTGAGAATTTGTATGTAATGTGTATGTAATGTCACAGTTTAGTTCTGGTCGGTTCCATTACCATGTGGGGCACATTTGTGCTCGCTACTTCCAACATGGCAGCATCTGCTATCGCCTTGGCAGCTTCCTGCCCGATGGCTCCACTTTTTGACAGAAGCTCCTCTACTACCTTGGATGAGAACAACGTTGTTAGTCTTTAAACCCTCATTGGCATTTAAACAGCATCCGTCTTCAAGCCACACGGGGAAACCTCAGAGGCTGACAGCTCCAAATGACATCATCAGTGAGTACTGTATGTACAACATGTTACTACTACGAGTTCGCTACTAGCTACTCAACTAGTTTTGATGACTTAATGCCAAAGGTCACCAAAAGAATTAAACTGGTAAGACTGGTAGCTTGTCCGGTGTTCTCTGGACAAGTTCTCGTTCACTGATGTTTAGAAAATTATTTGGATTTAACTTTGTGAAAGGAAAAACTGCTTTTTAAAGCTTGCTTTAACGTAGGTTTCCATCAGAATCATCAGCATGATTACGTAATTCTTCACAAGCATTAATCCGTATAACAATTCTCGATCTATCCCTATCGTCTCTCCTCCACCTCTTCCATCTAATAAAATGGCATCTAAAATGAAAAGTGAAATGCTGTTAGTAACTTCTCTTTTGAATCATCCCTGCCTACACTGTGCTCCATTGCAACATTCTCTCTCAATTGGAAAAAAAACTTCAAATTAAGGAAGCAAGAAGCTCTTTTTTAACCAACATGTCCTAAAATGGAACATCAGAACTTTAAAGGCTAAAACACCATTAAAGTGAATCACGTGTGTCTCATTAATGTACCTCCTGTGGTATTTCCATGGCCGCACTACAAAGGGGCGAGTTAAAGCAACTCTGTGGAACTTTTCATTTTATGTTCATTTTGGCGGTCCCTGTGGACAAAGGCGGTAGTGTTTCACCTAACGTTAGGGTTACATGTTCCCTCCGTTTTTATACATTTAGATAACAACAAAACATAGAGCCTGTCAGCATGTTATTGTATTTGTTTTGCTAGCTAACTACTAGTATAACCAGAACATTTAAAGCTACTGCATCTCCACAGTGATTATACCTCTTCTCAGGACTGTCTGGGTGTTTACAGACTGCGTGATTCACTCTTACATAGCTTTGTTGCACCTGTTAGGGTGGGACAACTTGAACCTAATCATTTCGAAATTACATGGATTTTTGTGAAATCATATAATTGCCAGAATAGCTCAACCATACGTCAACCTCAGCAGTATGATCAGTCAGAAAAACATGTAAATGCATGGGTGTGCAGCGCCTTTTTTAGTTCAAAGTACACACAGTACATACATTTACAGTTTAGATAGCATAAATGGTCAGGTCTGGTTGTTTGATGCATTCAAAAAAATGATATGTGGAAATGAAGTATAACTCAAATATGAGATGAATCAAATTTGCTTAATTCAACAAAACTTCGTGACTCAAGGTCCCTTACCAATTTTTTTTCCAGAACACTAACTGCTGCGGAAGACCGTAAGGTGCGGTGGAAACCTCCGGAAAAAGCTAGAAAGTGGACCTTGAGATTTTTTTGTCAAACTACTTTTTTTAGGGTTAAGAATGAACTTTGACATTTACTTTAATTTGCTTACATTTCAAATTTGCATTTTGAGTTGTGATTTTCTGTGGTGGCAGAATTGTACCAGACCACAGGGGTTTATTTGAGCAAAAAAGCTGAATATATATGGAGTCTAAATTGAAAGCAGGGGATGGGACACTATTTACTATTGCAACTTTGTAAAACAGACTAATACATGTACATACACCTTTTATCTTGTGCAGTTTTCAATGAATAAATTAATGTATGTCCTATAAATTCATTTAATTTAGATTTTTTTTCTTTTTGGAGACAACTGTACTGTATGTCAAAGTGTAAAAAGGCACATAACCATGCCAGCCTTTGTATGAGGTGGTATACGTGATGGAGTTATCTTACCTTCCTGTACTCCACCAAAGTGATGGTGCCATCGTTGTCTGTGTCATGCATGTTGAACAGGACTGGGAATACACAACGGAAGAATAGTTTCAGTGGCTGGTCTGATTTCTAAGGAACTTTCCATCATCAAATCAAAGAAGACAGGATCTTACTAATAGACCAGAGGAAGTTGTGATTAGAGGATTGTTTATGAAGATGCAGAGATAAGAGAGTAAAATAACTAAGCAGCTTCCCTTCGGGCCCTGCCAGAACGACCACTTCTGAATGTAAAGAATCACAATGAGGCAACGAAAAAACCTTTAAAATACCACTGCTTTCATTTACAGTGACATTTACAAGATTCAGTCCTATGACAATACGTCATGTTTAACAGTACTGTGGCGCTAGCAAGGGAAAATGCCAATTTGCTTCCTTGGGCAATGTCCAACGACATTTTAACTGTGCTGCCGATATTGTTTCTGAACAGTCGATAGATAGAATGTCAGTTTTAATGTCAAGGTGGCTCATCGCAAGTTCCTGAGGTAGAAATGTATCATTGTGACAGCAGGGAGAGCTGTGTTGATTTATGGCTAACCCCCGCCAAAAAATAAATCAAAATCAAATGTGTGGGGAAAAAAACATTCTGACACAACAGGTGACAACAGCGCAACACAATTCAGATAAATGATTTGTGTGAAGCCAAGCAGGACTGGCCATGATCAGTCTTCAGATACTGTAGGAGACAGACATGGTTTGTAGTGTCGACTGGTAATTATCTGCTTTATCAAAACCCTTGTGCTTTGTGCCACTACGTTTTTGTTTTGTTTTTTTATCTCTGTGCTGGCAGCCAGACCACCTTGCTTTACACCAGGGGAAATCATTTAAATACTTCTATGACACGTTTTAAAGAAGTCACATAATTACAGAACATGAAAGTAACCTGACTCATTTTCTAATACCCTGGAGAGCACACTGGTACTGTTCTTATCTAAACTCACAACTCCATTTATTGTACAAGGAAGTTGTTGGAGTATAGCCCAAATTAGTCTACTCGTCACTTTTTTAAGCACATTTCCCCAGACGCCAATTTTCTTGAGTAGTGCAAAACAACACAGACTGAGAGTCACACGTTTTTAGCAGTGGTGGAAGAAGTATTCAGATCATTTACTCAAGTAAAAGTATCAATATAACAAACTACATTATAAGTAAAAGTCCTGCATTCAAGATTTTACTCAAGTAAAAGTACAAAAGCATTAGCAGCAAAATGTACTTTACGTATAAATAAGTAAAAGTACGTATTCTGCAGTAAAATGTCTCCTGTGCATTACTGGCCAAACAAGGACAGCTATAATAGAGCGCCACAAAAGGCTTTGAAAAACAATTGTTGTTTACACATATTACAACTAAAAATAATATCATGCAAACAAAAAGAGGAACAGGGCAAGACAGAATTCCTCCCTCAAAAGACAAGAATCCAATTTTGCTAAAGATATTTTGCACTTAGAGAGAGGGCCGTGGCTACAATTAGAGACAGTTTTCACAAATTAGTCGGCTAACTAGCTATTGCACAGCATAGCTATGCATGGCTGGATTAAACTGCTCTTCCCCTCGTGCCACCTGCGTTTAGCACCATCCACTCTACTTCACCTAACCCATACAGTATGAAAGAGTGCTGTACTGTGTAGTCACCGCATGAACAAGGAGCAACCTGAAACAAAGCAATTCTAACTTGTTTGAATAGCTCTTTTATAGGGCCAGAGTCAGCTGAGGACATACCCAAATTATATCTCACTTAGAACAATAGAACCAATGGCCTCATGTTGTTTCAGTAAATTTGCTTTCATTTGAGTAAACACAAATTCGTTCAGGAATGTGTACAATACTAGGTCAGTATCTACGGAAATAAGCCTAATGTTATTAGGTTGTTAGATTTCTACACAGAGCCTTCTACACAATGACGCCTCCCGACAAGAAAATAATACAGGGCCCCTCTTAAGGCCCCTATCATTTAAATTTTTGATGATACTGTACTTAAATGGTGTGTATTCATCAATGAAGTTTTGTTTAGGTGCCACAAACCAACTGGCCAAAAACATACATTGTGCCTTCAGAGGATTATAACAAGACACTGATTATAATCCAATGGTATAATGATATCTGGGGCTGAATTTGATTCCAGACTCTAGTGATATACTGTATATCTACAAATGATCCCATTCTACTTGTGGCAGTTGGGGTTGTGGAGCTGCCGTTCTGGCCTTTTTCCCAGCATGCAGTGAGGAATCCAGTGCTCACACACGCAGCTATGCATCAGCACACTCTTTGTGGCATGTCGGTGATGATTAAAATGAGATACTCACATCGCCGATTTGTGATGTGCACTTTTTTCCTGGTATTTTGTAATTGAGACACGTGCAAAGGGAGACGCAGGAGAGAAAGCTTCGGGCGTAGACTAACAGCTGGAGCTCAAAACATGAGAATCTTAACCAATAAGTATATCTGGTTCCCTTGTATCCAATACAGTTATTGAAAGTACAGTTTCTTACAGCGAAGCTTCTCTTTTCTCAAAACTTCCTTCTCCTCCTCCGTCGTCTTCAGGGTTGGAGGGCGGAAGTGGGACATGACCATGAGGAACTGCTCGAAGCCAATCTCCTCGAAGGAGCCCACCTCATCCTGATGCTGGTTCCTGAGTCACAGACAGAAGAAATCAAAGTTTTGGCATTATAATTACAATTCAACCAATGTGGATTTTTGAAAGTCTACACCAACACTGATATTTCCCAAGTTGTAAACAGACCCATTCTATGCAGATTGCAAGTATGGTTTTGCAAGATTTTTTTGTCTGGATATTTGCCTGGTGAAAAATACTGAAAATCTGAAATTTTGATAATCGGATTATATGGGTACAATCACGCCCATAGAGTCAAAGAAGTGAATGAGTCCAAACGAAAAGGAAAAGTTTACCGTGTATTTTTGCATATGGTCCCCTTAGGTTTCCATTGTGCACATGACTTGTGTGCTTGTGAACAAAAGTCACAAGTGCTCTGTCCAGCTAGGCTTTCCAAAGTATGAGGAACTGCTGGTTTTAAAATGTCAACAGCTGTCTCTTCATAGCCATAAAACCTCCAGTTAGATGATGTTTCCCTAAGTTGGATTACATATTTTGCTTTCACAAACTGCACCGCATTTCTCTTGGATGAAGACTGAAAACGCACATTATCAGCTGTCTCAATGCAACAGAGGTATTTTCTATTGCCCACGTTTGAATGGTACTGTTTTCATTTGACTAAACAAACAGAAGAAAAGCACTTCACCCTCGAGACCGGGCTAAACATGCCTAGAGTTAATGCATCTTAAAACTCTCAATTTAAAACTATCCATCCATCAATTAGCTCAAACTGCTTATCCTTAAGGGTCATGGGGGGCTGGAACTAATGCTAATCAAATCCTTTAATCATAAAGGTGACCCACTGCACTTACTGATTAGCAGGAGATGCAGATACCTTAGGCCTTTAAAGAAATAGATCCACTCTCGTGTCTGTAAGATAAATATGAAGCTTTTTGTGCTAAGCTTCGCTAACCTGTAGCTTCTTATTTAATGTACAGACATGAGAGTGATATCAATCTTCTCATCCAAGTCTGTGCAAGAAAGTGAATAAGCGTAGTTACTATTCCCTTAAATTAAGATTTCATTTATAGTAAAGAGAATTTCACTGCTGCTTTCGCAGCTTGTGTTTATGCAGCTGTCATGAGGAAGAAACCTCCATCATGTTGACAGCAGATGAAGGCAGATATCTTTGACAAACTAATCTCTGATAATCATGAGTGTTAGAAGACTTTTACTTTTGACAGATCATATAATATGGGTTTGGTTTTGAAAGTGTAATAATGATGGTGCTTATAACATCAGCTGAAATGGCCATTGGGTGAACAGACAGAGTGTGGTGTAATTTGACTGTACATACCTTTTGTCGAAGAATGCTTCAATAATTTGCTTTCTGATTGGATTGTTGGCGAGGGCTGGTATGCTGTCCAAGTTCTCTTTACTGCAGTGCGACAAGAGAAAGTCCATTATCATAAAACAGATACTAGAGTACCAGCATGCTATTCACTAAATGTTATTTATGGGAAGTAACATGAACAGTAACTCTGTCTGAGGTTAAACTGTCAGGGAACAAATGTTGTACATAGAAGGTATTTCTTTTTAAAGGGAAGGAAGGAACTTGTGATCTATCACTACCAGCATGCCACTTTGGCAGTTTTGTGTGTGCGTGTGTTTATACATGAATGTGTCTGTGTGTACAGTATGTCAGCTCTGTGTGCCTGATGCATCAACATATTGTATTTGCCTAAAGTGTCTGAGTTTGCATTAGTTCAGCCTGCGTGTGTCACCATATGCTTGTTTTTGTCTGTGCCAGAGATACCAGACAATTCATCACTCCAGCCACCATGTAGTTAGTCATTTCGGTAGTAATTTAGTGGCTGCAAAGGCCGAATGGTTTCAGCAGAGCTTTGTGCATGTGCAGGTATTTCTTATTATGGTCATGTCTTTATTTATCACCTTATTGTCTCTTCATTTCCACTCAACTGCTGGAATCTTTTGTGAAGGTTTTTAATCTGCTCCAGTGAAACTGAAAAGAAGCACACACCAACAACATGAAAGTACGTCAATAATACACCCATAATTACTCCACACCCATCACCAGGCCTCTTGCACTCCTTCAGTTGTTTTTTAGGGACGTCCAACATGCAATTAACTAATAATAAACAGAAGATTATTCGTATTGAAATGATACACTCACTCACTTTCTTGATTTTCTTGTATTTTGCAATACACTGGGTTATGGTTAAACGGTAAGACTTATTTTTATTAACCTGATTAGGTGCAGCTCCACTATCAGTTTAATGGCAAAACAAACACCCTGTGCACACTGGGATTGTCTTTTTATGCCATTTCAAAGCGTTCCTTGAATCATTAACTCACCGTGTGGACTAGTGACCACACACTGAAAGGTTTAAACGTCATAATCTGGCTCTGCCCGGTCCCATATCAACACAGGTTTGGCATTTTCAATTGTTTCGGCAAACACTTGTGTGTATTTTCACCTTTTCCCGCTTTCCCGGAGGCTGCTAAGTGGATGTTTGCAGTAGCAACTGTGGCTGCCGAGTGTGGGGTGAAGAATATGCGGAGACAAACTCCGGCCTCATGCAGGAAAGAGTTTGTTGCTCAAAGTGGGCGGTGTGACTGTTACAGTACATGAGCAGGATCAACAGATGCAGGTGTAACACACAATTAACTGCAATAACATGGACCAATTAGCCAAACACAAAAGAAAACAACAACTGAATCTGTGGTCTGAGCTCTACCAGCACGTACTGAATAGGCCTGTTAGTACAATGAAACATTTCATCAGTGTGTACAGAACCTATAAATCCATAAAAATCCTCCACTGAGCCCAGGGAGAAATCGGGTCAAAGCCCCACCTTGAGGAAAGAAAGGCAAAAAAACAGTTCAAAGTCTCACTCCTACAGTATCAATAAAGTTGGGCTCAGTCTGGGAAGCAAATCTTATCCTTGTTATTCAGACTCTGCATGCCACTGCATGCAAAATGTTTCACATCAGGATCCTGCTCTATCTAAAAATAGATCTACACACTTCTGCTGTTTCTGTCTGCTTTTTGTTTCATTTCTTTATTAAACTTGTCCATCCATACATGGGAAGAAGAGGGGGGGTTGCAGATACAATGCAGATACAAACATAGTTAACTTAATAGTTTAGTAATAATTAACTACCCGGTGTTGCGCTAAATCACAAATTGTTATATTTGAAGCTGAAGCACTGCATGAGGTGGCATTTTAGATCATTTGGTTTCACCTCGTTTACTGATCTCTGATCTCTGGTTTACATTTATCATCTGTATCATCTTTTATTTCCTCGACGACCCAAACTTGGTCACCGCCACCAGACTTTTGCAGCTTGAAACTGAACGATTTAACACTAACAGCACCGTACACTGAATCAGCAGTTATATAGTTTCTATTATAAAAAAAAAAGGTTCCTAATGGACTTGTCTTACTTACATCCAGTTTTATCCGCCAGGTTCTGGTGCTTGTGCTCGGTGCGCGTCTGCGAAGCTCCCATCGCTGCTGCTGTTCCGCCGGTGCGTCAGGGCGCACAATCTGGATCGACTGGCTCAACTTTCCTGTGCCGCTGCTGCTTTATCGCGCTGCTGTCGGCAGGTCAATGCAACTGTAGTCTGCTGCTGGCGTCCTGGAAACATCTGGCGTCCTCAAGGTCCTAAATCCATACAGCCTGTGGATAAATGACCTGCTGTCTTCCGGTTTCTCGTCAGTTTTCTGCAGTAAATCGTGGTTATTATTATTATACATTACAATAGTAGAGGGATTAATATGCTCATTTAGTTCAGTAAAATAAGTCAGAGAGAAGCTAGGAAAAAACTTGAAACGCTTTATTTTTTTGTAATTTCAAAGCTTAGTCATTTCTGTTTCAAGTCGGTGGTGTTCTTATTGGTTCTTTTGTTTTTCCATGAAGAGCTCAACAACACTGATGAGCCATGACATCCTACATGTTTCACTTGTAAATATACAGGAAAAAAAAAAACAAGTTAATCTAGAAATGTGAAAGTTGAACTTCCATAAGTGCATGAAACTTGATTAAAAGATGGGGAATTAAAAGTCAATTTACAAAGTCTTTGCTTTATAGTCTTTTGTGTGGCACTGGAACTGGGGGTTATATGCTGGGGGCTTGTTTGACTGGTGCTGGGTGCAGGGAGGTCTGGGTAAAGGAGCATTCCTTGTTTTTAGGTAAAGGGAGATTTACAGCACCTGGACACCCATCCTGAATTTACTCGTCCACTTAACTGTTTCTTTCAAGTCTATATTCTTTTTTCCTTCAAGGTGTCTACTTGTGCATTATTTTGTATATTTTTCCAAGCTCAAGTCTGTGGCTGGATTTGAAAATCGTGCATCCTGGATAATCAGCGTCAGCTAGGCCATATCACTCCATAGTTTGAGTTTTGTTTCCTCGACAAATACACTGTGGTATTTACATATGTGTATCGAAAGAGTAACTATCTTTGCTGCATGTTTGCAGACTTTTGGTCTTTTCTCACACTTTCTCAGACATGGAAATGTTCAAATAAAACTTTTCAGCCCTGCACAGGAACCTCACTGTGGTACAAAACCACATTTGTAAATCCTAAATCATCTGTTTCTGAAAATACTGTATACTGGCTGGATTTTACAAAAACCCCTCTGCTAAGTGGACTGTGAATTGAGAATGGGTAACCAGTAATTGGTTAGCCGGGGTCTGCAGGGTGTTGGACACAGCTGCTTTGCTACATGGGCATGGCTTGGTGGTTGTTTTGGTCTGTGGCAGGAGCCTGGTCCTGGTTCTCCGAGGCAGGTGTCAGTCTGTGGTAAAGCTCCTGCACCGTGCCCAAAGTTTCATCCATGTCCTCTGGGTATCGTGTCTGCAGTTCTTCGTTGGCAGCATAGTGGGTGTCGGTAAACTCAGAGAAGTAGCGTCCCACCTCCGGGTGGCCGATCTCCAGGGGGGCTGAGTGGGGCTCCAGGTTCTCTGAGGAACAACAATGGAAACGTGTGACATTCTGATAAGACACAATGGACATAAGGTCACATAAATTGTATAAACAAGTTAAACTGGGGTGAAGAAAAAGGGGGATTTATACAAAACAGTCCCCAGCATTATTAATATACATAAAAGACCAGGTAAAAAAACAACAACTCGCATATCAAAATATTTAGTTTATCAAGAAAATGTCGAATGTAATTTATTTTGGCATCACAGCGTCATGTCTTATCAGTTCCCGAAAAGCAGATCGAGCAGCAGAAGAGAGCACAGGGATTAATCAATACAATTCCCCTTCAGGGTTTGTAGAGAACAGAGCCAGCAGGTGAATGGTGAGGTGGTGGAGAGAGCAAAGATAACACGTACAAACAATGAAAGCTGTGTAACAGCAGCAGCAGCATCAGCAGACTGAGCAGCAGAGTGAGCAGGTAAGCACAAGGGAATATATGAGTCAGCCTATTAGGGAGGAGCTCTCTTAAGTGGGGAAAATGTCTAAGTCACAAAAAAGGGTGATGCAGCACCACGGAAGTGTTCACCTCGAACCAGCTTACAGGTTTTGTTTCAGTTAGAGCAATGATGACTGTCAGTCTTACTGACTAATGCATTAATAGTCAATACTACCAAATTTATACCAATTAAAGAGACACTATTTATTTGACATGAAATTGAGCTGCTGCATTGATAGCCTACACTACATTGGAAATTTTCTCCCAAATAACCAGCAATACTCTGTGCACAAAGTATGCTTGCATCATTACAGTAGAGCAGTAGTTCTCAGCATTTTTTGGCCTGCGACCCTCAGAAATGCATTTTTGTTACGCCTTGTTGCAACAGTGAATAGACATAAATGTGAACTTTGTGACTTTGACAAATCATGATTTATTTTTCTGTATGTGGCCATTTCACTTTATTAGTAGTTGGTGCCTGGAGGGTCCGATGATACATTCCTTTCCAAGGGCATTTGTCAAACCTATACGTATTTATTATGATTTTTTTTATTCCATAAGTCATCACACAACCTGCAAACATTCGTTCACTATGAGGATATTTTTCATCACCATGCTGGTGTATATGACCCATACCCTGTGCTGCGTAACGACATGTTCCGTCCTGTACGAGGACGTTGTAGAAAGGCTGGTTGGCCCCATTGGACAGCTGGTGGACCCTCATGGTGGTGATCCACTCCTGACTCATGGTGCACTTTGGGTCCCAGCCGTAGATCACACAGTTATAACCTGACCTGGGTGAAGAGATGGAACAGGACAGACACACTTGAGTATTCTAAGACTCGGCATTAGAAGATTGCAAAGAGATGTGTCAGCAGAGAAGAGGATTGCTGTACTATATGTTAGTGTAACCCACCTCTTGTGTTTCATGATGAGGCCAACTGAATACTGGACCTCCAGGTGTTCTGGAGCGCTACGCTTCTTCACCTCAGGCGTAACGGGATGTTTCTTGTGCTGGATGTGCTCCAGCGTGTGCTGCACCAGGTAACCCACTGCCCCATGCTGGGAGGGATCCAATGCCTGAATGTGCTGCAGGATGTCTAGCACCTGGGGCCAAAGACAAACATCAATGGACAATGTGGTTAGGGCTAAATAGTAAGTGCTTTGTACTGAATGATAGTTAATACTTTATGAATGGAACTCTATTAGAGCGTTAGGAAAAAGCCTCAGGTTGTGTGTCCTGACCTTTTCTGGCCAGATGCCCAGGTGGAAGTACAGGCGTGCCTGCAGCAGCAGGTACTGCACATTATCTGGGTTGATAGTGAGGTAGAGGTCCAGAGAGTCTCTCAGCAGCTGGTAGGATTTCTCATTACCCTCCCTGAAAGAAACCACACAGTGCAGGAAAAGTAATTCAGCCAGAACATTACATTAATTTATTCATTTAATTCTAGCAACCATCAAGTGCATTCAAATTATTTATTCAATTTTTAGACGACATTCAACAACATCCCATGCCCTGACCATTCACCAACATGTCTCTCCAGCAGAAGAGATTCAGTAGTGACAGTCAGGTGTTCAGTTTACCCTCTTTTGCCGATGTTCAGCAGGTTTCCCACCATCCTGAGCAGCACCTCGGTGGTGCTGATGGCACTGTAGTAATCTGCCGTCACCTGGTGGCCAATGAGGTACTCGCACTCCTTGGCTGTCAGCTGTTTGCCTTTACCAAAGGCATCAATGTAGACAAAGTCATAGATGTCCTCACTCCTGCAGGAACAAGATTAAGTAAGTCTATGGAAATGTATTTAACAGACATCCATCACAAATTGTGTCTTTTTGTTATGACCCAGCTAACTGCTATCAAAAACCTGAATGAATGACGGGTGCTAGTATAGTTTGGCCGCTTAAGCTTAAAAGTTTACACGAAAATGGAGAATATCAGAACCTTTTCATTTTCAACTTGTGCATGGCAAAGTAAAATAGAAATATTCTCTATTCTACCTTTCACCAAAAAGACACACAAAATCATCATTTGTCAGATTTTACTGCTGGATTATGCTTGAAACAAATTCTAGTTTCTTTTCATACTCAAATAATATAACCAGAATGGGAACTAAGGTTTGATAAGGATTGAAAATGATAGGCAGAATTGGATTTAATAAAACCTAAATGAGACACAATGAAGGGGGAGCCAGCATCTCTCATTGTTGTTGCATTTCCTACAAATTGCTAATAAGACACAATGTGATGTGTAATGAGTGATGACAGCACCAAGTCATTATCTCTAAGACATGTGGGAGACTAGTTCTGTGCATAGTACCATTTTATACAACTGTTTAAATGTATCGAGTGTGATTGACAGAAAACAGCAAAATGAATTTTCAAGACAGTTAAGTGATCATTCAAGCTCAGCCCTACTCTCAACGTTTAGATGAATTTGAGAGCTATTCATTTCAAACATACCCTCTTGGTTTTTGGCACCAGCGCAGCAGGAAGTGATTGGGAAAGTTGACAGGCTCCAGCTGAATACCCAACTTCCGGGCTAATGTCATGTAGAGGACAGAGAGGCTTATGGGAATGCCTGTACGGCGTAGTAGCACCTAAATGAAAGACAAGAAGGCGTAGTCAGTCCTAAAATTTAAATTGTTAATTGATTGAAAAGCTTGTGATTTAAAAACACACATCGTTTCATAGAAGATCTACCTGGTGGATGTAAGAGTTGAGAGGGTTGTAGTAGTCAAACTCGTTGCCTTTGTATTGAAGCTGCTCATACAAGACAGAGTTTAGGGCACACACCACCTGCCTCTGGAGCTCAAAGTCCTCAACGACAAAACAGTCACCTACATCATACACAAAAATGAAACTTCGTAAGAGCTTTGCCTGAAAAGGAAAATATGGATCTTGTGCAGCTGACCAAGTATACCGATTCTGATTTTTTTTTACTGGGAATTGAAGCCCATGCCCTCTGGCTTTCAGTGTCTAGTGCTGATTCATTTTGGGAAATTTCGAGTTTTGTTGGTTTTGAAAGCTCACCTTGAGCGATGCGCAGGCTGGGGTGAGAGGGGTTCTTGATTCTCAGCATCTTCTTCACCTTTTCTGTGATCTCATCCAGCTGGGCTGATATGCCGTTCAGTGTTACATCAGCCAGTGGGTTACAATACTGATCCACCAGTACAGCACCTGGAGAGGCAGAGAGGACCAAGAGAGTGAATGCATAATGTAAAGCTGTTTGTATCAATTTGGAAATAAAACACAGAAAAAACACACAAATTAAATGGCAAAATGCTGTTGCGTGAAGCAGTTATATTGCGTCTATAATAAACACTAATATATAGATGTCTAAGTTAAACGGGGCACAGTGCAACAGAGTTGTTGTCTGTATTCATGCCTCACCTTCTAAAGCTGACTGCTGCTCTGCAGGCTGCTCCAGGAAGGTCTTCAAACTCTTCAGAATGTTCTGCTGTCTCAGGAAGTAAAGGATTTTCTTTGCATAGTACTTCAAGGTCAGGCTTTTCCTAATGATGGGCGCAGAACAGAGGAGAGACACATTAGCGGTCCGTGGGCGAGAGCGTGCGACACAACAAGAGCTTTCATAATCACAGAAGCCTCAGAGAGGATTAACAGGACCAACAGCCAAACCCACTAATGACTGCAAAATGCAGTGTGTGGCAAGTATTGAGGTTTGACTGCGGGCACAGTGTTGCTCTCACCTCTTGTCAGAGTTCAGTATGAAGAGGAGCTCGTCTTCACAGAAGTGCTCTGGCATCCCGAGCGACTCAATCTCTGCGAAGCTGTCTCCCAGCACCTGGCCGACGCAAGGCTGAGTTACAGATCTCAGGGTTAGTTTGGAACATAGAAAGCTCACATTTTCTTGGACAAACATGCGCCCACACACACACACACACACACACACACACAAACAAACAAACAAAAGGCCGGTCAATTCACAGAGACAAATAACAATGTTTTTTATATTTAAATGGTGCATCTGTGAAGGAAAAATGTACTTTACTGATCCAACTAATGCACATCTATTTAATATATTTAACCAAGTCTAACTTACGACTTCTGTGAAGAATCTTTTTGAGATTGATTCCACGGTCCTTCGTATTTGTATACCAACTCTATGGCGTGTTTTGTATTCTCTGAGCCAGTCACAGCACTCATTCTGACGGTAAAACCTCTGCAGTCTTGGCCATCTGTTGATGAAGACAGTAAACTTGTTATTTCAGTGACACTTTTGGGCATGCTCATCCTGCTGCAGACGTGGTTTTCTCTTTGCACACAGAAAAGCAATGAGGAGAGTAACAGCCAAGTCAGTCAGGAGGAGGGCTTAGCTTTTGGCAAGAGCTGCACTCTCCTGCAGTTCACGGGCTGCATGTAACATTCAAGGTCACGCTAATTCGTTTTTGGCTGTTGTGGGTAAAATGGAGTATAAGTTGCAACTTGTGGCAGATTTAAACGCTAATATTTACACGCTTCAGAGTGGTCTGCGGAGGAAAAGCTTGCCACTGGCCTGGCGTGATGATGAATTTGGTGCATCAGCAGAATGTCAACGGCTGACAGCTGCCTGTGAGTTCGCAGTAAACGAACCCACCTTGAAGTGAAGAATGAGCGATTTAGGCCTCTAAACAAGACAAATAAAGAAAGGACAGGGATACTCGTTTCGGCAGATAGTGGTGAAAAGCCACCAGAAGCCAAAACTCCGAGGAAATACCACAAGAAAATCACAGCACCTGAGTTTGTACTGGTGTCCCCAGACCTTCCCCCTTCCATGGCAAACGTCGTGTAGCCGCTTGCAGCAGCAGGAAACGTTACAAATGTCGACATGTTTGAGGACAGGGAAGCACAGGATGTGTTCGAGCAACTCGGTCGGCAGGTCGGTCAGTTTTTTAGTTTGGGGGTCGGAAATAATCCCATTTAGACTTGGTTGCCCCTCTCCGGCTACAGACGTCGCCATCTTTACTGTTTACCCCGATTACCTCATTGCTCAGGCACCGCCCCTTTATGGCGCAGGGGGCAGGGCTACGGGCTGGGCACAGGAGGAGTAGCGCAACGTGATTGGTCGTTCCGTCAAGAGGAAAAGGGAAGCTATGCTACCTTCAGGCTCTTCGGATACTCCAGCTTTTATTTTATTATTATTTTTTTAAACACAGAATACAATAAATTTACAAAGTTGAATTTACAGTATTCTTCAGCAGTAAAAAGAAGCTCTAGTTTTAAGATACTTGACTTGTTCCACTCATAAGAAGTCCTCTGTCAACTGTCCTTCTACTAAGGACACTGTAGTGAATTTGTGGTTTTACAACGAAAAGAAAACTTGTAATATAATATGTGCAAATAATGAAAATAATTAGGTTTGCAACCAACTATAGTTTTCATGATTAATTAATCTTTCTATTACTTTCTTGATTAATCATTGGGTCTCTAAGATGTCAGAAAATGGTGAAAAATGCCCAGGAGCTAGAACTAGGGAATGTTTGGCATTTTTGCTTGAAAAATGTCTTTTCAATTATCAAAATAGTTGCAGATTAAGTTTATGTTGATTGACTAATTGATTAATGGACTGAACATTTCAGCTCTGAAATAACTATTCACCCAGAAACTGATTTGGTCTGGCTTAACTTTTTGTATGTTGTTAAGTATAGTTAGTATAAAGTGGTCCCTTTGGGCTGGGGTTGGAGTCAGAAAGTGAAGGAGAGAAAGTGTGGACAAATCATTTGTTATTAAGGCTGCATATATTGTATGCTATCATGAAACATAATAATACAATAAAATATTTTTATCATTAGTGTTCAGTATTTAAATATCAGACAACAATTTCACGCTCTCTGCCACAATCAGCTCCTTTCCGTTAGTATTTTTTACTGTGCGCAACCTTGTTACTACAACATTCTGGACGGCACTTGAATGCAGCATTGCTTTTGGGATGAGACAGCTAACAAACGGTTAGCAGCAGTTAGCCAGCGCTTCTCCCCCAGCATAGTTCATGTGCTGCCACCTAAGTTAAGTGTTTTGAACTTTCCGGAGGAGATATATTGGATTAATAATTTCTCGGACGTTTCACGGCGTAGAGACGTACAACTTTAGCGCTAGATAAGGGCTCATATTGGATGTGTGATGTTAGTTAGCTAACTTAACTAGTCTCTATTTAACCTAGCTAACGTTAGCAGCAAGCCCAGAAAAGTACACTGTATTTATCAGCTCATGCTAAATGTATTTGTCAACTTTGTTTTGGTAGCTAACGTGAAATTACAAAAAACTACCATAAAATACGTAATGTGTACGAGGCATTCATAAACCAAGAAAATGTCAGTGAAAGCCTCGTGTAAACTTTGATGAAACTTGCTTTTAAGCATCGATCCTTCGATAACTGAACGGACTGGACTCACAGCTGTGCTTATGTGCTTATCTCTTGATAACCAGACACTTTTTTTATAACAGACACTATGCCTTGACAGTGCACTCAGTAGGAATTAATTTTTTTGAATAACTGAATAGTTAGTTTATTAGCTATTCGCCATGGCAAGTGCCTTAGCAGCGAAAATGGGATTTAACTCACTGATGAGAAAACAAGCCAGGAGCTTCAACGTCAAGATCTGCACAATGGAGTCAGACATGGAGTTCAGCTGCGAGGTGAGTATGAGAAACTGAACATAATTTCATTCAACTTATGTCAGAAGTTTTCCACATTTGCAGTAGCCCTGACCACCAAGTACACTTAAGTTCACCCACCAAAACTAACCAATTGTCGTGCATTGTACTGCAACTGCACCGTATGCTTTAATACAATCTGTAATGACAACTGAATTAGCGTATAGGTACAGAGTTGATCTAATAGGCGACAATAGATGATGATGGTTTCTCATAATATATATTCACTTTTTGACACTAGATGGCAGCAAGCAACTATGAACACACGCAATTGGTATCGTGGCTCTATTCTACAGAAGACTATATCTGTTATAATTTATCTCTGTCTTATGCAGCAGTGGAATCATGAAAATGTTCAATGCAGTATAGGGCTTGCTGAAATGGTCTGTGCATCATCCTGCAGTGTGAATTAAAAAAAACAACTTTTATGCTGGTTTCATTATGTATTTTATATTTTTGGCCTTCTTGCAGTGTTTTTGGTTTAGCTTATGACTCGGTTGATGATACACCACCAGATCTGAAGGGCATCAAAATTACTTGCAGACATCACCTCTGTATTTAAAGGGGAGGAACCCCGCCAAAGTTTGCAGTTGGTAATTACACAGAGCAGCATAATGTTAGTTGCAGGTTTCTATTTTCTGTGCTGGGATGGTAATTGTATCAATTACGGGATTTGTATATAGTATTTAACGGGGATTGGTCATATAGACAAAATGTCTTGCATAGGAATTTTTGATAGGCCCTAGTTGCCATTCCCGCTGCATGGTGGAGCTGGTATCTTCATTTCTTGCAGTTTTAACTCCATTTTTTCCACGCCAACCTTGAATGCACTTGCACCCTGAGTTAGCTCAGAGGCTAGAGATGAAAGCTATCTAAATTGGATATGTGCGCCTGATATACCTCCCTTATGGCTCTCAGCTGGATGAGGAGAACATGCATGGCTCCCTGTGTTGAACCAGAGACTGAGGTTATGATGAAAATGCTAGTATGTCTGGATTCAGTAGACAGCATCTTATGAATGGCTTTCAATATTTAACATTATAAAGAATTAAGTGCTTCTGTTCTCTTGCCAATTCATACACATTAGGGGCAGTCAGCAAATTATGTGAGTTTTTCTGTCAATATTTAGCTCTAACAGACTGAAATTTCATTGTGTTTTTAGTTTAGTGGGGGGTTTTTGTATGCTGCGGGATAACACCTCTTTCAGTTCAACAAATTCAACAAATTCTGGTGATTCAGCATTTTCTGTTTTTTCTCTGCTGAGAAAATTGTATAAGACTAAAACGTAATATGTGTTTCAGGTCAAGTGGAAAGGAAAAGACCTTTTTGATTTGGTGTGCCGCACTCTGGGCCTGAGAGAGACGTGGTTTTTTGGGCTCCGGTACAACGTCAAGGACACAGTTGCTTGGCTGAAGATGGAAAAGAGGGTTAGTTATTCTCATGCTATGCTGGTCTTGGAACAGCCATGAGCCATGCAAACACTGTTTATAAAGATGCAGGGAGCATGAAAAGGGAATGCATCGCGCCACTGTTCAAATGTTGATTTCTTTGGTTCATCGTCGTAGGTTCTGGATCAGGAGGTACCAAAGGAGGAACCGATCACCCTTCACTTCCTGGCCAAGTTTTACCCAGAAAATGCTGAGGAGGAGCTAGTGCAAGATATCACGCAGCATCTCTTCTTCCTACAGGTAACTATACATAATATAAACCTGCTGTTTTGTCATTGTGCTTATAGTAAGAGTTTTGTTTTCTCCATTTCAAGGAAAATCAGATTGAAAATTATTCAGTGTAAGCATTAAAATGTTTGATTTTTAACTGCAGTTCTTTTGGTCCCAGATATAGTCTTGCGGTACTTGGGCTCCTTGTCAACATCCTATCTATTTCATTTGTGCCTATCATGCCATAAAGGCCTTATGAGAAGGTTCTTTGTAGACCTACGCTGACTGACACATTCTCCTCTTTCTCTGCTGCTTTCTAAGTTGAAATTGCTACAGGCTTACAGGTAAACCTGAAATCCAACATGCCTCTCTGAAGAAGCTCTGGATTACTGCCTGGCAAGACTGGACACACTTTTACTTAAAACCTCCCTTTCCTTGATCGTAATCTTCCCGGAGGGGTGCTGTGTTCAAGACTTTAAAAGAAAACATTCTTAGAAGTGGGGGTTATCTTTTTCTGAGGAACTAGATGAGTCAAAATGAATGCTTTTAAAAAGTAGGTGTGTGAGAACGTGATAAGTGATCTTTAAAGCCTTCAAAATGCTCTGTAAATTTAGGATATCCATTTCACCCTTGCACACCAGGCATTTGGCTGACGCGCTTCCTTACTATTCTGGTCCAGTGCCAACAGGGGGCACGCGTCCACAGAGTTTCAGACAAGTTGTTGAGCAGACCACTCTCTAATACACTTTTTCCATTGTCCTGGTCTTATTGTGTGCAGCCATGTGGAATCAATGCGCAACATATTACCGCTGCCCTTTCTCACCAGTTAATACTCTCCGGGGAATTCCTGCAGAGCCTGCCACACCATTCCCCTCGCAAGAGATGAGATTTGTAACTGTGCTCCCGTCCTCCAATGCTACCAGCCACATTTATCAATTACCAATTAGGCTTTAAGGGCTCAGTTATTGGCCCAGTTAATGACATATTCTCCATGGGATGCTCGTCCCCATAGCACTCCCGTCATATCCAGCCCATTGTGCTGGTTTAGTTATGAGGCTTGTGTTCCTCAACATTTGGACAGAAGCACTTATCTACTTAAGACATATAAAAAGTCTCTCTGTGTCCTTAATCCGTTTAGAAGTAGTTGAAGCAATTTATTTATTTCAGAGGGAAACCTTCAGCCGACAAATTACTCAACAGTTAAAGCGGTACACGGCTACAAGGGGAGAAGAATACAAATGTGTAGTGCCTTGCATCGCCTGTCTCCTTATTTCTTTGCTCTCATTAATTCCCATAATGTCGGGAGCAGGCCTCTGTTCAGATAGTGTCACAGGCATGACAGCTGGATTAGTGCTTATCAGAAATGATCACCGACCCGGATACGAACACACACACACACACACACACCCCTCACACAACGTACACGGGCAGACACATGCACGTCTTCGTCACCTCGGCCTGCAATCTCAGCGACAACATTGTCTCATTTGTAAACCAGATTGCAGCCTCAGCCTCTTAGCGCTTGCCACGATTAGGGGCTGTCACCTCTGGCTCCACACCTTTGCTGGTTCAAAACAAGAGAAGACAGCATGACTGGCTTTGCAAATGATAAGGTTTGAAGCATTAAATTGCCCACTTATATATAACTACGGCTGAAGCGTGTTTTCGCCGTCTCACCTTACAATCCGGCTTTATGCTCTATATGTAGTTATGCAAGTTTGTGATTCAATTAGCTTGACAGGTGACGGAGCTCGGGTAGTGACACCTGGTGAGACGTAGCACTTTAATCTGGAGGGAGCTTGTTAAAGGGGATTGCCACTCATTTTAAGAATTCATGTTATTTCTGTGGTCCATGACAGTTAAGTCAACACTTGTAAACATGAACCCTTCTTTCCATAAGCTGTAAACTGGGGACCTAAACCTTGAATTTGTCACTCTCACTGACTTCAGTGAATTCCCAAACATAGAATCAGCTGTGCTGGGGGCACAGAAAAAACATGAATTACAAAAATGTGCAGTACTCTCCTTTAATTATGATTTGGAGCTTTTCTAGGACTCACGCGTTTCTGTCAAGTCATTATACTCTGCTGACTAGCAAGCTGATATTCTTGGAGCAGCTTAATGATCATATGAAATACTGTTGGCTTGGGTACATAGTTCCTGGCTCGGTGTCTAATAGGTCCCCATGTGGCTATGATACTTAAGTCTTACAATATTTATTTGGCACAGTTTGTCCTGTTTCCAGACCTCTCTAAAATGTGCAAGTACCTGTGAACTGTAGTAGTGGTAGCTGGAAGTTTATTTACCCGGTGCAGCATATAATAAGTTGATTTTGTGACTACTGAAAACTGGTACCTGCACATGGTGTTTTAGCTGTATGTGGTTCCCATATTTGGAATTAAGGGAATAAAGTTCTGGCTGTCAAAAGCACAGTTGTCAGAAAGTTGTGTTTCACCCTGCACTGTCACTCTTCTCTCTAAGGTATCAAGTCTTTTTTCATTGTTTGAGTCAGGTAAGATCACCTGTCAATCTGATTCAGGTCCTTTATCTCACAAGAATCATTTTGTTCCTCTCATGGAAATCAATATAAAGGAGTAATACTCAGACTGAAGACAAAGAATAAATGTTCTGATTTATATTATAGATGATAGTTTCCTCCCAAAACCCAGCCTCACTTGAAATGTCTTCAGTGCTGTTACAACATTTAACAGTGAAAAGTTTCTCCACTGATTTAACAAACAACTAAATGGCACAGAATATACATTAGCTGCATGGTTAATTTGGAATTGATTTTTGTGTTAGAAAGGTTAGGTGAAATGAAGAAGACTTTGTTGTTCACAATTAGCAGTGCCTCAAAGCTGATTATATTTGGTAACTCCTCAGGTGAAGAGGAAGATCCTCGAGGAGGAGATTCACTGTCCACCTGAGGCCTCCGTGCTGCTGGCCTCCTACGCCGTCCATGCCAAGGTTAGTGTTGTTTTTGGAACCTAAGATTTTATTGTCAGTTTTTTTCAAGCAAGATCAGTACATTCATCCATCCATCTGTTCATCTGTGTATTCTTCAATGTTTAATTATCTTTACTTTAAAATTTGCATGACCAAATGGGAAGTTCTTCTCCTTCTCAAGCATATTTTTTTAATTATTGGTCTGATGAGGTGCCAACAGCCGTGAATAACTTACTACAACAGTGTGCTTTCTGTAACTGCACTATAGAATGCAACAGTTTTAAAGAAAAGCAGTGTAGACCCAGCGATTTCAGATGTTTCGGTCACGGTTTTCAGGCCCATCCCAGAGCAGAGAAGCCACTAGAGAAAACTGTGACATCAGAATAAATGTTATACTGGATTATTTGGATCATTTGAACTGACTAAGTTCAAATTTATTTGAACTGATTGAGGGAATGTGTACCTCTGGCACTGCCGTCAACTGGTTTATGCGCCTTCTTTTAAGGTTGTGATTTCTTTGTGGCTGTAGGTGACTCAGCAAATCTGTAAAAAAAAAAAAAACCTGTTATCATCTGGTGCTTCACATGGATTCATTTTGGGGACAATACTTTCATGTATTTAATTTGTTTGTTCATCATCTGAAAAATATATTACTATTTACTATAGTGCAGATCTGTCTCTCTTAGAACAGTGCAGAGAGACTCCTCGGCGGGTTTGATTATTGTAATCTTCTCATATCTGGTTTCCCCCCAAAAAAGACATAAATTACCTACAATTGATTCAGAGCTCTGCCGCCTGAGTCCTGATAAGGACCAGAGGAGCACATATTTCACCTTAAGTTGCTTCTCTGGCTAGTTTTGGAATTGATTTTTAAAATGAAACGGTATAGATTGTTAAAAACTCTGAGTAGTGACTGAATAAACAAATAGAGGTGGCTGAAATTAGCTTAATTTGGAGGGTGGCTGGGCTTATCCTTACACAGGGTGCAGAACTAAGACATCTGGAGGAAGAAAAGAGTAGAACTACAGGTCAGAAGTAGAACTTCAGGTATCTGATCCCAATGACCCCACCCCCTGGCCTTTTTAGACTGGTTTATGCCTGGTTGTGTTTTCATTATATAGCATTCCATTACCCGTACTAGCACTATATACTCCATTATCCTGTATGAAAGGTGTTGCATAAAAATCTTCATTGATTTATTGGGTGAGGATCAAACATTACCTGAGGTCTATGGAAATCACTCCACAGGAAAAAGCTCCCCTAATAAACCTCAAGCGATCTCAGGCGTTTTGGTTGAAGGATCCCATCTCTCTGAAATCTCCATGAAAAAGATAGAGGGAGAGTGAGGTGCAGCTTTTTGACAGGCGGACAGGGTCTAGTGAGACTGGAGCTCTACCTCAAAGGTTTGGCCAAGAGCCCTTAGAGACTTGCCTCTCCCATGCCAATTTAACAGGCATAGGTTAAAAGAAACTGTGGATGAAGAAAAATCAGCAAATGAGCTTGAGACTTGTGCTCTCTGCTGTCAGCGCCCTCGATCTGGAAACAGCAAAAAATATGGGGCCACAATCTGTTTTCATTTAATCAGCAGTCCACTTTGATTAGAGCCAATATGAGAAAATTGGTGTTGTAAAGGACAGACAGGTACTTGTTTAGCAGTGCAGCTGCTGAGAGGTTTTTGGCAGACTTTTCCCTTCTCCTCTTCTCATCATGAGTTGTTTTTGTGCAGAACCGCTGTGTAGCCCGTGAAGTCGAGTATATCACACAGTAGGATCTACTTTGGTACCTTCGCTCATCTTTAATCATGATTATGCCAGCCTGAAGATGGCAATAAAGAGAGAGTAAAGGCATATTCCAAGAACCATTAAAAGAGGATTTTTTAAAATAATGTGAATCATAGCTCCGTTCAGGTACGGACAGTCACACACAGAATCTGTATGTGTAATCTTTTTCCAGTTGGAGGAAAAAGTGGTGTATAATTCATAACAAATGCAGTAGGAAGCCATAAAAGCTGCCATTACCTTGTATGAGTTACAGAGAGTGCATGAATAGGGGATAATAGAAGTTAGGAATAGTTACTGTGCGTACAAATGCTCTGACTGACTTGTTTACAATTATTTCACCCTTGTGCATGGGACCTTAAACACAGCTAAATGCATATACATTGGGATTCCAAGGTCTCAGTCCACCACAAGAAGTAATGCTGTTTGTTTTTCTGTTTGTTTGTTTCAATTAACAGTCAAAAACTCAAAAATGTTCAAGAAAAACAAGACACCTGCACATTTGAGAAGCTGCGCCTAGGGAATGTTTGGCATTTCTGCTTGAAAAATGACTGATGAATCCACTAATCAGTCAGTTTCATTTTCTGTCGATCGACTAATTATTCAACTTATAGTTTCAGCTCTGTTTTATATCCTTCATGTCAAAATTTGGTATGCCCACCTTTTACCTTAATCACGGCTTACATCACTGTGTCATTGTCCTGCTGGAAAATGGGAGTTCTTAAAAGTAATATTTGATGAATGGGACTTTTTTAAATGTTGAACTTGAACGCTAGTTTCTACAAATTTTCTCTCTAAGACAGCAAATAAACAAAGTTCCCAACAGGTGACCAAAAAACATTTGATAATGTATAAAATGTTCTAAGTCGTCAGATTTAAGAACTGTTCTAACTTTAATGTGGGTATTTGTATGTATACGTTCTGTGAGCCGACAGTTCAGTCTCTGTGGGTCTGCAGAAGTTTCAGTGCCTCCTGCTTTGTATTCCGAGTGGGTGCAGCGCTTCAAGGAGGTGTTGACAGGGAATTTCAAGAAACAGCCCCTCTGGAAAAATGCAGGGAGTCACTCTGGCATGGAGGTTGAGTAGGGCGCGAGGTCGGCTCCCTCAGACACAACGCCACTGGGGGCGTGGAGATACGTGTCCTGCCGAGTGGAGAGGGACAAGACAAGTTAATGGGCATGAATGAAATTGGTGGGAATCACTGTGTTTTACAGGTCGTTTCAAAAAGACTTGTACTTGAACTAAATTTTTAAAAACCGAATGAGGCAGCCTCTAGACTACATCATGTTTACTTTGTAGCTGTTTGCCAATCTGTCTTTCTGTTTTCTTCACCTCACAGCATGTGACACAGATGTGATGATTTCCAATCTGTGTAAACTGCAAAGAGCTATACAGAGTTGCACTTTCCAGTTTCAATCTGGACCACACAATATGTTATTTAATACTCATTGGGATTTGTCAGCTTTGCCTTGAGATTATGTAAATCCTGCTTCGCTCACTTAACTCAGCTGTCATAATGTTGATGCCTACCACAGCTTGGGTGAGCCAGCATTAGCATGAGGGACAATGAGACAAGGAGATGGAAAGAATATGATAAAGCCAGTTTTACTACTAGCTGGTGGGACATGTCAGTTCAGTCACAATTTGCAGGCATGTACTGTAACTGAGAAGTGAAATAATTTGGAAGTGTCGGTATAAAAACAGGTGATATTTTTTGTTGTTTTGTCATGTTATCTGTTGTTACTCACGTTCACTTCAAATTTGTATCGCACATGGGTTACACTGTGAATACATGCAGAACAGTTATTAAACAAGGCACGCTGGAAGTTTGAGCTAAATGCTAACATCAGAATGCACAAATGCCCACCATAACAATGGCAACATGCTCATTTTAAGCCGTATAATGTTTACCATGTTCACCATTTTACTGTGTTAGCATGCTGACCTTTGGTAATTAGAACTAAACATACAGTACAGATAATGCTAATGAGAATGTCATTCGTTTTGCAGGTATTTAGGCATAAACCAAAGTATTGGACAAATGGAAATTTTGACCCTGATGATGGCACTAGATGAAAATTAAGGGATCACCAAAATGGTCACAAGGGGGGGGGCATCCATGTCTGCACCAGATGTCATGGCAAACCATCCAATATTTGTAGAGTCATTTCCCTCAAAGCCACAAATGTGAACCTCATGATGGTGCTAGAGGAAAGGTTCAGGGATCACCAAAGTGATCCCAGAAGCAATGCTGCTAGCATGGCAAAAAACATCAGATACAAACAGCATTTCTGAACTGACCCCGAGGCCTTGCACAGTTAACATAGCCTTAGTTTTGGTTTATAGCCATCAGTGGAAGTAGCCAAACTAGTGCTAGCAAGATGTCCCAGTTTGCCTGTTTAGGCTAAACAACAATAATGCCTTTCATTGGCTAGAGTGTATTTCATGGCTAGATATGAGAAACCTGTATTTCTCACTATTATACTGTAAATTGATTTTCCTAAAAGTGACTGGACTGTGTGAGAAATACATTTCCTAAATTTAGAAATGGGCTGTATTGAACAGAATATATCCATTAGTCAGTTTTCACTGTTGTGCTGCTGGTGATTATTGTCAAGTGAAAATACTGACACATAGCTGTCCTTTGAGAATCAGTTGTTGCTGTTAGTTTGGGGTGTTTGAAATAATTGGAAGAAAGGTGTGTAACCACAAAGCATCTGCGAGCACTGTCACTGTCAAAATTCCACCCTGCCTCTCCCTTAGCTGAAGCCCAGTTGGTGCCATAATACCTCCATAAGTCTATATATCATCAATTATGTAGCAGATACAAACAAACAGGTGAGGAACTGAGGGAGTAGAAGCTGCGAAACTGAAGGGAAAGGACCTAATTAAACGGCCCTCGGCTTCTCCACTCTGTTAGCCACTGCACTGGTGTTCCAGACTTTCCAGTCTGTGTGTTGAGCTTATTAAATTCAGGTCCGTTAAGTACTGTTTTCAGACTGCTATTCACAAAAATAAAATCCAATTGCACATCATAATAAAAGTAACACTATAAACACAACAAAACAACACAACACATTGAATTACTCAGTTGATTACAGCCACACAAAAGCTTCTAATTTATTGTGTACAAATTAGCAAAGGTCCACCATTTAAAAAAACAACAGTCAACAATTGCATTTGTAATTTCTTGTCACTGTTTAAGGACTCAATGATGTCCTTCCAAACACAATGTCATGTAACATCAAAATACGTGGTTTTGGTTTCAGTCCCTTTCCGTGCATTTCTGAAACAATTTCTTTGTTGTGTTGTTTTCTGCTCCTTCAGGTAACTGTCCAACCGAAGGTGACACAACAATGATATTTTAAGCACAATTACAATGCCACTTGAGCAGCAGCAGAGGGTTTTTAGCTATCTGAAACCTCAGCTGTAATGTCAGATTTTGGTGTCAGTCTCAGAATCAAATAGGGAATGAGTCTGTCTAGACTACTTATTTTCCACCAAGGTACAACCAAACAGTTCAATAGTCATAGAGGGAGAAGAGGATAAGACACCACTTTTTGGTGTCAGCCACTCAAAGTCAAAGTCAAAGACAAAGGCTTCTTCTAAAACCCATTATTTTGAACCCAAGTTCAACAGGCACTTTGGTGACTTTAGGGCTTTGAGTTTAAGAACTTTAAGAACTTTTCAAGGATGCCCTTAAAACAGTTTTCCAAAAACAAATCACCAAAACAATATGTCATTTTCTTACTAAGGATGTGTCGTGAATCGCACACATATAGCATGAGCCAATTAGGGGTGGGAAATTTGCAGTTAGAAAATGTGAAGGCTCTAGATTTTCACAATAATACTCACGACATTTGTCTCTTGAATTCCTTGGTGCTCCAACAGTGCTGTGGAAAAATGCAAAAGGGTTATAAATACATGAAAATTGCCTACCTCAATGACCTCTTGTAATTTCAACCAGTAATTTAACAACAAATAACAATAATCACACTACCAAGGAGATACAACTGGATTTGACAACAGTATTTGAAAAACATACACAGAGTATACCGCAATGCACAGATGTAGGCAAACATTCAAGTTAACCTACTTACATAAATCTACAGTCATAGCCCACTTTTAATCTGTAGCTACATGTATAATTCATATCCTTCCACCAGTTTTACAGCAGCCCAAAGGAAATTCCCCACCGCCACTCAGTCATCCCTAATCCATCCATATCTCTCTTCAAACACGCATGTTATAATTTGTATCCCGGCTGTGTGATGATAAGTGATCAGTCACTGTTCTCTCTGAGATTTCTCTAATAGCATAATTTACACCGTCTCCCAACAACTGGGCCACTGGGTGTGCGGTGCACGTTAATGACCTGATGGCAGACCAGCCTCCATTCATTCTCCAAGACACCCTTTTTCTTACAGACGCTGTAGTTTCGTCTTATGAATAGCTCCCTGGAGAGGGATAGTCTGGCCTGTTATTGGAGGGAAGGTGGATAGCGGCCATTAGTTTGGAGTGATTTTAATCCTTTTGGCACTTTTGCTCTATTTTACAGTACGGAGACTACGACCCCAACGTTCACAAACCTGGCTTCTTGGCTGAGGAGGAACTGCTGCCAAAGAGGGTGAATGAAAGCTGGGTTTACTTACTTACTGTCATTCATAAGTGAAGTTTACATATTTGTCTAATTATATGGGCCTGTATCTGCATTATGATATGTGGCATTCCAGTATGTACTGTATTTTGAGCACGCATTCATGGATATTTATGTCTGTCTCTCTGTATTTCAGGTAATTAACTTGTACCAGATGACGGCAGAAATGTGGGAGGAGAGGATCACAGCGTGTTATGCAGAGCACAGGGGCAGGACGAGGTAAAAACTGCTGCTCTGAACCGTACCACTGTGAAGTTCCACAGTCATCAGCAAATTTCAATTTGAAGTTCACATAGGATGTGCTTAAAACTTAGTTCCACAAGAAATGTTTTATGCAAAACTGAAGTCCATTTTGGCAGTGAAGTGCAAAAAGAGTCTCACAGAAGTTGTTTTTGTAGGAAAGTTTTCTAAAGGAGCACAGTATGAACTTTTTTAACATCTATTGTTGACCAAGAAAATGCACTAACACCAAATGGTACATCTTAGCAAAGCCTGTAACTCATCAAGTGTAATTACAGGTATTTTCACAAGAGAAACACAATTCATGTTGCTATGATTCAAAAGAAAATAATTTAGTGATGAGCATATGTATCATAGTGAAAAGGACTGTAGAAATGATGTTGCTGTAATTGCTTTCATAAATCTAAAATGACACGAGAATGAAAATCAGTTGTTCTGTTGTTGCACTTTGCTCCACCACTAAGCCGAACTAAGTTGAAAATGGATAGGGAGTAAGTGTGAGGGATGTGGAGTGTCTTAAAGCTCCCGTGGGTGGGGAATTTTGGGCTGGAAAGTGAGTTCTAAAAGCCAGCAAACCTCAGCACTTGGAAAAGTAATAATTGAGTCACTGGTGCTGATCAATAACCCTTTCAACCCCAGCAGAGAGAGGGGAGTTGGCGGTCCTCACACCTTTAGCATTTTAATTGTTTAGTAAGTGATGCAGTGTAGTGAGGGCACAGGAGGGAGGCCACTGGCCTTCTGATGATACTACAGCTGGATAGCATTTAGATTTGTTTCGATATCAGTGTTGAGTTTTGGTGTCAATTCCAAAACTCTGTTATTCAGTGCTTTGGTTTATGACCAAATACCTGCAAAACTAATGACATTCCCATCAGCCTCAGCTGTACTTTGTGTTTACTGTTGATTAGCAAATGTTAGCATGCTTACATGCTAAACTAAGACAGTGAACATGGTAAGCTTTAGACCTGCTAAACATCAGCATGTTAACATTGTCGTTGTGAGCATGTTAGCATTTAGCTCAAAGCACCAGTGTGCCTAACTACAACCTCACAGAGCCACTAGCATGGCTGTAGACTCTCAGTCGTTTCCACAAATCCCCTTTTTTCATTGAACAAAAAGCTAAAGTTGTGTTTAAACACAAGCAGCCGTATAAGAACTTTGCAAGTTGTGATTCAGATTAGCAACTATCCCATCAAAGACAAACAAAATTAAGAATCTGACCAGACGTTCGATGCTCTATGTCCTATGGGTACATTTCCTGAGCAAATAGAATGAAAATCCATCCCCATACAGTTACGTGTTTATTTCATCTCACATTCTTTTCAAACCTGTTAAGAAATAGATTTTTAAAAAAACTGATGTCAGCACAACATCAAAGTAACTGACTGACTTACCATGTGCATTCTGTACATCTGTATTTGCAACTCTAATGCTTTACACTTCCACAGCATTAATGAAGCATTACCATTAAAAGTTCCTCTGACCCACTCTAAATTCAGAATGTACTCAGTGTCCAACCTAGTTAAGATTTGTTTACTTCGCATAATGCTCTCTTGCCTGTTTAAACTTTGATTAAGCTTAAATCATCAATTTCCCAACCACCCATATCAAACAGCAAGTTATTAAAAGTTTAGGCAGAAGCATGCCCTGATTTTTCCTCAACCATCAAAGTATGCTAATGTTCTTTTTCGCTGAGTTGACCCTGAAATCACGACAGATCTGCCAACCAAGCCGCAGAAAGAGAGGAAGAAAAGAGTTTGATGCATTTGTTTCCTCTAACACAGTAGTTAGAGTCTTGGAGGCATCAGAATAAGTCTTCTTTTCTATCAAGCATGACCTCTAAAGCCTGTTAGCGAATTATAGTTGTGTTTTGTGTTAGCACTGTGCTTATGTTTTCACCCTCGCAAGAGCAATGTGGCAGAGTTTTTATAGATCACACAACATGACAGTGCTACACACAAAAGCAGAGGAAACAAGGTCTGATCTCCTTTTTCTCTCCGCTTCTGCACCTCCTCTCCTCCCACCCTTCCCTCGCTCTCTTCTCCATTCCCTTGGATCCTTCTCAATCCCTTTCTCTCTCTCTGTCTGTCTTTGAACCAGGGATGAAGCTGAGATGGAGTATTTAAAAATAGCTCAGGACCTGGACATGTATGGCGTCAATTACTTTTTAATCAGGGTGAGCCAATGCTGCTTCGCTATATCTTTACAAAGTAAGCCAATATGAGAGATTAGGAGGCGTGTCAGTTTCAATGTGGTGTTATGAAATGAAGTGGGGGAATAGCAGTCTGACTCCACTGTTCTAAATTGTCCCTTACTTGAGTCTATTATTTGAATGTTGAGCATATTTAAACAAATGTTGCTTTTTTTGGTGGTAAATAAATGGCTGCTATTTGGCACTGCATCTTTTCCAGGTGAGTCACAGTGGAAAAAAAATCTGTAACAAACAGAAATTCACTTGAGGTGACTCTGGCCTTGATCAATGCATTCTCTAAAAGGCAGAGGCATTTTAAAATACCACCAACAAGTCAACCTCAGCTTAAGTAATTCACTGTAGCATTACTTTCCAAGTAAACAAGCCCAGGCTGCATATACGACCCGCAACTGGCATTGTTCAGCTCAGTTTTAACAAATAGTTTTGACATGCAGTGCCACCACAATGCCACCTCTGTCAAATGCAGGTACAAATGAATGTTGGCTGGAAGGTGGGGTCCCGCTTCTGCTCGCTAGTGTCCCTTAACAGACGAGTAGAAGAAAAGCTTTGTTTACTCTGCTGATGTGGTTTAGAATAAAAAGGGAACAGATCTACTTCTGGGAGTGGACGCCCTGGGTCTGCACATCTACGAGCCGGACAACAGGCTGACACCCAAGTGCTCCTTCCCTTGGAATGAGATCCGCAACATCTCCTACAGCGACAAGGAGGTGGGAGAATCTGCTGTTGTACTTCATGATTAAGATTGGTGGGACAGTACTTGGATTGTAATAAAGATTGTTGGAACATGAATATAGAGCTATAAATAGGCGATAATATAGTATCATGGTTGTTAATGACTGAGAGCAAATTAGAATTAAACCAACAAAGTTAGTTTTAAACATTCTGTTTTAACATATAAAGAGGTTTTATCTCATGTTCACTGCTTTGAACACAAGCACGTCTTATTTTTTAACATACATTTGTGATATTATAATATATGCTGATATCAGTATTGGAAAATATCCTTATCAATATTGTGATATTGATTTCAAAGATATTTCCTTACCTGACAGATGTGTATTTTTCCTATGTGGTTTGATCAAAAATCTGGTATTCTTGTCTCCTCAATGTTTAGTTTACCATCAAACCTCTGGACAAGAAAACCAATGTTTTCAAGTTCAACTCTTCACGGCTAAGAGTCAACAAGTTGGTGAGTTCAGCGAAGATGGTAGAGGTTGTTTTGGCAGTGGCTGGTGGAAATACTGCTGTATTTCCACCAGCTGCTTTAGCAGTCTGGAAACCATCATTTTTTTGTTTCTCATAGTGAATAAAGTTTTGGGATGTACCAATCATTTTGACATATCATTGTTAATAGCACCCTTTCTTGGTTTTGTTTCTCTTGTGCAGATCCTCCAGCTGTGTATAGGGAACCATGACCTGTTTATGCGCCGGCGGCGGGTGGACTCTCTTGAAGTACAGCAGATGAAGGCTCAGGCCAGAGAAGAGAGGGCCAGAAAACAGGTACTGATAATGGAGAAACAAATATAAGGGATGGGGTTGAACTTGTCTATAGAGCTAAGTTTCTGACCAAATGCAGTGCCAATTTTAACCAAATTTCCAGAAAATCGCCAAAAGAAAATGCGGATTAATGCATGTTTCCATCCACTTCTGTTATGTGAAGGATAAGATAATAAGAGTCGGACATATCAAGATAAACAGTTTCTGGTGCTAATTCTCCAGTTGGGTGCCATTAAACCATTATGGTCTTCTCATCGCCCCACACAGATCTGATGTTTTCATCTGCTGTCATTTTTCGTCTCTTCAGCGGAGCGGACGCTTGAGTGGCGTTTAAGTCACATGGTTTATCAACATCATGATTTATTGCGCGTTGATTGATGATTTAAGTATGTTTCCATTCAACTTAGTCACATTTTATTTTTATCGATACACCAACTGTTCCACCTCAGCCAAGTGTAAAAACTTTTGCAATATTTCAACTTTTCCACTCAGGTTTTTTTATGCTCAAGTTGAAAATGCACATAGGTGCATGGAAACACACTTGTGACGCAAAATACATTGTGTCCAGCCACTCTCAAGTTATTTCACACTTAAACAGTAAAGTATGTCTTTAATGTGTTGACTGTAACTGTTCACATCTCCTGTATGTTCCAAGTCATACAAGGGAGGGAATGTAAGCACCCAAGAATTCAAGCACACTGTTTTGTTAGTACCTAAAAGTTATTTATTTACAACAAAATAGAGTGTTTTGATTTTATTTTTTTTGGTGTGTCCATCAGGTGCACCAGCTTCATGAGTTTCTTCTGTGCGGTCCAAGTTGTGCTTTGTCCATTGTATTGTCTCCCATATTCCACCTTTTGTTTGTTATGTTTCCTTCTGTCCTTGTCCATATTACCCACCACATCCTCTTTTCTTTGTTCACACTCCACCTGTCTGTGTCGTTCAGGTAGAGAGGCAGCGTCTGCAAAGGGAGAAGCAGCTGCGGGAGGAGGCAGAGAGAGCCAGGGACGAGCTGGAAAGGAGGCTGATTCAGCTGCAGGATGAGGCTCACATGGCCAACGAGGCACTGGTAAGATTCACTTCACCTAAAAGCCACCATTTTGTTGGCTGTGTCACATATATGCCAGGTTCCAAATCTAAATATTTTGTCAAATTGAGCTCCTCTCATCTTCACTTCACCTCCTCCGAGTGTTTCTTCTTTTTCATGTGATTTACTCATTCTCCCCCTTTAATATCTCTCACTGCTGCCTCTTTCTCCTCCATCAATCTCCCTCGCCCCTTCTGTATTCATGCACATCCCTCACTCTACACCTCTCTTCACCCTTCTCTCTTCTTTTTCTCCCCACATATTTTCATCCTCTTTTCTTTGGTCCACTTCCCCATCTCTTCTCTCATTTTCAACTTTTCTTTTCTCTTTTCCCCCTTCTGTTTGCCCTTCCTCCTCCTCTTCCTGCTCCTCTCCAGCTGCGTTCCGAGCAGACGGCGGACCTGCTGGCTGAAAAGGCTCAAATCGCGGAGGAGGAGGCCAAGCTGCTGGCCCAGAAAGCTGCCGAGGCTGAGACAGAGATGCAGCGCATCAAAGTGACTGCCATCCGTGGCCAGGAGGAGCGGCGGCTCATGGAGCAGAAGATGCTGGAGGCAGAGATGTTGGCCCTCAAGATGGCAGAGGAATCGGAAAGGAGGTGGGGAGAGGAGGAAGGAGGACCATATGAATGAATGTAGAGTGTACAGCCATCCATGCTGCAATGAATATGATTTTGATCCAGCTTTACCTGCTATGTGGCTTCGTCTCTGTCAACCAAATTCTCTCTCTTTGTATCTGCCTCACACACTCACATGCATAATTTTTAAGATCCTTAAATAACTTATTCCCACATCTTACTTACTTTCCAAGAGTTTTTTTTCCTTTGCAATGCGAATACCTCGAACTGAGGAAGCTGTCTTACAGGAGCATCAAAACGCAGTTCCTAAATAACCTCCTCAACTCATGAGCCTCCCAAATGTTTTTGAGTTACTATACTGTTTAATGTCAAGGAGCACAAACATGCCGCTGCACTGCAGTTTGCTCAGCAGCAGGGAAGTCAGTCGATATGCTCTGAGCATAGAGCTAAGTAACGCAGCTGCATTTAAATTGCTCGATCAAAGTATAAGAACTTCTAACTTGTTTAAAATCATTTAATTTTAAAGGCTTTGTTCTTGCACTGCAGCTGAAACGCAGGTAGTCACGCAGTTACAGCCACACTGCTGCACACAGAAAGGAAAAAGGAGAAAGCCTTTGTTCAGCAGCCCTCCTCCCAGGTCTGAGGTACAGCAGTTAATTTGTGCTAGTTAATTGTTCGCACTAATATCGTTTGATGGTGAGAGTCCCCATCAAACGGTCTCTTTTACTACACGGTGAAGCTCCGCGGTGCTGAAACTGACTTTTTGATCTGTGTTTTATCTCTGCCTTAAAAAGCAATTTTGTCATTTTCTTTTTTTATACATCCCAGAGGGGTTTAAATCGAGCACTTATAATATCTGCTGTTGACTTTTTTATTTCTTTTGAGGTCAGATGGATAAGGAGATGAGCACTTGATGAGTGATGCTTGATCAGCACTCTATGAAACTTGATAGATGCCAATCCATTGTAGCAAAGAACTCAAGTCATTTTCATAATAAAACAGTATACATAGATACTAAGAATATCACTTCACAGCCTCTGCTTGACAATTTATTAGGCAATCATTTCAAATGGGCACCATTAACCACTTGCCTGTAACTGCTATTTCAGGATGAGCACTTTCTGCACCAGAGAAATTTAAACCCGTGGTACTCAACATGTAAATGACTATGTCCACTCAAACTCTTGAGGCACATAGCTCCCCCACATCAACGAGGAACTGCTGAGTGTTCAGGAACACAATCAAAAGAAATGTCATCACTTGCATATAACGTTCTTACATTTCTGCGTGCAAACCCAATGGTGGAATAATGGAGTCAGAAATGATTGTCTGCTGGTGGGATACATTGATCATCTGGGTAATAACAAAATGACATCCCTGGCTTGTCGAGTACCGACGCACAGATTATGTAAGATAATTTTGGATTCAATTTAGATAATTCTGTTTCCTTTGAAGGACTGGGGAGGTGAATTAAAGTATTAACTGCATCTGTCTGTCTGTTTGTCCCTCAGGGCCAAGGAGGCTGAGCAGCTGAAACAGGACCTGCAGGAAGCCAGGGAGTCAGAGCGCAGGGCAAAACACAAGCTGCTGGAGATTACCAGCAGGGCTGTCCATACGGTAACGGACCCGGAACACTCACACACATACTTTTAACACACAAGTGTTTGTACTCGCACATACTTAAAACACACAGGTAGACGCTCATAAGTTTATATAGTAAACAAACCGAGAACAAACAAGTAGGGTGAAGCTATATAAATTCTGCTAATTGATTAATCATTTAAATAATTTATCAAGAAAATAACAAAATATTTGCTGATTCCAGCTCCTCAACTATACCGAGTCGTTTATTTATTAGTTTATTGAATAGGGACAGTGCATATTAATAGGGCTGCAACTTACAATTATTTTCATTATCATTTAATCATTTGGTGTATAAAAAGCAGAGCACAAGATGGTGATGTCTTGTTTGGTCCAACCAACAGTCCAAAGCCCAAAATAATGAATTCACTATTGTGTAAGATTAAAACAAGCAGCAAATTCTCACATTTGAAAACTTGGAACCATCAAGTGTTTGGCATTTTGGCTTGAAAAATAACTTTTAATCGATTGATCGTCGCAGTCCTACACATTAATACCCATTACTGTAAATATAATTTAATTTACATGACTGAAAATGCCATTTATTGCTTGGATACATGTTTTAATATCCCGTCAAAAAAAATCAAAGAAACTCAAATTTTTTATTTTTTTTTTTATTTTTCATTGGTCAGACAAAGTGAGCAATTTTAATAGAGAACGACTGTACATGTAGCATTCCACAGGAAAATACTGTGTCAGTCCCTATTGGGAGTATCAGCCGCGACTGCTGGTATGGAAATAACCATGACCATATAGCTTTAGCTTGACTGCTAATAGCACACACATACATTCACACGTGCACACACACACACATACAACTGTAGCCCCGCAAAGCCACACTGAACAGGAGATACTTGCATAAGAACAGGCAGCACATAAGGCAGCCTACGCAAGAGCTTCCAACATGCTAAAAACCCACACACTACACATTCATCTGCTTACACACATGTACACACACACACAGATGCATATTGAGATGCTGGCCATCGATAGAGAAAACCCTCACTTGTAAGCTTTTAAATGAAGAGCCTAAACACATTTACACACACACTCGCACAAGTACACAATATTTCCCATTCCCATTTCCATCAGCCTTGGCCAAATTGCTCTCGATGTTCTTCCAGATCGTATTTATGTCGACTGTGTGCACCATGTAGTTTGGATTCACATGCCAGCCAATAGATTTACATTTATATTGTGTATTATTCTCATCCAGCGGACTCCTGAGGTGGCATGTGGCCAAAGCATTTCAGACATTTGTTCAGGATCTAAAAGCACATATTTGTGTGTTCATGGTCTGTGACCATCAAAGTGGTCATCTTTTTTTCCCCTTCTCCTTTTTCACTGTTCCATCTACATTGTGTCCTACTTGCACATGTCTTTTCCATGCATTCTTATGCTTCTTACTATATACCATATGTATTCTGTCACCTTCAACCTTATTCTGTCTCCCCCTCCTTTGTATATTTAGTTCACCCTTCCTATCTTTTCCTCTGTCTTTTTCTTTCTCTGTCACTCCCACTTCTTCTTTACTGCCCCATTTTCTGGGTTTTTTCTCTCATGCCAATTCATCTACATCGCTTCCTTTCCTCTAATCTCTCTTTCGATCTCCCCTCCTAGTCTCCCGGACTGCCGTCTGACAGCATGCCTCCCGACCTGAGCTTCAGCAGGGAGAACCTCAGCTTTGACTTTAAAGATACTGACATGAAACGCCTCTCCATGGAGATCGAGAAGGAGAAGTGAGTGGCCACTACTCTGCTGATGCTGCCTGATATGTTGGGCCTCAGCGAGTTTGCATTTTACATTTGGTGGTTTAGCCTGATTGCAGTGATTTGGTGATGTAATTGTTAATCAGCAGAGGGGATTGATTTACTGATGAATATCTATTTTAGAGTAATTTAAAATACGCTCAAAATGTGCTTGAGAAAGATCTAACTTGTACTGCTTGTACTTGGAGCAACACCATCACTTTTTAATATGCACATTTTGATTCAGGAGTTCAGACAAGCAGTTGACCCTCACCATTAGCTGTCACTGATGTCACTGCCAGCATTCAAGCATTTTTTTTCTCTAGCTCTTGGTGTCAGTGATTGCAGACAGGAAAAACTACATTTAGTCTTTTTTTATATGTAATTAGGTTTTTAAAATAAAAGGAAGTGAGCAGAGAGACGAAAGGAATTGAGAGATACATAAAAAATACAGTAAATTGTGGCACTATGAGAAAAGTGACCAGTGAGACTTTTCCAAAAAGTGTGAAAAGTGTTTTCCCCTTCCATTATTTTGAAAGCTCTTATCTATCCTCCACAACCTACTATTATAGTTAATTGTACAGAGCTCATTTAAGTTTTTTGGAATTACCCAGGACATTAACAGGACCATCAGTCCATGTAATCTGTAATTTATGGTACGTGGCATTTTATCATTTACACATTTTGATATCCATTGTTGACTTGGAGAGGACCTTTGGATAAGTTCATTTAGACTTGATTTTCCAAAGTTTATAGTTTTTTCATTTTGGCAAATCCTTGATTAAGTGGGTTAGAGTATTATCTAATAGTATGAGCTTCAGGGTTATGAATAATGGTTATACCTCTAAGTCTGTGCCCCTATTAATAGGAGTAAAAGAAGGATGCCCATTGATACCATATTTATTCATAAAGTCAGATCTAATGGGGACATAGAAGGGCTTGAGGATATGGAAACAAAAAATTCCCAGTGTATGCAGATGAGGAATTTGGTGAAAAATACTGGTTACTGTTATTGGAGACATACATACTCATTTGAAACTGTTAAACAAAGTTGAGATGTATTGGAAATCTACTAAACTGTCTCCTAACCTGCAATTTGATGATGTTTAGGGTCGAGTACATGGAGAAGAGCAAGCACCTGCAGGAGCAGCTGAATGAGCTGAAGACAGAGATTGAAAGCCTGAAGCTGAAAGAGAGGGAGACTCCTCTGGACATCATTCACAACCAGAACACAGAGCAGGGGACCAGCAAGCAAAGCAACTTTAAAAAGGTAGATCAGCTCTGCTACTTGCATGGTGGACACATAATACACATTGTAACACAAAAATACCCCTCATATGTTCCTCCAAAATACACCGTACATGCATGATTCCCACCATCCATGCCTCATCTGTTCACACGTGTGTACACACAGTCAAACATTTGTAGTCATTTTAGCACCTTGTATACATGCACAAAATTCGTCAATAGGTCTTTGGTAGCAGAACAGAAATCTGATTACATCTACCGCTACATATTGGAAAACCGATCCAAGAGCCAGAGATTCGACTACATCAATACACAAACACAGATCTGACCCAAATTCTGCTGACATTTGATGCAACTGTCAAAAGCCGATCTTTGTCTCTCTCTCTCTCTCTCTCTCTCTGCACTCCTGTGCTTGTAGCGTGTGTGTGCTCATGCCAGCAGCATTTAAAGGTACCTCCGTGGAGTTTTCTTTTAAACAAACAAAAGTTAGGTTTATATTCATTGTGACTCACCGAAACGCACTGTGTGCATCCTCCAACTCTAACAAATGTGTTGAATGCATTTCTATCCTTATTTGATATGTATTAAATCGTCTAACAGGGAGAAATACTCACCCCTATCTATCCATTATGCATCTTGGTTACATTTACAAGTTGCTTTTTAGCTATTGAACAGCTGTCCGACAGAGACACATGAAGTGGTGCAGTGTAAATGTGGTCTTAATACTGATCTTACATCATCTTCCAAGGATGACTGTCTATCCACAATTTGACGGTCCTCCCTCGTACAACACCCACGCCTAACCATCATATTATTTTAAGGTGGGGTATTGATTCTCAGAGCATCCCTTAATAGCAACGGTCTCCACTTGGCCCTGGGTTCATTTTTCAGCCTCGGGTTTCTTCTTTGATGGAGCCCGCTGGGGGAGGTGGAGCAATCATTCATTTTCTACTATGACCTCTGAAAGTGCACAGTGATTACTGGTCTTAAGTGTATTAAAGAAAAAAGAGAGGGAAATCTGTCTTTTTGTATGCGTCTCATGTCGACTCCATCAGTATAGCTATTTCATCTTACCCAAGTGCTTGGCAATGATATGAAATGACACAAAAAAGTGAAAAAGTGACTCCTTCAGCTTCAGGGATATTCCTAAATTGATTGGTCAGAGGCAATGAAACGGTTATAAAAAGTAGATTCTATTTCCACTGTCCTCTGATGAACTGGCAGATTAGACTCATTCTCCTTTATCTTCCCACTCCAGTATCTCTCTTATTTCAATAAAAGTATCAAATGAAAATTTGAGCTATGTTCTCAGCACATTGTGTAACAAAAAACGGCCACCCCTCCTCCCTTCTTGTGTCTCAGTGTAAAACACGCTTGTTAAGGGAGCGCTAATTGATTTTAGCTTGGTGATTAGTCATTTGGATGGATGGGGGCACTTCTGGCATGCAGGGGGAGAATGAGCTAAGTTAAAAGTGTTGGTTTAATTGAACCAGAGGCGGGCAGCATTCATCTTGTTAGCGTGGGAAGGGGCGGGGGCACACGGCATTGCAGGGAGAAGGGAAGAGGAAGCAAGGGTGAGGAAACTAAGTCAGCTTTGCCGAAAGAGGTGAGAAGTTTAGGGGAGGCTGAGGTTGACCAAAAATGTTCAAAAGGGTGAAGAGTTTGAGGGAGGCTGAGTCACGGAGAAGCTCTAAGAATGCACTATGAAGTTGGCGACAAGAGAGAGACAGGATGAGGGGGAGACGGCGGGAAGAGGAGAGCAGAGGGAATGTGGAACGAAGCACAGATGTCTGAGCTTGAGGCATCAGGACCGGCTGCAACCCCGGGCGAAGTTTTCTCCATCCAGACTCCCTCTCCCCTCTAGATGATTAATGAATGGCCCCTTAACACGGCCCAGCGCCTTTGCACTTCTACCAGGCCACAGGTTCTGCTCTGTTAGCACTGGGCCTGCCAGGAGAGCTCATTCTCAACAACTGAATCACAACACAAGAGCTGCAGTCGGTGTGAAGTTTCACTGAGAGGAAATGCTTTTTTATATTCTGCGGTCCATCCAGACTGTGTGAAGTGGCACACAAAGGAGGTCAACCATCAGGGTTACTCTCATTGTGCACTCCTGCATATTGAAACAACATACAGAAGGATTTCTTGTCTGGAAAAAGCTTGCTGTTGTGCCATTAACAACATTAATACCCGGGACAATGAATAAAGAGTTCTTGCTCTTTCCAGCATGGAGACTGCGGGCAGTGTGGAGTACAATGCTGCAGAGTTAGACATCGATAAAAACACACTCAGGCTTTCACACTCACAGGTGCAGTTAAGGCTGCCTGTCAGCAGGGACAATGGAAGGTGATCTGTAAACATGCTTGTAAATCCATCCCTCTCCCACACATTATCTGTTTGGATTTGCTTTAGTCCCTCCATCTACACATTCCCCAGAAATAACCTGGATTTCCCAAACTGTCCTCCTTCATCCCCGGTCTAATATTTACTTTGGCAGCCGCTTTAATTCCCTTTACCCTACAGATGTTGGAAGAGAGGAAAAAGTTTGCCCAGCCAATTTCAAGTAGTGCTCACTTACGCTGTATTAGATGAGCTAATGGTTAGCTGTGCTGAAGGGGTTAAAGCACAGCCAGTGGCCTGTATTAATCTATCACCAGCTCATTTAAACCTGGAGAGAAAAACAATTAACAGTGCTTTCTGTGACTGGCATTGATCTTCTACTCATCCTGCTCTCCCTGGCTGTGCGATTGTCTCTGAAGAAGTAGAGAGTTTGGAAAACCAACACATTTCTTTGTCCATCAGGGCCAGTTGTAAACTCTAATGGAGCCTGATGTTTGTTTCATTATAAGATGTGTCAACAACGCTGTATGCCTTCACATACCATCAGAGATTCATTACAAGCAGAATAACCTTGGGGGTATGTTTTCAGTAAACACAAAAGTGTACAGACTCTCCAATTATCCTCTCCTTATGATTGCTTAGTCTTTTGATTAGTCAAGGGAAACAAGTCAAAATATGTGTTAGGGAATGGAATCTGCTGTGGTTTCTGGTGCCTTTTTACATTCACTCTGGTGTTCATCAGAGGCATGACTGGATTAAACATGCATGTGTGTACGGCTTCTATACAATTGCAGCTAACCTGAGTCAAATCATTAATTTTTTATTGTGTTGGTGTTGTTTTGTGCAGGTAAACATAGCTAGGAAGTGCAATTTAGGATGGACTAATTGGAAAATAAACAGAAAGAACTCCAGTGATGCTTCAGAGCTTACAAATGCCAACCACCCGCCTGACCAATTAATGTATAATCCTCCAAGAACCATTAATATCACATGAAATGATGAACAGAAATGGGATTTTTGTTCATACTACTTGTTTATAGCCCCTGAAATCTGAAGGATTTCTCTTTAACATTAAATATTCATGACTAAATGAGCAGTAATCAAAGTTGACAACATATTTGGCATCATCTTTTTCTGCCTGAGCCCTGCCCACTTCAAATCAGTTAGAAAAGCACACGAGGGAAAAAAAGAAATGAAACAACCAAAACTGTTCCAACCCATCGCCCATAGTAAGAGGCTGATTGAGAAATGTTTTCAGGTCCTTTTAAATCAGTCAAAACATTTTTCATTTATTTACTTTTTATGTTTGATCCATTATTTTCCACAATGTGTGTGTACACAATATGAATGAAACACACTCCTTAATCGTAGCACAAAAGCAGGCTGTCAGGAAAAAGTCCGTGATTTTAGGAAGGCTTGAAGTGCAACCAGTTCCCCAGAATTACAGAGACCTGTCCAGTGTGCTGCGGGTTTCACGCCTGTGCACCCAAACTGAATTCTGAAAGTTAGGATCGGGCAATCTGCTCTCACCCTGCAAGCTTGTTGACCATCCCCACATTGGCTATGTTTTCCAGTTAGAAATGAAGGGTCTTGTGCAGACTTGGCGGTCAGGGTGCTTGCACTGGGAATACACTGAAGGGCTGGATCTGGCAGAAGGGCTGAGGGAAAGGGCAAGTGATGATTTCAGTGACATGGTCTCCAGTGAGAATTTCCATTTGGTTACTTATTTTGCTTGCTTGGTCGCTCTACTGTAGTATATTCTGTTCTTGTTTACCTCCACCACAGAAAAAAAAACCTTATCTGGTCTTATCTTCTCCACAGCTGACACTACAGAGCACCAAGTCCAGGGTGGCCTTCTTTGAGGAACTCTAACCTACATACCTGTAAAGGTGGGGATGCACAACTGCCAACCTCATGACTCTACATTCCTGGTTAGATTAAACGATTGGCCACACTACAAGGCCTCGTGCTCCACTTCCTGGGAAACCGCTATGAAGGAAAAAATGACCACTGCCTTGATCTGCACCAACTCCAGGGGCCCCGTGTGTACGCACAAACAAGGATGCATGCATAATGTTCCTGCACTAAATCTGGGATTCATTAAAAATTGAGTGTGTGTTTACACTGAGAGTGTGTGAAATACAGCACATTCTCCTTGAATATTTGGAAGTGAACTTGGGTGTGGGTTTTATTAATGTCAAAGAACAAAGGTAGACAATGCAAAAAGAAAGAAAACATGGTCTTTGACTGCTCCGGTTGCACTGTGACTCTAATGAGACAGTATTTTTGGAGTTTAGAATGGTTATTACATCATGTCCAAATGGGGCGACCTACATTATTTGATTGTCTCACTGTTTTGAAATTCAAATAGAAATAAACCACTAAGGGATAAAGTTGAAGAAGAGAATGAATTGATTATATGGCTGCTATGTTGCCTTACCCTGACCCAAGTATTTGATATTTAGTAGTAATAGTCAGAGACTGCCTTCTACTTTAAGACTGACCATTAGATTCATAATGCCAACACATTCCTCCATATAATATATTCTTTCCTTACTTAATGACTTCATGCTGCCCTAGTTTTCTTGTTTCAATGGAATGGTTAAATAAAGAATTGAATGTTCAAGCAGCAAAAATGGGGCATTTCGTTCCCACAATGCATTTAAACAGCCATTTGTTGCTAATAGCGGGAGTTGATGGGCTGTGGTGGACATTAAGCTGAAGACAAAAGTCCACTTCTGTGATGTATAACATTTACTTTGTATCGGTTGTGTTGCGTGAGCAGTGTTTTTGAAATCTCAGAATTTGTGTCCATGTTTATGCCTTTATACAACTTTTTATGGTGAATGTATACAAAGCGTTGTACATGAGGCCTTAGGACCTGCGTTTACACCTTGTATGCACAGAGAAGTCATGTTACATACAGATGGGTGACAGATTAAAGGAAAAACCAACATGAAGTGTCTTAGTAAGGTGTTGGGCCACCACATGTCGCCAGAACAGCTTCAGTGCGCCTTGGCATTGATTCTACAAGTCTCTGGAACTCTACTGGAGGGATGAACACCGTTCTTCCAACAGATATTCCCTCATTTGGTGTTTTGATGATGGTGGTGGAGAGCGCTGTCTAACACGTCGGTCCAAAATCTCCCATAGTTGTTCAATTGGGTTGAGATCTGGTGACTGTGAAGGCCATAGCATATGATTCACATCATTTTCATACTCATCAAACCATTCAGTGACCCCTCGTGCCCTGTGGATGGGGGCTTTGGATAGAAATGTTTCATCACAGGATAAAGGTNATCACTCAGAACAACTTAGTATTGATTTGCAGTGACCCTTCCCTCTAAGGGAACAAGTGGACCCAAACCATGCCAGCAAAATGCCCTCCACAGCATAACAGAGCCACCGGATCCCCTCTCTGTAGGGGTCAAGCATTCATGTTTTTCCTTTAATTTGTCACCAATCTGTATCTCTGGCTGCCTCAAGCGGTTGAACACATGATTGGGGTGTCTTTACGCAAGGCACCGAGCACACTGTGCTCTGCTCTCGAAAGTGGAGAGACGATCATTTGTAACTAGGTGGTTCTTAGAATTCGAACTGGATGAAGGAACTGTGATTCTTAGATGTGAGTTTGTATCATCTAGCTCAGTTTTTTTTTT